>BMAV01000940.1:181805-209355 GCA_019973955.1 Trichonephila inaurata madagascariensis | reverse complement strand
GTGGATTACAGCTTCAACAGTTATTGTAACTTTGTCAATTTTATTCACTGTAATACTTATATGATAAATATATACTTTTTTTCTTCATCAAAGAGTGTATACATTTTTTTGATCACCCTTGTACATATGTTATGGTGAATGTGATTTTGTTACTGAAGAAACAGAGAGAGGGGGGTCACTGGAAAAATTTATACATATTTTCCAGTGTAATCTTCAAAAGCGGGAACTGTAAATGTTTAACTTAAAATGGCAACATTAATAAATTCCCAACTAGAATATGATGGAGAGAACTAGTTTCGATTCTGCTTCATATATGTCAGCTGAAATATCTGAACCTCTCTAAAATATAAATAAATATTTCGAAACTACGTTTTTTTTGTTGTTATTCTGATCTCGCGGATTTGAGATTACTGCCGCGTAAGATATGTCATAGTTGTTGCCAATAAAATAATACTCGTTTCCGGGTTACTCCCAGAACTTGTTCTTATTTGGAAATATTTTTGTTTTGTTTGGATATTGAAGTTGGCCAAACAATATCATGTCTGGAAATGTTACTGCAATCTGTATTTGACAATGGGAAATTCTTAAATGTGATTTATTTTATTTGAATATATACAAAAAGTATTTAAAAGATAACTAAATGGAGGATTTTCAATTTTTCTTAATCAATATTGTATAACAAATGCGAAGTATGTCTGCGTATGTATACGATTCTTTCGCTCCTAATGACAACGTTGTTATAAAAACTGAAGTAATGAACAATATTACTCGAATAACAGTCGTGCCTTTTGTATGTCATTTGTGTAAAAGAGCATTTACTCAGTTTAGTCATCTAGAAGAACATTACGAAAGTCATTCGAATGGTAATGATTTGGAAATAACCGAGAAAGAACGTCCCCCTGTTGATGTAGAAGAATCGGCGCCAGAAATAGAGGATGAGTTATTTGAATGTGAAGTATGTAGTCAAGGGTTCGAGAATGAAGCTTTTTTATCTGAACATTACATGTTACATAACATGGAAACACCATACCCGTGTGATATGTGTGATAAAAGATTCAAAACAAAATATCATTTGAAGCAGCATTATATACATCACACTGGTATTAAGCCCTTTTCTTGTAAATTCTGTGGCAAAAGTTTTAAAAAAAAGGATTATTTGCATCTACACTATCTGTTACACACGGGTGAACAACCATATTCGTGTAATGTATGCAACAAACGTTTTTTAACACGACTTAATCTTCAGCAGCACTATACCTTGCATACAGGAGAGAGGCCATATGTCTGCAACATCTGCCAGAAGTCGTTTAGAAAAAAAAATACGTTGAACCAACATCAACGTACACATACAAATGTAAAGCCACATATCTGTGACATGTGTAACAAAGGTTTTAAAACAAAGGGTGATCTCACACAACATTATACAGTGCATAATGGTGAAAAAATACATATTTGTGCTGTCTGCAATAAAGGTTTTAAGACAAAAGCTGAACTTCAAAAGCATTCAAGAGTTCATTCTGAAGTAAAAGAGCTTTTTAGTTGTGATACTTGTCACAAAAGGTTCACCACTAAAGGCTACTTACGACAACACCTCTTACTCCATACTGGTGAAAAACCATTTGTGTGTAAATATTGCCAAAAGTCTTTCCCACTCAAAGCACACCTCAAAAAGCATTTCCAAAGTCATGGGAGTGATAGACCTTTTAAGTGCTGTGTGTGTCTGAAAAGTTTCAAAACTCGAGGCACACTGCAACAACATTATTCCATCCACAACAGTCGTAAGTCATTGGTATGCGAATATTGTAAAAAAGGTTTCACAGTGAAAAATCAGTTAAAGAGGCATAAACAGCTTCACGTTTCAGAACATTCCAACTCCGAGAAATGTCTGAAAATTAAACCAGATGTACATAATAATGAAATTTCTGGAAATTCAGTGGGTCAGTGGATTGGATTCACTGTTGAAGTTACTTCAGCATAAACAACAAAGATGTGGATTTTTGAAATTGTCTTAAAAGTTTTATGTAGACCTGAATGTATAAAATTAAAAAAATATTTGATGGATTTGGAGCATTATTTAAAATTTTTCCTTACTTAAGATTTTGAAATTAATAATACGTCTCTGTATATTTGTTTTTATGTATCTTTGATGACTTGGAATAGTTATAATTGGTATCAATGCTGACATTTTTAGTTACTTGGCTATTAAGTCGATTGCCTTTAGAAGGAATATATTGCTTTGTGTATTTTATTGTAATTTGGTATAATTTTTCTTTCCCTTACCAAAAAAATTCTTCAGTTGTGAAAATATTTGGTTTTGGAAATAACCTTGAAAGAAAAATTGGTGCTTCCATATTATCGCAACCTATTGGTGATATTTATGAAATGAAGCACTTGATTGCCAATTTGGCGAGTTATCTTGAACATTGGCAATTGTTGCAATAATACGCAAGTACCGAAAAATCTTTACTGGCTTTTTTTGAGGAAGGCCATATTTGATTGCTTTATTTTACAGATATCCTGGTAGTTATAGTATGAAATTCATTTATATCAACAAATAACAGTAAATTGTTACAATAAAAAAAATTTCAAAGTACCTCTTTTTGAGTTGTTACCAACATAAATACTTAAAATATTATTTAATGACATGCATTTTCTTCTGACAAATTTAGCATGTTTTCTTAGGGGGTGTTTTGCTTCCTGATTTTTATAACCAATAAGTATATATTTTGCTAATTCAGTTTGATTGTTTAGTTCTTTGGATGTGACAGGTAGTCTCATTATTTTGTGTTTCAAGAAAGGTACTCTGTATGATATAGTTCAAATTAATGAAATGATTGATGACAGAAATTATCAGTTAACTGACACACAAAAATATAGATAAAATGTAACTTATTTTATGTATTAAATGAATTAAAAATATAAACATACTTGTGTACTCCTCATTTAGGAATCAAAACATTTATTTTTATGTAAGGAGTATAAAAAATTGATACTTATGAATAGCGATGCTGTGATTTTTTGTTTCATTTCAAATAAATAAGTTATAGAATAATTTGAAATCAAGTTATTGTAATATATAATACTTCTTTTCTTGATTAGAGAACTAGCTTCAATGAGTTAGGCTATAGTGTTTTGATTTCCAGAATATTATGTAGGAGCAAAATAAATTTCTTTTTATAAGTTGCTACAAATGAGTCTTAAATTTATTTTGGAATGCATATAACAATTTACTACTAATGATAAGAAAATTACGGTATGGTACAGAAACAATTTTTTAAATTATGTATTTTTTTGGAGGAAAAATGGGTATATGTGTACCAACTTCAACCATTTTTCCTTTCCTTGTGATTGAATTCTATTATGTACGACATTTTGTTTCTTCTACGAGATAAATACATTATATTACATAGTCACATTCTTCCATGATGTTGAAATTTTTCACTAAAATACAAGTGTTATTTATACTAATGTGATGTAACTTATGTATGCATTTCCAGTCAAAAAGGGTATGACTAATGTCACAGAGAAGTAATTGACTGATGAGCATTGATATACATTTGCATATATCATTAATGCTTACATTTATTTTATATATTGTCATTTTGTGAAGGGGTGTATGTTAAAATTGTGAGAATTTTCTTTAAATTCAATATGATCGATACAAGATATAACTCTAGAGTTGAGGTATTTAATTTCCATGTGTCTCATAAACTTGGATGGTAAATTTATATTTCTTATAAAGCACTTATCACAGTTTATGGTACTTACATATTAGCTCATTGACTTTTTTTCACAAAATTAAAAACCATCCCCAAATGTCATGGGTTATACAGCCAATAATGAAAAAACATTCCTGTACATGCTCAAACACAACCTTTTTATAAGTTGTCTTATTTTTCATCTCAAATTTTTAGTAAGAAATTATCAAAAGCACAGATTTGCCTTCTACAGAAACAAACGTTGCAGAGCACTTCCAAAGTTATAGGATATTTCCATCAAGGGTCACAAAAAAAATCTAAATATGGACAAGCAGTAGAGATTTAATTTTAAAGGAGATGTGGCCATTTTGTTAGTTTTCAAGGGGCCAAAGAATTATTATTGACTGAAAGAGAAGATATTAGATTAAGCTGGATAAAACTAATTTATTGGAACAATTACTTTAGCAGAGTTACGTAGGGAGAAGAGAAAATCGGAGGACCTTTTGGCAAAGATGTGGAAGTCATTTTTGGAATGGAAAACCAAGTTGATAAACTAACAAGTGCTTTATTGAACGAGTTCCAAATAGAAAGGGTACTCTTTTTTAGGGAGAAAAACAAAACATCAAAAAAAGGACCTATGACATTTTTTACTCTTGGAAAGCATTTAAAATTGAGAGCTGTAAATTTTAAGTTCAATTACCAATATAATTTTGTTCATCTGATACTGGTGCATACATGCAGAATTTGAAAGACTTTAGGGTCATGCAAAATGGTTGGTTGCAGTGGCCATCATGGACACAAGCTCAAGGCCTGCAAGTCCTGGTGCTACCAAAGACTCACCATGTATAGAGACATGTCATGGTTCAGCCCTCATGTTGGTGTGGGATGACCCTCGTTGCTTGATCAAGGGTTAAAATTAAGAGGTCTATTGGGAATAGTCCTCATATTGCTTTAGTTAATAAATTTTTTAAAAAATCAGCAAAATGGTTAAGCAAGAAATATCATGGAACTAGATTAGTTTTTATTTGTTAGATGTCTTTAAAAGGATGACTCAATTGTTGGGGCTTGAATGTGAGTATAAGGAGTTTTGGCCACCTCAATAGTGTAGTAAGGTGTAACTTAGTTTTATTGATAAAGTAATGGAATTTAAGTTATGATATCTAATTTAAATTTAGATATTTATGTAAATAAACATTGATGCAAAGTCTTTGGCAATTTATTGAATGACAGGCTAATACACTAGTACCAATTTCATTTTTGCATTAACATATGGAACAAATTCAAACTATATATTATTTCACATAACATTTGTTGAATATCTAGTCTCATACTGTATTAGTTTGCTATTATGCAGCAGAGAACACCTATATTTAGTTTATTACTAAACAGAATTAAGTGTTATATAACAAGTTATTTAGATAAGACTTCATGGTCATTAGAGATGTGTTAAAATAACATTGCATAGTCTAACTTAGACATAGAAACTAATTGCAAGGTTAATTCATTAAAATATTTACATATACTTTTATTTTGTTTTTCAATAATTTAAATGACATTTTTTTCCTTGAGCATAGTAGGAATTTTAAATAGTGTGAAGTGTTTTGTAATTAAATCAAATTTTTATCAAACATTTTTATAGACATGGAAAAGAATTAAATGTAAATGTAGTTTTGATTTACTTATATATTAAATAGTGAAAGATTCCAAATATTATCAAGCTACTTATTTTGAATGCCCTTTTAATTTGGTAATATACAATGAATACTGTATTTAATGCATAAACATTGAGACACTCATTGTTCAAATATATTTTTTATTTAACAAATGATATAATGATAAATTTTTTAAACAGAAATAGGTTACATTTTTTTTCTTTTACAAACAAATGTTACAAAATTGACCTTTTATAATATTTAAATCACAATCAACTAATTAATGTAAATATATATTTTTAAATAGAAAAATATATTTCCTTTTTGATATAGTGTACATTTCTCTAATTACACACATATTTAACAAATAGTTTAAAGATATATATATATAATATATTTCCTAAAACAAATTATGAGGTATTCATTCAATATATTCATTGTTGTTTAGAAATATTAAAAGTGATGAATCACAAGGGCTTTCAAAATCTTTTTCAAACACATTTAAAGCTTAATTTATATGAGTGAGAAATGGAAACTAAATACATCATACAACAACCATTAAAACTATAATAAAAACCATGAATTTAATAAGCAGAACATAAAATTTCAAAATGCATTAATTTGTTTTTCTCAATCTTAATTGCAGACAGTACAACAGTTAAACCAAGATTGTAAATGTGATCAAAAAATCTAAAATATGGGATTATCAATATTTTTTTAAGGCAGGCACAATTGCTACAGACATATCTGAAATGTTTTCCCACATATTTTGCTTTCACTTGAGGAATGTCTAATAAGAAAAATATTTAAAAAGTGCATCACGCACAAAATATTTTAATTAAAATGTTGGATAAAATTGAAAAAAATATTGTAAATAAATCAGGAATAATATATAACAAAACTTAAATTCAGCATCAAGTTTCACTCAGTCAAGGATCCGAGTTGAAAATCATCACTTAATTCTATAAAAAACTTCATAGAATTAAGTGCTCAAAATAAATATGTGTGTTTTGTGAACATGCTAATAAAGATATTAACTCATGTGTTAAAGATAATTATTTCCTATTGCTTAATTTCATTCAAGGACTAGACTATGGAATAATGTTATCTTTGAAAAACTTAAATAACCTCTTAATATTAAACATAAATTTTACCAGGCTACTCTGGTCAAGTTTTAAATCATGAAGACACAAAGAGAGAAAGAATATTGCTCTTTTAAGAATCAATGTTATGAATTACCAATCAAAACTGGCAATCTGCAAAATTGCCAAATATTTCTTTAAATATCTATTCTGTTTTGCTAGAGGAAACATTGTTTCAAATAAAATATATTTCACATATCCAATTAAAATTTTCCCCAGAATTCAGAATGTATGTAACTTTCCACACACACACAAATCAAACAATTAATAAACCTTAAAGAACTACATAAATAAAACTATTAATTTTGGGAGAAAGAAGTAACACTACATTATAAAACATTCATTTCAAAAGCTTCATAAAAATTCCAATCTCAAAATTATGCAAAAAATTATGCTTGTAACAACTTTTGCATTAAAGTTATGTTCATATTTTTAAAAAAAAAGTTATAATCACTCAAATTAAGGATGAAAGAAAAAATATATAACCCACAAATAGCAAAAAATTAATACCAATATGTCAAAATAATAGTACTTGTATCTAATTATTCAAGCATTGTATCAGCTAAAACTACTGCAATGTAACCAGGTTATATCTTAGTTTTAATTCATTAAACATGCTTAAATCCATTTCATATGCTTAGAGTAAATAGAACTACTGAAAAATCTATTTTGGAAGAAATTAAGGAATGAAGCAAGTGCAGTGCACACGAAATAGTACAGATATCAAATTGTGAAGACTTCTTAAGACATTGCTTAACATTAATATAGTACCCTCACTGTTAACAAGAATGATTTTGGGTGCAAATGAATAATTGTTATACTGAAAGTATGCATATTTATAAATGTTTTGTGATCCAACAATACTTGCTTAAAACATTAATAGTAAAGTATATTTCTTCAGATTACAAGAATGTTTTCAAAAATGTACAAACATTAATTTTTTTGATATACCATTGCAGGATAGGTTAAGAAAGTCCAAAAAGAAATTTGTAAATATAGTTCACTTGGTACTGACATGTTAAAATGCAGTTTTTTTATTGTATTAATTAAAATAATTTTTTTATAAAATATTTCACATCATGTTAAAATTTTTCAAACTTCATGCAAAAGCCCTTTCTAAAATCCACTTGCACATGTTAAAAACGTTTTACACAAATTTTGATTCTTACATTCATATACCATGTTATAAAAGCTCTAAATTCATACACATTCAAAATGATTCTATATAGAAGAATACATAAACATTTTACAGAACATCAGATACTTAAATATAAATAATTCAACAGAAAAAAATTAAATAATTTACCTACAATGAAATGGTTTTACATATACATGGAAGTCATTGTACAGCAGAATCATTTGAAAATAAAATTAACACATTTTTAAAACTTAAATAATTGTAATAGAATAATTTCTGCATTAGCTTCAGCAGAATAACAAATCAAAATATCACTTTCTAGAGTAAATGGCATGGAACAAATTTAAGTACGGGACATACACAACTATGATTTTTCACTTAAGTTTTTCCTTAAATGATAAATAAAATTTACTAAATATATATCTTATTTTGATCAAATGTACAAAACACACAAAAGTTCAGGAAAGTTTAAAAATCAACTTTAGAGCTTATATCACTGTATGAATATTATAGTTTTCAAATATTAACTCGTAATTTTACATTGAAAAAAAACATTCCGAAAATATTTTATGGTAAAATGCATTTTGCTTATACAATATAAAAGCTCGTTTCTTTCACTACAACTTTAAATAACTAATATCAATTATATCATTAACTATTATTGTAAGCAGTATATATATTCCAGATCAAAATAAGAATAGAAAAAACTTCTTTAAAAAGTACACCCAGTCAAACTTCATAAAATTCTTTAAAAAATACCAATGGCCATTTTAGGAACGGGGGCGCCGGCTTCTCATTTGTTTTTATAACACATTGAAAAAAAAATGCAAGTTGCAATGATTTAACATATAAAATTCTTAATAGTTCAAAATTAGGTAAAAATCTACAAAATTCTAACCACAGTCGAATCCAACCAAGAAGTTCCAATAGTAAAAAATTTCATAATTCATATAATCTATGAAAATTATTTCATAAATGACTTTAAATGCTAAAGTCCATATTCACATCTAAATATTTCTGAAAAAGAAAAATAGATATATAATATACATAAAAAAAAATTACTAATATCTACATTAATATACAGAAATATTTTTCTCCAACTGAATAATTTAAATTTTACAACTTAATAACATTTCCAGAAAATTAAAAAATAGGTATGAGTAATATAACCTACCTACTAATAAATTTGATGTGAATAAATTTATGTAAAACAAATTGAAAATTCAGTAGTACAATATCCCTTATACACATTTTTTTTGTAATTATTGTATATGTATCATAATATATTTCTCAAAAGTACTTCATAAATGTCCGAGTAGGTAAATAGCTCAATATTAGCCATCATTCTCTTTCCAAGCATGTAATAAAAACAACTACAAAAATGTATATATCATTAAAAAATATCTCTTATTTAATCATTAGTCTATTGTGCACTTCCTTAAGATTCAAAATTCATTCTGAAAAGTTTCACAAATTGCATTGGACATAAAATTCTGCTCCCTTCATCTTTGAAGCAACTCCTGCAGGAATGAAATGTTTTTAAATTCAGATATTCTTTAAAGTGATAATTTGTGTGAGTTTTTATTAGAGAAAAAAAATCAGCTATGCTTTCAAAATACATGCTATTTTTATTTATTTTTCTTTTAAACATTTTTTATAATAAATCCTTTTTCCATGCCTCTTTTTTACAATTAAAAGAAAAAAAAAACATGTAAAAAAAAACACTTAGTAAAATAAAGGTACATTTATTCTGACACAAGATGGCTAGACAGTTTATCAGTAGGAATGCTTGTTTAGAGCAATATGCATATAAAGAATTAGTTTGGTATTTGCATATTATACCATTGAACAATTTCATCAAATCAAAAAAATGTTGCAAAATGCTGTGACATGCAGTCAATAGTGGAAAACTGTTCCTGCATGCTCAAACATAGTAGTCTTGTTCATTCATGTTCAAAAATAATAACAATGTTTATAATTTTTAACATTCTTTGTTTACTTCATTAAGAAAAATGATTGTGAAATATGTAATCTCTTTACCATGGAAGGGAATACAATGGAATATTTCTAAAAATGCTGTCTAACATGCAAGAAACCTGGAGATTTATGGGGTTTAACAAAATGGCAAAACAAGAAACATTACAGCACTGTATGATATTTAGATTCGCACTAATGAAAATTTATGAGGTTTCATCTACAATGAAGACTCATCTGTCACAAGTCACAATCACTGTTCGGGCCACTTTAATGTAGTTATTAGACCTTTTGTTTCATGTGTACAGTTTTGTTTAAATATAATATAAAATTTTTCTAAATCTCCACTAATTTATTTGCTGGATAAAAAAAAAAGCAGGAATTTGTTTTCGTACATGTGCATCAAGAATGACAGGTGGTACTTTTTAATCTGGCGATATCTTTTGATTAAAAACAAAGCAACTTTGATTAATAAGCAAGTACCATTAATTTAAAATATGAATAACTGAAAGGCAGAATGAATGAATGATGAATTAATAATTAATAATTTAACTATAAATATTTTTCTATTTTACAAGCTGAGATACATATATACAAATATATATATACACACACAAACACATATAAAATACAAAACTCATTTCATAAAATAACTTCAGTCTCTTTTATATTATATGGTGACTGAGTGTACTATTTTTTCTTTAAATTCAAGTAAAACTGGAGATAAAAATTCTGAAACATTAAAAAGTCAGTTTTGGTAAACCTTTGAATAGAAATACAATCAAAATTTTATATTATGCTTCAAAATCTGCTATTCACAGCTACTGCACATCCCCAAACATTAGTTAATAATTTTTTTTTTAATGTTTTTCTTATGATACACTGTACAAGATTTGCAAAACGTATAATGATATGTACAAACAAATTTAAACTGCTATAATAATTACAAATATATAAACTAAAATTATGTCTGATATACAATCACAACCAAAATGAAAACTTTGTACTATGAAAAACAAATTTTATATCTACATAAACGGTCAACAATTATATAAGGGAAGATTAGACAACAAATGAGCTAATTAATTGAAATGAAAAAAAAAAAACAGATAAAAACTTGTGATACTCAATAAAATATAATCGTTTACAAGCTAGTCAAGAAGAAAGCTCGTTGAGGTTTTGTTTATAAACTTTAACAGAATAAAAAAATAACTCTTTCCATTTGAGCACATGAATAATGAATCATGGTTGTCTAATGAATCACAGTATTACAAATGAAAGAACAAAACATTTGGCATTTATGAATATCATTTGGTTCCCATTAAGTTGCCAAACATCAATTACTATATTAATGTCACCCTGTAGCATGTACTGAATCCTTATTCAAAATGAATAATGAAACTAATTCAGTTTAATTCCAAATAAAAACCAAATTCTGGAATCTTCCTTAAAAGAAAACCAAATAATGCATATCCCCAAGTATTTAATGACACCAAATATAAATAGTAAAATGTGTTCCAAACCCCTCTTTTCTTTAGAATGGGAAAAAATAGTGCATACATTTGAAGAATCAACACGCATTTCTTATTGATGTATAAAATGATTGAACATACAGCAGAAGATGATTGTGACCAAATAGTTCAACAAATCTTTCCCCAAAAATGAGAAATATGGGAACCATCTGATGTAAAAATAGAATGAGCTAAAAATACACTGAAGAATGTTTCATGTTGCGACTAGAATGAGAGGCTTATAACCCTTCCTTTTGAGGTGATGAGCAACTAAAAGAAAGTCAGTGCTTTTTTCACGTATTTGATTGCATAGAGTGAGTCATAGAATAGCCTTGAGCAATAGCTTCACTAGTTTGTTCAGAAGACAGAAGAGGCATACGATTCGATGTACCGACACCACACATATCAGCCTGTAAACAGAAATAGAATATTGTGTGAACGTTACGCAATGGACATTGAAAACTACATAACAATGCTTTATTCTCTTTTGAAGACAGAAAATGGTCAGCAATAACTTCTTAAATATCAAGAGGCAAGGAAAGGTAAAATTATAATTTAAAATATTTACATGCTACATGTGTATTATTTCACAAAAATTTAAAACATGAAAAAATTCTAGATAAAAGTACACTAAATACAAATTTAAATGTTGCCCTTATAAATATTTTATATGAATGCTAAATTGTTAAATAAGAAAATATAGATATCTAAAATTAAAATATGCAGAAAGTAGAAAGGAAAATTATATTTGACATTATAATTTTTTAATCAAATTTAAAAACTCATCAAAAACTTTTTAGATTAAACTAATTTTTTTTTTAAAAAAAGATTTAGATAAATAAGTAGCTCAACTGCCTTGCTATTTGAAATTATATTTAATCAAGAGATAAAAATATGAAGAGAAGGAACTTTAAATGAGCCTACCTTCAGGTTACAATACACTATGTTCTTCAATATGGCAAATGTCTCAAACTTCTTTTCAATTTTTTTAAATTTTACATTTGCAGTATTAATTTCATGAATGTTTGATTTAATACACATGTAACAAGTCTAACTTTACCAATCTGCAGAAATTTACTTTCATCAATCTTAATATTAAATATAAAAACACTTTAAGATCTTTATTCCCAGTCAAAATAAAAGCTCTTTTATTTGTCTTACAAATCTTATTTTAATAAGAAAAATTACTTTCAAATAAAAAATTCAGAGCCCTTCCCTATTAATTTTAAAATAATGAGTAATATAGCTACTATATTGCATTAAAATTTTTTTTAAAGCATGAAAGAGACCTACAAGAGCTAAATATGAGGCTTATCATATTAGGTTGGGACAATAGATTTTGAAAAATCTTTGTTTCCAGCTAGTTTGAAATCTTTCCAAGAATATATATAATTAATTTAAAATCAATACCAATCCTACACTTAAAAATCTGAATTTATACATTAGCATTCTTATTCTATTTCTCATTTTATCACAAAAACTAAACACTATAATTGGAAAATTGTACACTAAAAATTCACAGCATTTCAAGGTAGCAATAAATCAAAGCTCAGCTCATAAATTTTGAAGTATATGCCGCAAAATCTTATTCAATAACTAATGAAAACTTTGCAACTCTTTGTAATAAAATTGAAATAAAAATATTGTCCAGCTTTTCCATAAATCCAGTTTTCCATCAGTCTTTTAAGCATCAGCAATTAATTATTTTTTTCACAGTTTTTCATTCATTGATTTTATTTCTCAAAATTTTTTAAAAAATTATATCTATAAACTTAAGGAGTAAATTTTAAGTTAAGTTGGGAGAAAATGCACCATGCTTTGGAGAGGGAGACACTGCTTTATTTTTAATCCAAAGTTAGATTACTTAGTTTGGATGACAGAATTAAATATTTAGATGCAAATGATACTAATTAGTTGACATTATTAACTTTATTGCAAACTAATAAAAAATGAAAAAGAGTTATGTTTTTTCAATGTTCAGAGGAAATTTTCTTTAGAAACTTCATATGATCTAAATTTAAAAAAAGCATTACACCTAAATTGGTGCCAAATTAGAACAATAAGTTACCTCGAGATTCATATATGACCTAGATGTAACAGTGTTATGTGTGGGTCTTGAATAATTGTCCATAGATTTCATCCCTATGTTTTCAGCAGAAGTCGGAGCTTTCATTTGCTGAGTAGTAGGCCTTGAGGTCTGATAAGAAGCATTCACATAATTTCCCATATCAGGGTTCATGTCATTAACCTGCTGGTACTGAATGTCAGGTATATGCGCAGATGGGACAGCATTAGGATTAGCAAATTGCACAAGCATAAGTTGCTCAGATACTCTCCGCAATTCTTCTTGTTGTGCCATGATTTGTTGTTGCAGAATCTGATGACGACGTCTGAGGTATTCATGCATCTGAACTTGATTCACTGCTGAGGGAGATCGCTCACCCTGAAACTAAAAATAATTTTTTCAACATTTTAAAAATAATGGAAAATGTAGCTTTTACGCATGAACAACTCAAGAACTACAAAAAGGACTATATATTTGCCAAAAAGGATTTTTATACTTCAATAATTTTAGATAACGAAGATGCATTCAAGTCTAGTCTAAAAGTCTATACAAAAGTTGGTCTATCTCACATCACTAAAATTTTGGGTTATTAGTCTAATTAGGACATGAATTGGCTATTTGATTTGAATAATGCTAGCCATGGGACGAGCACTTTTAATTACTTCAATAACAAAATATAAAAAAATAATACAGAATGAATAAAAAGCATGAGTATTTATATATTCAATTTTTATGTTGAATGGATTAAATTACTTTCACACACTACTACGGTGAAAATCATTTAACATGAAATTGAGGGGACTGAAATATTTTCACGTTAAAGAATATTGCAAAAAAAAAAAAAAAGAAAGAAAAGAAAAAAAAGAAAGTAATAATAAAAAATAATAATAAACCTATATATTAAAAAAAAATAAGCTTATTAGAGCACATTTTTTTTCCACATAGATATGTATATATGTATGTATTTAATAAAAATCAGTGAAACGAAAACATTTACAAAAACTTAATAAAATTTATAAAATGTTCAAGTTTTTTGAAAAACAAAAACATTGAGTTTTTGGAAAGTAATCTGATATTTTTCTTTGCATAGTCTTTTTAAGCAACAAATTGTCCAGAAATTGATCAATGTATATATATAGTCCATTTTATTATTCATTTCACCAATGGAATGTGCGTCTAAATAACAGTGCATGCGTTTTTCATGATGTACCTCATTTGAGATGTTTTTGAGTGACATTTATGAGGATGGAGGTTTAAAGTAGCTTAGATAAAAATCGGCTTGTGTCACAGGCTATTCCAAGGGTATTTCAAAGCCTTTCCACGAAACATGTGAAAACCACCTCTTTCATTTCACACCCCTCTTAAATCTCACTTGCATGGCTGGTTTTTACATGTATTTTGTTCATTTGTTTTCATGTTAAGTGATTTTTGTTTGTGTTAAAAGAAAAAAATGCAAGAAAATACATAGTTGTTTGTCGCCATCGTTGCGTTTTGTGTTAACCAATATTTCATCCGAAGCATTTTTGCGTTCAATGAATTTTACTGCATTACATAGAATAAAACTGATAAGAAAGTGATAGTTTGATTGATGTGAATTACTATCATGTTAGAGATATATGAAAGCAGACCTTGTAATTTAAAACTTAAGTCACATAAGAACAATAACCAAATTTGAAATTTTCTTTTCAAACTTTCTCATGCCACCGTGGAGCAATCTTTAGGCCAAATTGAACATAGTATATATCAGTTGCCATTAGTCATCATAGCTATTTTTTATGGAACCAAGACTAAAATTATCAGTCATTGCAAAAATAATATATGGAATGGTTTATTTTAAACACTGACACTGCATTAGTGTCACACAACACTGTATTACCTGTAGACCACATAAATAACACAGCTGATATATGTGCAAGAACAACAATTCTTGTTAATTGCTACACCATTTAAGTTCTGAAATCAACTTGAATGTAACATGTAGCAATTCTAAAAAACACTTTCCTACCAAACAGCTTTTGGTGGAAGCTAAGTTTAAATATATAATTTGTCAGCTACAATATACACATGTCAGAAATTAATATATTGCATTTGCCTTAAATACAAAAAAAAGACAACTTTGTAACAGATTGTAGTATAAGGGTCTTGATATTTCTCGGACAAACACAAATCAAAATTTAAAAGATAATTTATTATATCATGTCTATATATTAAGGATAATTTATAATTATGCAGAATGATTACTCTAAAAACTTTACATAAGGTTAAATATTGACGATAACCAAATCTGTGTTCTAAAATAGAATTGAATGATGCAAGTCATTGTATGGATGAAACATGCAAGGACCCTGATTTTGAGCATAAATTCAAAACAGGAAGAACCCATGTTGCCAAACCCCATGAGTGAAATGAATACTCATTGCATGAAACAAATTTGGATTTAGGGATTTATTTTGAGCCTTTTCTTCAGGGCACTGTTGAATGTAACATTTTTTTGTTGAAAAATAGTCTCCATGCACTGCTTAGCCAGCTATCAACCATTTTTCTTTTTGTATATGAAAGTAGGTCCAGCTAAGGTATTTTGCAGAGGATGTCTCCATCCTAAAACACATTCCCAACCAGAATTGCTGCAACTGTAATTCTACTCTTAAGAGCACACTACACTTTATTTTTCAAATTTTTACATTATATCAATGAAAATAAAGAAATTAGCCGATTTAAACATGAAGTATACTCTCGAGAATTAGATTTAAAAATTCTGCAAGTGAAATATGTGATTCCTAACCTTGATATAACAGTATCTTTGATATCAGACTACCTTGGATCTTTAAAGTGAGAATAATTATGTAGTTGCTAACACTATTCCCCCCCCCCCATATCCTAAAACCTTATTTAATAATCTGAACTATAAAATAAATTATAGTTGCATTTTAAAATTTAATTTGATGACATGAATCAGTCAATAAAATTTAATACATTCCTACCTGCGGCATCCCTACTGACACATCTGGACTCATAAGAGGCGGTGGTAATGGCGTTGAGTGGTCAGGCGAAATGTGGTTAGATTGTGGAGATATGATTGCTGGTCCAGTGGATGAGATGGCATTCATATCACTGCTTACTCCTTGTGATACCTGGTGGTGTGGAGTAATGTGTGGATGAGGCTCAGCAAAAGAATCCGCCAATGGAGGCGGAGGAGCCCTGGAGATAGGCGAGGGCATCAATTTTTCTCTTGGATATAATACTGTATTCATACGCACATTAGAAGAGCCAGCAGCTGTAAGAAAAATGGCAAGACTCGATAAAAATTAATAAAGTAAATGAAATGATTGTAAACTTGTTTTTGAAAAGTCTGAAAGAAATTTCACTAGCTACTTAAAAATGCATAATATTACTAAGATATTTTAAAAAGTAAAAGACCTTCAATCATTCAATAATGAAAACACATTATCAAAAAAGTACAATATATAAAATAAAAGTTATAATGGCTATAAAGTTTTTGCTATGCTTGATACATTTTGTAAGTATTACAATAATAATGGATACATACAAGCAATATTTTTATATTTTGTGAATGCTACCTATGTTTTTCGATGATATTTGTAAAAGAGAATCTTTGTCTCCCTCCTTAA
The DNA here is from genome assembly GCA_019973955.1 of Trichonephila inaurata madagascariensis. Taxonomy (NCBI): domain Eukaryota; kingdom Metazoa; phylum Arthropoda; class Arachnida; order Araneae; family Nephilidae; genus Trichonephila; species Trichonephila inaurata. The sequence continues at coordinate 192,546 of BMAV01000940.1, read as the reverse complement.
TGTTTCAAAAAAGATTTAGAGACATCTATTGCAGAAGTAAGTTTTTTTGATAAATACTAATAAAACACACAATTTTCTTTTCTTTATTTTTAGTTTCAATGTAAAAAACTTGTTTCAAATATTACAATTAGATCTTGGGACAAGCAGATTTATGCCAATATTTTTTCCAGAATGTGCATCTGGCACTATAAAGATTGAAAAACTTTTTTAAACAGTTACTCACATTTTGCAGAGGCCTGTTCCAAAGGGTCTGAAGACAAACTGCCAAGAGAACTGATAGAAGGGGATGGTGAGAGACAGGCACTTTGAGTAGGAGAAGAGTTGTGATTTGAACTAGTCTTCTTCAGAAATCTCTTGGGCATTTCTTGTATACTCTTCAGGACCTTCTCTGTGCTGCAGAAGAAAAATACACTTTTAAATATAGTTGAAACAATTAGTCTTTATAATAAATTTGAAAAGATGGACCTTTATTTGAACTAGTTTCATTTTTAGTTCAATAATTTTTAGCATCAAAATATTTTATTAATGCATATAATATAACAAAACATTTTATCATTAATTGTAGAATTTCTTTAGTTCAGTGAATAGACAAAAAAAAAAAAATAAGCCAAAAAATATTAGCATTAACATTATTATTAAAGAAAAAATATAGCTAATGATTATCTATATTAATTAAAGAATTATATTGAGTTAAAGACCTAAAAAATTATGCAATGAAATAATGTAAGTCACATATTGAAAAAAATTGAAAGGCAATTCACATTTTTTTTATAGAAAGACCCAAAGAAATAAACTTTTACTTACATACAGGGATGATCAAAAAAATATAAACACACTTTGATGAAGAAAAATGTATATATTATCATGGGTATTACAGCAAATAAAAATGACAAAAGTAACAATAAGTGTTGAAACAGTACTCCCCCTGCCTCAAAGCATTTTGGAGCATGATGCTGTACTATGTTGATGACATTTCTCAGAGTAGCTACAGGAATTGTGAAACTAGCCACTTCAATTTCATTAACTCCTTCTAGTGTGCATGGTTTCTTGTTGTACAGCATGTTCTTCAAGTAAGTCCATAAGTAAAAGTCAAGTGGGGTTAAATCAGGTGTTAACGTGTAGGGTACTCAATCGGACCATATCCAGATAGGTACACACATCTGAATGGTAGTGCGATGGAATGCGATCTTGTTAAATAGAAAAAAGGATCATCACCAAACAAAGCCCAAATGCATGGTAAAATTAATGTTTCAAGCATCTCCAAGTAACTCTTCCAGTAATTGTACTTTTGAAAAAGAAAGGTCCAATCAGTCCCCTTGAAGATAACCCACACCAATGTGAAGTCCTGTTGCACTGATCACTAGCTCAATAAGAAAATATAGATTTCATGGGGTCCAGTACAGATAATTATGCCTGTTTACCATAGTATTTAATTTAAACTGTACCTCATTAGACCACACCACTTGGGAAACAAAATTTACATCATTTTCAACCTGCACAAAGTACCAGTCACAAAACTGAGTTTTTCCATCTGGGACTAAAATACTAGCACCATCTGCCACAGAACTTCTGTTGAACATGACAAAACACTATGTCAACTATTAATACTAACTCTTACAGATTAACCCTGTAGCAAATTGGCACTGGTTTGAAGCAGAAATTTCACTGTACAAACATAATTTAATACATATCCTGTACTAAATTATACTCGACATTAAGAAAAGCATATTTAATGAAAATTCTTTTCTCATTAAAAAATTTATTTCCTAATAAAATGAAATAAATTCCTGAGTATTGCAAAATATTGATATAAGTTGTAAAAAATATTTGATAGATATATTTATTTAGATATCTACTATATAAGCATTTTAAAGGAAGCAATCTAAATACCATTAGCAACATTTAATATGTTTTTTCATTTATAAAAACCATTCATGGCAAATCAGAAAACAATCCGTTTCTTAAAACCAAGAAGTCTCCATTTTTAAATCATAAAAGAATACTTTTTTATCCCCTTCCATAATAAAAGCAGTCAATTCATCCTCTTTCAGAAATGTATTATTATTTGTATGTAAATGAAATATCTTTTTTAAAACTAGAATATCTTCTAAAAGCCCTGTAATTAAAGATTACACAATTTCATAGTCAAATATTTTCCCCATTTTCAAAAATTTCAGATACAGAAAAATTATTACCTTACAACAGTATGAGTACAAACAATAAATTCTGGTTTAGAATTCCACTGATGGTAAGAGATGTAATAGCGTGTTTGAAGCCAAATCCATTGCTGTCCTTTTGTGAGAAAGCGGTAGAAGCAGGAAGTTCCTTCTCCAGTATTCATTACTAATACAAAATAAGAATTAAGATTTAATTTTTTTTCCTCATAATATATATAAAAAAAAAAAAAAAAAAAAAAATTACAAAATTTTTTATTATACATCATTTAGTTTGAATATTACTCTAAAAAATTTGTAAGTAATAAACAAAAATTCTTATTATAGAGAACTACTACCCATATAAAAAATGCCAGTTAATATAATATAACAGAAAACTAATACTATTTTTAATAAAAATTCTTTCTCTCTCTGTATAAACAGCAAGAGAAATTAGAATGCCTAATCTTTAGATTCAAGAATTTATGGTTGAACATGCTTATCTAGACCAATTATTTTATAAATATCAAATTTTGTAGCAACACAGAGGCTATTGATGATTGACCTCATAATTCGGGATCATTATCAAGTGACAAGGCTAATACCCAAGTTAATGCCCAAACCAATAGCTGAGCTGGAACTCCACTCTCTTAACTTCCACACCATAACAACAAGATTAATGTGTATCAGTCACTCTACACAGTAAGTCTTTTGTGGCACCAGGACACGAACCATGACCAGACAAACCAATGCAAGTCACAAGTTTGCAATCTTGACCACTTGACTACTATTACCACATATTTATCTAGAACAAAGTTTAAAAGAATTAACTTATTAATGCATGGTTTTTATAATTTTTTTACAAAGTTTTTTTTGGATATAATGCCCTACTTTAAAAAAATTATATTTAAAACTAATATATTTAAACAATGATTTACTGGAAAAAAATTATCTTTCATTAAACAAATTAGTAAGAAAATATGTACCAAAATTTTTATTCATATTGAAATCTTTTTTGCTACTTATGCAGTTTAGTACAATTATTTTGTTTAAGATTCATGGCTTGAAAAACCGCATGCATTTATCCATTAAAGATTATCATGGCAGAGATCATCACACATTCAAAATTTGTCTATTGGGTTATTTACAGCATGCATAATATAATACATCCATTTTTTTTCACAAAATTTAGGTTACTTGCATATAAACCCCATGGCAAATTTTTATCTCCAAAAATTAACAGCCCATCAGAGATTAATCACACACACTATATAAGTTTTATGATAAGTAGAAACCTATTTGATAACAATGCAAGAACAATTGTCCAATGACATGAGGTAAATATGCAAGTACCCAAAATTCTTTATCAATTACAAAGATTTATATTCAATTAATATTACAAAGATTTAAAATCATACAAGACAGGGATATAGTATATTTCGCATGGAAGGGCATAGTCCTCAATCCAAATACAACACAGATGGCATATTTCAATACAATTTTAACATACCTGAATCCTTTAATAAAGTGACCGAGTTACACCAAAGAATCCCATGAAATGTTTCCTTTGAACTTAATAAATTAATAAATAATCAAATAACTGAAAAAATCAGTCAGTAATAGTAAAATGCATCCAATAAATATAAAAAAAAGTTTACAAATTGAAATGAATAACAGTAATATCCAGTGTAAATGTTTATACTTACATAATTCATGAGATGCAGATATATTATCTAAATCATCAACATGATAATAGTCATAACCAGATGTGCCCAACACTTCAAAAGGTAAGTAACCAATGATAGGAGGCGCTCTACAAAAAGATAAAATTACAGTATTAATAATTAAAATTTTTATATTTATCATTATTAATGTTTTGTTATATAGTTAATCTGTTTATATAAGTTTTATTTCATATTAATTATACATTAAGTTAAAAAATTCATTAATATTTAGGAATAAAATTTAAAAAAGTACTTTTAATAATATTGAGCAATACTGTACATAATTTGGATAATCATAAAATCAGTAGATAATAATCAAGTTTTGCATGTTAAATAATTTTTAATTATATATAAAAAAACACTTTTTCAAATACATAAAAATGTGGGGTTTTTTCCCTAATAATGTATTTAGCATATGAAACCGGTAGAAAAATTGTTTAAAAAAGAAACAAAAATTGTTTCACTAAACTATTTTTATTTAAAATTCGAGTCAGCATTCATAACTAAAACAGAAAAATTTCTGACATTTTTAAAATAATTTCTGAGAGTTAACAATAGTTAAAATATTTACAAAAAACTTCAAACTTCTCTAAGTAACATTCAAAATAAAATCATAAGTTTAATTATATTAACATATCAATAACTTTGTACAATAAAATAAATCAAACAAACATATTCTGAAGCTTACATTATTCAAGTTAGTATATTCACTATATGTTGAATCATTCACACATGCACCATAGGATTTTCAAGTTTATATAAAGATGTATATTATTATAAATCTACTTTCCCATCAATTTGGCACAGAAGACTAGGCGCCAATTACGTGTGCTGCCCTTGACGCCCACCCATCGACGTTAACACACACGAGTCTTAAAAATACTTATTTCAGTTCATAAGATGAACTATGTTGTCCAGTTTTAGTGGATAAAATAGCATTTGTGTATGTCAAATAAATTTCTTTTAAATGTAGATTTTAAAAAGTGAATGTATAAACTTAAAAAAAGCACAGATAAAAATGTGGACAATTAGCATTTATAAATAATATGGAACTTGGAGAAAATTGAAGCTAGCATATTTCTTAAAAAAAAATTGAATGAACAATTTGTGTTTAAAATTGCAGCTCATTAAATGCAACGATACAATTTAAATGAACTGATTTTTAAAAAATCAAAGCCATTTAAAAATCTATATTAAATCTAAGATTAGCTTTTCTATTTTATATAGATTTGCTTCATTTAACTTATATTCAAACTAAACATACTGACATATAAAAATATCTGCTGAATTGCAAAATTTGATTTACTATTATATTTAAAATAAGCACATTAATACTCAAAAAAATTCTCATTTCAGTAAAATTAATATAGCATTGCCAGAAGAAATAAATCTTTTCAAAGAAATTTTGTAAGAAAACTCAACACTACACTACACTTAAGATCATTTTTGGTTTTCAAAACTTAGAGTTAAGATAAAGGACAGCATAAGAGAATACACAGAGTACGAAAAGAGATAAGTACTCTGCAAAACTTGCTTAGAGTGAACTTTGCCCATTTACCTGTGATCTAAAAATAGAAATTTCCATTCAAGACTGTGGCGTGATGTGAATTCATTCTTTGTTTCATCTGACAAGTTAACCACCCTAAGCAAGTGAGGAGTCTGGAGGCGACCGACGGCAACAAAACAGGAACGCAATTCCCCTCCAGCTGATGGCATGGAACAAATGCTACTGCAGCTGTTACTATCACAATCAAAAGCAGCCGAATTGGAACCTAAAAAGTTTATATATTTATTTCAGTTTAATTAAATAATAGAATGAAAAAAACAGGTTATATGAACCGGTTAAAAATAGAATATATATGTATGTAATCAAACAACTTTCATGTAAAAATTTAAATGAAGAGTATAATTTTTATGCCAGATACAGATTAATAGTACACAAGTACTATTAAAACTATAGGTGACTTAAAACTACAGCAACTAATCTTAACTTTAAATTCTTATTGAAAAAAAAAATGAAAATTACAATGACTTACATATATACACAAGACATTACATACTTCACTTTTGATTTCTAGAAATTAAATACAAATAATGGAAAATTATGGAAGAACTGAGAAATAGACAGCAAAAAAATAATTTTGATTAGTTGTCTAAGCTCAATCTGTATGCAAAAGTTATACATTTAAGTTACTGTCCTTTTTTAAAATCAAACATTTTGTAATTAACTAAACAAACTTAATTTTTAATGATAATACTTAAATGAATCAAGACAAAATAACTGTCAATTTCTATTAAGTACATCTTTAAAAAAGTCCAGAGTTGATCTTGGTTAAATTTCAATACAAAGTCAGTTCAAAGTAAATACAAAAAAATGTTATTTCATTAAAAAAAAAAATTCTAATCTAAAAAGGTTTTAAAAAAAGTATCAAATACAAAAAAAAAAGTCAGTGCAAAACTTTTAAATATTTTAATGCAGTTATCCTCACAGTTACCACATGTCCCAAATTAAAACAAAAATAATCTAAGAATTAAAGTACTTCTTTCTCTAGAACACTGTTTAGTAACTTTATATAATTTAATATAATTTTAAAGAAAAACAGTATATTTTTTACAATAAATCAGAAATTTCAAAAGAGATTTAATTTTACAAAATTTGAATGCAACCTGAAAATACAGCTTACCTTCATAAGATGATGGCCAATGATAAAATGTGCCAAGTAACTGAACTAATTCATATGAACTACTTCCTTGGGAATGAATTGGTCCACGTTTCATATGCAGAGTTAATGATACAAATGAATCTTAAATCCAGAGAAAAATTAAATCAGCATACAAATAAAGAGAAAAATAAAAAGAGAAAAATTCAACTATAAAACTATACTGACAGATAAAAAACGAACTTGTATGCAATATTAGTTTGATAAAAGATTTGAGGAAAATATACTAAAAAAACCCAGTTTATCCATTACAAAAGTAAAGTTGCTACATAAAAATTCTAGTTTAATATGGTTTTGATAATAAATTATTATTAACACTATATACATGCAAATTTCAACCAGAAAAAAATACACCTCGTTACAAATTATTCCTTTCTGTTTAAAGTTCTAAATACAGTTGGATCCCTATTTAACAAACTTTGCGATTTAACAAATTTTGTCCTTTTCCCAATTAAAATGAAGGCAATACCAATTAATTAATGCGAATAATAAAACCCTGAATTAACAAATAACTTCAACATATATATATTTTTTTATTAATTTGTATTAGAAATTTATTTTTTTCTCCAAATGACATATCTTTTTTGTCTGGAACATAAAAAGACTTTTCTTGTAAGCAGCAAATTTTGAAAGGAAAAGGTGTAGACTATCAAAGGATTTTGCAGGTGCAGACGAGTCTTGAGTGTAACCCATTATGTAGATTTTGAATAGGGGAAATTCCTTTTTTATCTCATCCCTCTCCACAAAACAGGGGACATTTTAATGATTATGTTACATTTGATGTGAAAAACTGTTTATCAGCGCAAATGAGCTCGAAGAAATTGTTAATTTGTTGCAGCCAATGAATAGCGTTTCTGATGCAGAAATTGATAATGAAACTCCTATCAAAACTGTTACATTTTCTAAACATACTGCAAAACATACTTTATGCAGCATGATGTAAGTGGCCCAGTATTTTCTTCTCTGTATAAAGTCGAAAAAAGAACTCTTTCAAGTCAAGAATAAAAAAAAATTATCAAACATATATTACTTAGTATTTTAAAATTTCCAAATAATAATTCACTAATAATTAGTCACTAATAGTACTTTTAGCTGCATAATAATTCACTAATAGTACTTTTAGCAGTTGAATTTCTAACTATAGATATTTCTTGTGTCAATAATTATTATAGAATTTCCAAGAGGTAAGTGCAAAAAAATTTGTATTTTGTTTAGACCTTGATCTAACAAATAACTTCAATTTAATGAAAAAAATGTATGGTCCCAATGAATTCATTAAATCAGGGTCCGACTGTGTATTAATTATTAAAAATTTTTACTTCAGCCCTCCATATTTACAGGATTATCTATAATATATAGAAATGCTTTAAATTTATATAAATGATACATTGCAGTAATAAATGAAAAACTTTATTGGTGATGAACTGGTCTGATTAATGCAAACTGGAAAATAGCACATCAATATGCAATGATTCCCACATGCTCTATTAATTCCATCAATGGGGAAGGGAAGGAATGGAATACAATCAAAAATAAAATACAATCAATATCATACAAATCTGAAATCCATTATTGTTTCCATAACCCAAAGGATACATTTCAATTAATATAATTATGCCTAGCTTTTATAATTCATTTAAAATAAATTCAAACATCTGTATTAATCATGAATATAACCTACATTGAAAAATTCCTTATGTGGATTTTTTTTACTGAAACCTTAAATTTCCTTTATAAACCCAAATTAATAATATTGTTTTCAAGAATATTTTAACAATAAAATACATATTTCTTATTCAATGCTTAGATGGGAAGTCACCAAAATTATGAAAAAAAAAACTCAAGTTTTAAAAATATATAAATGAAAGATACCTTTGGATATTGAGTTATTTGAAGAACTAGGTGGACTGCTGATTAACTTATATAATGAAGATTTATCCATTTCGTGAATAATGTCAAATACTGATGAATAGATACGGCTCTAAAAATAATTTTAAGAAGTACATTAAAAAACTAAAACAAATTTGGATATGGTATTGTACAAACAAAAATTTCCATTTTAAATCCAAAAAATAAATATATATTCTAAGGAAGAAACAGCATAATATAGATTTAAAAGCATTAGCTTTATTTAACACATTATAGCAAAGTAAGAGCTAAGAAAAAATAAACATAGTCAGAACTAAAAAAAAGATTTATGAAAAAAATATAAAAAATGTTTTTTAAAAACGAAAAAAAAAAAATTCATATCAAAATGGCATGTTTAGAATAAAAACTTGCTGATAAAAATGAACAAAGTATTGTTAATTATAACAGAACAATAAGAAACTATTAATTACGAATCTTTCCTAGAATCACTATGCTACTAGATATACTCAGTTAACAAATGAACCCCTACATTTACATCTGACGTCATGTTACAAAAAGTCTTTATAATATATCTGGAATTAAATAACATTGAAATACAAGTAAATATAAGGTTATTTTATTGCTGCATAAAATTGATTAAATACTGTTCCTTTTTCTTCCCTCTTACTCTTAGATACAATTTTGTAAAATAAAGTATTGTTTAAAGTGTGATTTCAGTATTTAACTTCCTCATAAATTTGAATAAAGTAAAAAAAATTATTCTACAGTGTCTATTTGATGAAAAACAATACTTAACTGATAAGCAAGAACACTGAAATACCTTTCTGGCAGAGTTAAAACTTTTCATTATTTACTGAGCAAGTTCAAAGCTTTATCGATAGATTTTTCCCTATAGAGAATTTATGTGAAGTAGTACTGTTTATATTATTTTGAAAACTTGTTTCTTATTAAAAATAAAAAACCAGCATTTTACAAAATAAAAAGCTTGAAAATTATATATCCCATTTTAAATGATTAAAATTTCTTATTCGAATAAAATATGGCTTTCAAACAGAAAAAAATGGTTTTTCCAACTTACAGGTAAATATCCAAGAAGTGAAGCAGTGCTTTCGGAAGTATACAAAATTTGTCCATTGCATGAAAAAACAATTATGAAGCCATCAAGAGCCTACATACAAAAATTTAAATATGAATTTAAAATATTTTCTTTAAGCTGAAGTAAATAAAAATACAGCACAAAAATATTACAGAAATAAAATATGTCACAAAACATAAGAAATACAATTGAACATTTAAAAAATAAATAAAAATAATAATTCATAAAATTTATTACAAAACCCTTACCCCCCTAATCTATTTCGCCCGGGGGGGCCAATTTTGAACATAATCATTCTTATAGAAAAATACTTAATTATAATGAATAATCAAGATGAAATAAAATTCAACCTCAATTGCTCAAGGGTTAAATGTAGTAAGCGAGTTAAAATAACTTCATCATACATGAGCTTACTACTTTAAAAATATTTTGTTAGTATTTCAATTTTCATCTATAATCTTTTCTCCACTTAACACTGAGAGCAAGATGGAGATGAAATTTGAATGCAACATCTTTTGTTTTGATAATTAAATTATGATATAAAAATAACAAAGGCAACATTTTGACAAAATGAGCACTTTATAATTTTATAATACATTATTTAAGTGCACAGAAAAATCATTTAAAAACAATAAGTATTTTCATAAAAAATTTAACAAGCATGATTTTTACGAATTTTGAGATTTAAGATAATTTCAAACTACACAGAAAAATAACAGCTTTCTTACCTCCAACATTAAGTGTGTGAACTCCTCATTTGATAAAAAGGATGGTTTCCAGTTTTCTTGTACTTTCACACTTTGAGATTGAACTGATAATTCTAAAAAAAAAAATTGGTTTAAATGAAAAATAAAATCAATATATATTGACATTAGAAAAGAGTTATTTAGTGCACAAAAATGTATTAAATATATAAGAATTTTAAAAATCTACAAAGAACAAAAAAAAATTCATTTCATACTTAAATCTAGATGATTGATTCCTTTAGCTATACATAAATTAGTGCATTTTACCAAATCAGAAATTAGGATTTCTCAGTATTTTTTTTTTTTTTAATTTTTTACTAGTCTTGTACACAGAACTATTGGTACATTTCTCTCAACCAAGTCTATATTTATGAAAATCAGATTTTTCATTTGGGCAGAGACACTGGCAAATTAAGAACATAAACAGTTTTTT
>BMAV01000940.1:165171-176805 GCA_019973955.1 Trichonephila inaurata madagascariensis | reverse complement strand
AAAAATCTATTAACAAAGTTAGATTGAATGCCTTAAAACAAAAAAGAGATAACAGATTTTTTCGACAAAAAGGATTAATTATATATAGTATCTATATTCTTTTAATAGTTGTTTTCAAGACATAAGTGTATTCTTTTAATATAGCACTTTTAACTTCTGTTTTATTTTTATACTGTATAAAATGTACTTTAAAAAAAATTATGTACAATTGTTGCTTTATTACACAGTTTTAAATTTAAATGTGTTAGGAAAAAACTTCTTTTCGTGTATTTTGAGAGTTTTTTCCTACCCTCTTGATAATTCGAAGTTTTTCATTGGTCCCTCCAACTTCGAATTATCGAGAGTCGGCTGTATATATAATTGATAAAAATTATGTCTTCATCAAATGGCATCTCCAAGGTATAACTTTATTTTATGCCCTTTCTAAGAAAAAAAATATTATAGCCTGCTCCTAGAATGAAGGATAGTCAAAAATTTATATCATGCTTAAGAACAGCAAATTTGAATTCTAGTAAACAAGTTGACAGGTAAGATTTCTTAAGTTTAGACTAACTGTTCATTAAGATTGGAATTAAAAGGGCTATTGGAGCAACAAGATCAACACCTGAGCTTATCACTACCGAACACAGAACGATTAATGTTTGTTTTGCAATACGAAGATTCAAAGCCCACAATTTCAGAGTGCAACTGTTATTTTGATGTATAAAATTGTTTAAAATAACTATAAAATTGAGAATTTTTTTTTAATAAATCAAACTTTTGAAACATAAATACCATAAATAAGTACAAAACAGAAAATTAACAAGTTGCCTTTGAATTTTTTTACGGATATGTTTAGAGTAAAGATAAACTTAATTCTACAAACTTATACATCATGCTCAACAATGATTTACAAACCCAGCTGGATTTAAAAAGTACCCATTTCCTTCATTATGCAGGACAATCTTCAATGGAATTGGAGCTTAAATCTACAACTGCTGGTCAAGAAAATTACATATGATAGCAATGTACTCCAATGCCATTTACTAAGCTGCATAAAATTCATTGTTTGTATAATGCAAAAAAAAAATTATACTTAAAAAAAAAGATGAGAAGCAACTGACCACTATGATTTTTGAGAAAGGAAATTGTGGACCGCAGGACGGATGACTTATCCATCTTCCGGTTACTCGATGTAACCATCGAACATAGTTCATTGATAAGCATGTTGAACTGATCTCGACGCTTCTTCTCGCTGAGATTTCTTGATTTACTGCAAATAAAAAACAAAGCAGGATTTATAAATAATCCTTTTCACATAGAATCTATACAAAGATATAAGTCAAAACATTTCTACACATGAGGATTTATTTACAACATATAACATTTAGTTAACAATACTCAAGATGACTTGCTATTCCTCATTTCAGTTCTCCTGAAGATATTAATTTGCAAGATATTCTGCAATTTTCAAAAAAAAAAAAAAAAAATATACTAAGCAATTGAAATATTTAAATACACGAATTTTGATGTCATAATAACAACAAAATATGGCACTAATGAATAGAAGCTTAAGACATTTTAAAAGGAAGAGATCTTATTTAAATTTCATAACTCATGGGAAAAGCAATAAATACAAGATATCACTTTGGAACAAGTATTAGAATTTCTGTTAATAGATGAATGTCAATAGTGAATAAGATTCTTCTTTAATTCAAATTATTTCAGTATTATTTAACAGTAAATGTAATGAATAAGTATTTCCAGAATAATATAAAAATCACATAAAACAAAAAAAAGTGTACTTAAAGCCTTTTTCTCTATATTCAATAATACTCTACCAAACTCAAAGTAATACTTCAATATTAAGAATTTTACCTAATAAACGAAACCAACGTTGTTTATTACAAAATAATTGAAATCTACTTAAATGTAACTTAAAGATTTACTTACAAGTAAAGCTTATTTGCTTTTATATCTTACAAAACTTTCAATTCAATAGTAAATATTTTTAAAATATCTTAAATCAAAAGAATTAAGGGGACAATAAGAGGCATAAACCAAATCACATTCAGTTTTTTTTTTTTTTTTGAACATTTTATTTTATATTCTGAACATGTGTATCAGTTTCTAAACATATCTTAATATAAGCAGCTCTTCAAGACTTTTTAGTACAAATATACTTTTTTAATCAATAATAGCAAATTTTTTATAAATGTACCCCCTTTCCATCAAAGATTTTAAACTAACTATAATGTAAACATTGAAATACTAGTTTTCAAAATTCTTAACCATTAAAAAACAAATGAAAAACAAACTCAATGTTTCAAGCATATCAAAATATCAGTTACAATTTTTTCACATTTGCATTTTTTTCCCAACCTCAACTTTTTCACAGAATTTCAGCTTTTAATACTCAAGAATTTTATTTGTTCTATTTTTTAGTTTCAAAAATATTTTATATTTTGCAAATAAAATTTAAAAAATTTTGACAGTGGCGGCTCGTGAAATAAGTTCACTAAAATTCTACATTTTTATCTACATTATGCAATCTAAAACTATAACTTATTTGCCTGGCATTCATTCCACCTAAAATTAACTCCTTCATATTTAGTGACTAGATATGAAAGTCTTTAAGTTTTCAAAGTTTGAAGTAAAAATTTAAAATTGGATTTTATTTATTTTTGATATTTTTAATTATATAAACAGTTTTTAAAATTATCAAAATCACCTAACTTTCAAGTATTTTTTTTTTTTTTTTTTTGTTAAATACTAAACTGATCCAAAAGAAAAAAATGACAAAAAATTTAAACTTACAAAATTTTAGCTTTTCTAAGATATTTTTTTTAACAAATGTATTACCTAAATATTAATTTTATATATAAGCATTCTATTCATTAAGTGTTATCCTAAGAACAAAATACGTCAATCTTTAAATGCTACAAAAATGAAACTTCAGCACAGTTCAACTAATTTGAGCATAAGAAAGATAATTTTATGAATACAGTAAGACCCTGTTTAACGCTCTTTTATTTTAATTGTTTGATTCCCCGAAATTGCACACAGCGTACGTTGTGTGCACACAATTTCAGGGAATCCCACAATAAGTGGGGTCTTACTGTAATTAATTATATATATATATATATATAATGTTAATATATTAAAATTTTGACAGAAGCATAATCATTTCAAATTTAATATTTCTGAGGTAAAAATATATTTTGCTTCTCATTTACAAGCATTTTTCTTCTTTTAAGAAAGAATTTTAACAACACAATTTTAGGTCTATGGTTTTCCAATTTCAATAAAGTTCAGATTTCTGTGATTCCATTTTTCAATGAACCCAAACAACATGTTTTGCATATTTTAATGCTCAATACACAATTCATAAAACTCAAGGTCTAAAACAAATGATAATTTCAGTAATCCATTAGCTAAAAAGCCTGATAAATATCTTTATATTGTATATAAGATGAATATAAGGAACCTAATGCATTAAATTTTTAGACAAATCTTTCAAGTCCAGGACATATTTTAAATTTTATATTTACTTCATTATACCTTCAATTTACTATTGAAACACACACATAATTTAAATATTTATAAAATACATATAGGGAACAAATTAAAAGAAAGTATTGAATAAGTATTAATACTTGGTCTTGAGTAACACTTAAAATTTAAAGCACTATTAAAAAAATTTACGGATTTAGGAGACAATAATAACAGCATCATGTTTTATATATACTAGGATTAAAATTCAGAAAAATTCTTAAACTGAAAAGTTTGAATATTAAAATGAAAGCAGGAAAATTTGTGAAAAGCTAGGTATTGCACCACCTACGGCTACGAGCCGCCACCATTCTTGAATGTGAAAAAGATGATTTGAAGATTCATAGAAAAGGGGCAAGTAACTCCGAATCAACTTACTGCATGATAAGCTGTATCATCACACACACACTGCTCCTCATAAGTGAAAGAAGAAATTGAATATATGCAGATTTCTTAAAATCTTTGATCTTTCGTATGGGTAAACTAATGAAAACAGTCCACAGAAAATAAACAGTTATGCAATTATCAATCGAAAATTAAGGTAACAAATAAAAGCATAATTGTTGAAAATGAAAATATTAAAATTAAAAACAGAAAAGATGGTCTTACACCCATCTTTGAAGGATTTACTAGTTAAAAAATTGTCACATGAGAAAGTAGGCAAAGGTGTTTAAATTAGGAATTTTTCATTCTTAAAAAGAAGAAATTTCTCATTATACTTGTACTGAATTAAAATTAATTGGAATTTGTACAGTTTAATAATTAAAACTATTATAATAAAAAGTTATTAACACTCTGTAGATTTTTAATTAGAGCAGTTTATCTTGGTTTATGTAGGCGAGCAGGAGGTTATTCGCTGTGGGGAAAATTAAGTACCCAAGGATCAATTTCAATATTTATATAACATTAGGGGAAAAGTTAGTTTTACTTTTATAATTGATTATTAAATAGTTTTAAATATATTAGGAGATGTTAACTTCTTATTACAAAATTTTCAGAAATTACAATTCAAATAATTTTTATGCATATAATTGTTTTATTGTACGTGAATTTTAACTATACAAAAGACAATTTTTCAATCACCAAAAACATTGTGTATTAGTATTTGTGTGTGTGTGGAATATATATAATTATAATGTTCAGTTAATATGACTATTCTAAAGAGTTAAAGTGAAGTACTTTAATTCATGCTTTTAAGATTCTGAATAATATTTTTATTTTATAATGAATGTAACAATTAAACCAGATTGCCTTCTGGGTACCACTTCAATGACATGAAGAGAAGGTAAAACAGATGATATAATCCAAATGAGCTGTCCAAACACAGTGAAATGGCAAGTTAATTATGTTATAAGTTATTCTTAATATTTTAAGAATAATTCATGTTTTCATTCCATTGCTTATATCATAACACAAGCTGTACTGCTGGCAGGTTCTGCTATCTATAATATAACATATGAAGGAATAATGAAAGTAACATGAACATACAATAAAAATGAGGGGAAAAAGAACAAAAGAATTCACAAAGCAAAAAAATATTGAAGGTTGTTAAAGATTTTAAATGATTCTATTAATTTATTTTTAAACGAAGTTATTGGGATAATATTTCAGATATTTAAACAAAAGTAAGGTTTTTTTTATACAAGCAAGCTTTACCGACACCGCGTGTATTTTTAAATCTTTAAAAACTAATATAGCATTCATCGCTTAAGAAATATTCAGAATTGTTTATTAGTTTTGAAGTACTGTTAGTGCACAGAGAAGCATGATTAAACCTTGAAATTCTATTGAGATTATCTTAGATGGGTGTTTAAAAACTCGTTCCACTATTTTATATCATAAATAACAAGAATAAAAAAAAATTTTACTGCACTGAACACACTAAACTTAAATTAGAAAATATCCAGAATCTACGAATGTGAAAAACTAAGCAATTTAAATTTTAACAAACTTTTTCTTTCAAACACACCAAAAAAAAAAATAATTAACATTTAAAAAAATTCTTAAAGTAGAGCAAAGAGAATTTTAAAGTATCATAAGCAAAAGTAACAAAAGCTGAGGACATGAAGATTAGAATTAGAAACATGCTATACAACACAAAACATTAAATCATAGTAGAACTTTTTTTAGGGAACAGTCAAAATATAAATAATTACAATGCTGGAGGAATTTTTTTTTTCTGCTCTGACACACAGGAACCAACATGCTTTTTGAAAACAGATGTTTCAAGGGCATGCACAAATCAAAGTTATGCAAATCGTGATTTTTAAGGGGGAAAAGGGTGCCAAAGTGCTCACAGTAAACACAAATATAAATATATTACTCAAAACTACTTACATTTTCTCAGTCTTGTACCTGGATGTGTACCTATACAAGGGAAAACAATGATCAATGTTTTCCCACAATTAGCAGCACATGGAAAAATTTGAAACACAAATCAAAAAACATTTCAGATGTATTAAGTCTTTGTTAGATAATGACGTACCAGTTTTAACTTGGAATAACTATTTTGAAACAGAAGGATTCACCTTAAGTCAGAAGTGCTGCATAGCAATAATTTGGCAGTAACTGGCAACTAACCTCATAATTTTGAATCATTAATAATGCAGGCTGAAGCTAAGTTGGTTCCTCTAATACTATCTCAAAATTGCCAAATGTTAGAAATTGAGCCTCATCAAATTCCATTAATCTCTATAGTTGTTTGCTACAGAACAGGAATTTGAGACAATGATAAGCTAGTTGAGAAACTCATTTCCATCACCAGAATATATCAAATGTATATTTTAGAGAAAGGGGGAATATAGTTAGCGTAACTTTCCTTTGATACAGAAATATTACATAAATGTCATTAGTTGGAACATTCATGGAGAAAATTTCTGAAGCACTTGAACATTTATATCTTTTTGATGTGTTCCAAGTATTGTAAATGAAATCAACATTGTCATGCTACAAATTCAATTCATTCAGCAATGCAAGAGGACAAATCTTAAATTACAGATTTAGGTATAATTTTTTTTTCAGTGGCAAACAATATTTATTGATAATACTTAACCTGAAAATTAAATTTCAGATAGAAAGTAATAAAGTTTTGTTAAAATACTTAGATTTTCATGGGTTTTCAAAAGAGATAATTGTAGCGCTCCCAGAACATTGGAAATGGACATAATATTTTAGCTAAATGAACCTTTATTTTTCAGATTTTAGATGATTAGAAAGTCATTTAATAATAAAACAAGATGAAAATATATATTGAATATAACTCAAAATATTCCTATAATTTTAATACTTGAAAACTGATTTGTAAAACTGCTCATAAAAAGGACAAAATTTTAAAAATTAACCAAAAAGAATTATATACATATTTACCTCCGAAATTCATCCTTTTCATCCATGGTATTAGCTTTGAGTGCTAAAAGAAAAAAAATTAGACATTAAAAACAGTTCTTTCATGAAACAAAAAAAAATGCCAATTCAATAAAGGATAAAATTAAAATCAAATAGAAATTTTCAAAATGATAAAAAGTAAGATATTAAATTTTTAAAAAAATATTATAAGAATATTTACATACCAAATTACAAGATTTTTAAAGCTAATTATCAAATTAATTTTTAAAATGTATTAATTACATAATGAAAAAAATTATCAGACTAAAACTTTAAAAATATCTACATGTTTTTAAATATTTTTAAAAAATTCATTTTTATTTCAAATATTGGAAAGTTAAAATTTAAATAAGTAAGGATAAACAAACACCAAAATAAGAAATTTTTAATGTACACATCAAAACAAAATTTCTTACACTGTGCATCCTTACTACCTCACAAAACATCAGGATGATCGAATTTTAAATGTAGCCGAAACAAAAACGACAAAAACCTGAAACAAAATAAACATACTGAGTTACCAATTCTTATTTGTATTATTGATGTTCAGGTATTATATCTAAATTCTACGTAATATAGAAATTCATTTTCCATATTTAAATTATTTTTTAAAGTTTTGTTATTAAATGCAATTTGGATTTTAAAATTACTAAATTTTCGAAATAAGAAGCCTTCAAAAATTTGCATGAGAGCCAACCAAAAAAAATGAAATAAGCATGAAAAATGAATAGCCATCCATTAATTTCATCAAAACAACTATATGAAACAAAAATATTACATTTCTAGTTAATGCAAATTTTTAAAAAAAGTTCAATATGTTGCCAAAAATAAAAATTTACAAATATAATTCAAAATAATTTAACACTAATTTGATATTGGTTCACTGCTGGTGATTCCAAAATCACGCCAAATAAATCTTTGGTGTGGTCAGTCTTATGTTATATTGTAATGTATATCACCCAAACCTGCAAAACTTTACAGTTATTTGGTAGAAAAATCTGTAGCGTACCAATATCAAATCAGCTTTATTAATATAACTTTGGATAAAATTAATAAATGTTAACACTTTGATACAACTAAAAATTAAGTCCTAAAAATGCAATTGAAATAAGAATAAAACACAAAACTGAACTCAATTCTCAAAGAAAAACAAGTATATGTTTTTAAAAGAATTATACTAAACCTCTAGAAGTATTTGTAGAAATAACAGCCATGTAATAGATTAATACTATATTGTATTTTTTTTTAATGCTTCATTAAACTTCTCAGCCCCTTCTTGGTTCAAGTGTAGTATGGGGGGGTCACATTTGGATTTGGCGATTTTTCTTCGGATTTGGCTATTTTTATCCAAATGTCATGGTGAGATATCGAATTCATTCTAAAATAAATAATAAATAATTCCGAAAAAAATACCTTGGAGACCACCTTCAGTCGCCAAAATAAAAAGGACTATGCCAAGTGGCCCTCCTATACTACATTTAAACCAACGGTATTTTTCCAATACAGATTAAATTCTCTCAACAAATTTGAATTTCTTAGTTTAAAAAATACTAATAAGCCAATTTAAATTTCAGCCAGGAAAAAAATACAAAATTACTAGTAGAAAAACAATTCTAAACACATAATTTTATAAATAATTTTATGCAAATGAAAAAATTAATTGGCTCACTTTGATGAGATAATCAGTTGAAATATCTTGAAAGATTTTATTCCTTATAAGGCTACATTTAAAAGCTTTTGGATACAATATAACAAGAATTTTTCTTGTTGATAAATCAAAATTATTTAATAAATATTTTCAATACCCATCAAAAAAAGAAGAAAAAAATTGTCATTTATATTAATCATGAGTCATGACTTTCAAAACAAGGAAAAGGATTTAAATTATGCTCAAACAATAGGAAAATCATAAATTTAATGATTGCATACTTAGTTCTGAAGGTAATGAAAATATTTTTAGATATTAGGCTTATTAGAAGATTGTAATTGAGAAAAATCTTCTTAGTGCTGTTTTTAAAACTTTCACATGCACATATAAAAAAAAATGTTCATACAATGTACTTATTTAAAATACTCTCAAATATTTATATTTTCAAAAATGATTTAAAAATCAAAAAATAAATTAGAATGACTTTAGTGTTTATATGAAGAACAAATCCATATTTTACTCTATTATATTTAGAAAATACGAGTATATGTTATAATTTAAACTATGGAACCTTATCCTTTAAAATATTCAAAGCAAAAGAATAATTACAATTTTTTTTTTAAAGAAACAAAACTTTTATTAATGTAAAACTGGCCTTTAAAATGATCACTTTATTACAAATCTACATAAGAGTCTTTACTACAATTTTATTTTTCAATAAGAAATTGATATTGCACATTCATGTTTGTCTAAACAAATGCCTCATTAAATATTTTGGATAATTATCAACTCATACTTAGAAATATATATATACACGATATTTCGAGAGAGTAAATTTAAAGTATTAATTGAACCATAGCTAAATGTAAATGGAGACTTGTATCAAAAAATTTCAATGAGAAATTTTTGAAAAAATATTCTGCACATAAAGATTAATACAGTTTATGAAAATGAAGATTTGTATAAAAAATTTCAATGAGAAAATTTTTGAAAAAATATTTTATAAGTAAAAATCATGTCAACCATTTTTTTGCTAGATGAAAACTGCTACAAGGCGATATGATTTAACAACACAATATGCATTGGAATTTATAATTATCTGCCCAAATGATAAGATAAAAACCAAAATGATGACTTTATTAATTAGTACATTTAAAAAATATATCAGGGTGCATACAGGGATGAGTTTAATGTAGCTTTCAGCTTAAAAATATACTTGCATATTAAGCCTCTTACTACTGCTGATGTTAGGCAAATTTCAACTAACGTTTAGTAAATTTCAACAAAATTTTTTTTAGTTACGCTAGAAAATGTTTAGAAGTTGATCACACAATGGTATCAAATTTAATTCGATTAATAAAATCCGACAGTAATAAACACGAAACACAAGTACCGAAAAATTACATACAGATATGTTATAATTCAGTATTCAAATTTTCATTTTATTTTCAAATTATACTACCAACCATCAAAGCTAAAAGATAAAAATATTTGATAGAGGCATATAAAAGATATTTCCAAGGCAATTGATAACACTCTTAATTTTTCCCCCTCTAGATATTAAAAGAAAAGAAGATGGATATTTAGCCCCCTCTGAACTATATCAACAATTCCAGAAAAAAAAAAAAAAAAAAAAAAAATTTCAGTTCTTTTAAGAGAATATTGTGTGATAAAAATGCCCAATACCATAGAATGAAAGGGAAGAAAATTTATCATAAATATATATATATATATATATATATTTCATCTAATCAGTTACATAACATTGACAGAAAGAATGTGTGTTACTATACAAAATCAACTTGGAAAGAACCAGTTCCCCACGGTCATCTTAAAATAATATTTTAAATACTAATTTTTAACTTTTGAAGCATTCTCTTAACTCAGATAAATTAAATTGGATATTTTTATACCAAATTTATAAACTATGCCCAAAGTATATTAAATCCTACAGACAAGGTCATAGCTACCGCCGTATCAATGATATGGGACCCCTAAGCTACAGGAGCCCCAATATGTGCAACATTTTGACACTTTCAAATAAGGTTTATTAATGCCTTAATAACTATTATAAAAAGGTTTATTTTAGTAGTTTTTATTTTCCTTCTGAAAAAGGGCCCTCAAAACATTTTGATATAGAGCCCACTATAGGCAAGCTACGCCAGTGCCTAACGATATTATGAAATAAAGTTGTCTTGAAAATAAAACCTGCAAAATTCAATTAACCCATTTTGACATTCAGAATACTATAAAGCTGTAAAATTTTATTACATCCGAGAGTTCCACACTTAACATTTTCATACGTAAAAGACTTGCAAACTTTTTAAAAGTAACTAAGTACATTATTGAATGGTATACTAAAAATTTTCTTACGTGAATTTTTAAAGAAAAAAATTAGAATGTAGATAATTTTCAATATTTTCCATAAATGGAAATTACATTTTATTGTATTATTACAATCAAGGTCACTAAAATTAGTAACTGATCATTTCCCATGAAATATCTAAAAATACTCTCTTCCTTCTACAAGTTAACCAGCTATTTATCATATAACATGGAACTTTTTTTATCAAAGATGCAAGTATATTATTGATATCTTACACATGAAAAACATGTCTCTCATAATGAGCAAAATTTTTATAATTTAACACAGGAGATTAAATTTAAAACACTAAAATGAAATCCAAATAAAATTTATCTTAAAATTTAATTGTTATTCAACTGAAGGCACACTCAAAACAGTTAACCTATACACATAGTGGGAAGTTAAATATATATGCACAAGGTAGTTTTTCAGAAATAAGGGGGGGGGATGAAATTTAAAGAGAAAACGGTCACATTGTGAGAAAGTTATTTAATAAAAAATAGCAGAACAAACTGCATACTTTCCTTATAAATAATAATTTATAAATAGCTCGTATTGACTAAAAATATTTAAAAATTTCCATAAAATTTTTTAAAAGCATTCATCAAGAGTTGCAGCAAAATAGGATGCAAACTTATTTCCATCCAATTTTTTTTTTATTTTTATTTTAATAAAAAAAAAAAAAAAAAAAAGAATGGCAACTTAG
>BMAV01000940.1:91495-160641 GCA_019973955.1 Trichonephila inaurata madagascariensis | reverse complement strand
TTTTTTTTTTGCAACATCTAATTGCATTCCATCATAAAGAATTATATATATTATATTTTAGTACGGAATTATCACAAAAAATGAGATAGTAAAAATGTACGTCCAGATTTACAGATTTCTAAAATCATTTCGTACCGCCTTTTTCACATGAAAGAATATAATAGCGAATAGAAAATGTAAAACAAGATTGGTAAAGTCGAATATATATAGATTTATATATATTATTTATTTTTTCTAAAACACTTCTTTGCTATCATAATTTATCATAAATATAAAATATTTATCAGAAACTCAAGCATTATTTTTGGAATCTTAAGCTCTGCACTAAATGGGAAAATTATTTTATGCCACATAATTTTCACAAAAATTATGCATGTAATTTTTTTTACAAAGAAATAAAATATAAACAAAAAAAAAGTTAAAACTTAATTTTTTTAAAGAAAAAATACAAATTGTTTCCATTTGACTGCAAAAAAGATGTTTATTGAAGATACTAGCCCGAGTGAATATTTTTTGTTTGTCGATAACTGTTGATAAAATCACCTGCTATAACATCATAACATTAATTAATAAAAATTAACTACTCAATAATTTTCTTCAACAAATATTTTACAAAAAAAAAATAAAAAAAAAAAAAAAAAATGAATGAATGAATCTTTTTAACAGAGTTCCAGCCTCAACGAAGCAACATTTAGCATCTGTAACATCATAACATTGTTAAAATGTCAAACAAAATTTTATATTTTTACCTGATACTTTCTCTTTCACATAATCATGTTCTGTCTTAGCTCAACTTTTTACCGAAAGTTAATCGTATGAAAATAATCGATCAATAGGTTTTTTAAAAACCGGTGCGCAGGATTATTTTGAGGTTGATGAGACATGGCTCAGATTTCTAAGCTATGACGTCAATATTGATCCAGAATAAAGCATGACGTCACAATTTGCAAAAAAGTATTCAATTTTAATTACATTTTTACAATTATCATTGTTCACTGTATTTAGCTTGCTTACAAGTTTTTATATGTATATAATGCTGGTAAATAATCGAGTTTTGATATAAGACATTGTACTCAAAGAATTTTTCGGGTTTTCCTGGCTTTTACTCGACTAAAAATATTTCGTTCAAAATTATGTTTGCTTAAAAATTAATTCAAAAAAATCTACATTGAAATAACGAATAAAATATTAATAAATTGCTTTGGGCCCCCCCCCCCCAAAAAAAAAGTTTTTTTCATTGTCAAAACTATATTATTTTGTTATTTTTTTCATTGTGAGGTTTTTGAGTTATTTAAATCATATAGTTATTGAAATTTTAATCTTTTTAAATGAATATTTCATCGTTTTAAGAACAAAATAATATGATATCAAAATAAAAATTTCTAAAAAAAAAAAGAAAGAAAGAAAGGAAGAAAAGAAAGAAAAACGAAGGAGAGAAAAGAAAAGGAGGGAAAGAAAACCCCGACAGGAAGCATTGTTTTGGCAGCATCAGTTTGTAATTCAGAAACGTTTTATAACAATACCATCTTTCCCCAATTCATTTATATAAAAGTTTTTAAATGCAGCAAATATTTCAGTTTTTTTACTTCAAATCGTCATTATTCCTTAAGGCTTCGTATTTATATACTATTTAATATAATAAATTCTTCGCTGGGAGAATTTTGTACAATTTGTTAATTTCTTAAAACTCCTCCATTTATTATTGTTATAACTTACAATTTTTAAAACAAGACATAATTAAGATAAAATTTTTCTCTTTCTAATTACTATGAAATTAGCCAATACGCGTTTATCAGTGAAAGATCCCACTTAAAATAATTTATTGGTTTGATGAATTTGAGTTGAATCACACACACACACACACACACACACTCTAAAAATAAACGCGAGCTATTGGTGACATTTTTAAAGCTAATTCAGGCAATTTTCTGCTTTTTATTCATACAAAACTAAAAAGTCATTGGCGTAGCCCAAAAGACGGCAATTTATCCTCAAGATTCTCAAAAATATCAAGATCAAAAATAAAAAGATATTAGTTGCCTTGAAAGAATTTCCCACTATTGGTAAAAAACAAGTACATGACTGTACATATTTGACTAGCATCCGTGATACAGAAATTAATCTAATTGATTGAGGCACACACACACACACACACACACACTGGAGAATAGGAAACATTTCTAACACAACTGAATGTTATAATAACGTGTAAATAAGTATATTATATACGAGATTAATACATATAATGCAGAAACTGGTTACATGTTTATTATTTATTGTAAAATACCAACAGTATATAAAGCAACGAAATGCAATATCTAAGTAAATTAATCTAATAGAATTAATAATGGTGTAAGGCCAGCTCATTCACTTTAGTACACACCTTAGACAATTGCTTATAGCCATTCAGTGGCTTGTGACTGCTGTGCCGTAGTGCCTGAATTTGAATCCCGGAGAAGGCATGGGTATTTGTTAATGCATAGCGTCTGTCCGAAATGGGGCAGTCTAAATATTACAAATCCTTTCAAGTGGTTGTGGAAGGGGAAGAGAGGTATGAGACCCCTGACCCCCTCCTTCCAGAATATTTTCCCTCAAAATTGGAGTGGAACTAAGCCAAATAGTACTGCCACCATTTTGGTGTTCAAAGCTGTGGCTAACGACAGGCGTAAAAACACGCCCCTCGCCACGATGAATTTCGTGAGCCTCGATGTGATATCATTCGATCATGTCGTATTAACAATAACAATTGTCTATAAAAATTAACTAAAGCCTTTATTGTTTTAGCTGTCGATAAGTTAAACTTAGCCTCTTTCCAAATGCCCGCTTTCACCGCTAATGAACTTAATTTTCAAAAAAATGTGTTATAACAGTGATAGATTTCTTTTAAATTTTGTATAAAAAACAATATATTCGTATAACATTCAAAAACCCTGGAATTCATTATCAATTGATTTATTTACAGCAATACTGTATATAATGAATATATTGATTTATTGAAAGAATTAAAACAGAATCAAATTGTTAAGAATTTTGTGAGGCTGCAATGTTTATCTCTTCGTCATTTAGCTTTCTTCTCAGGATATTTTTTGGTCAAGTACGAGGTTCGTACTAAGAGGTGTTGGAAAGCTAAAATCTTATTTTTTTGACAATTTGAGATTTTCACATTTTTAAGTGGTATAGATTTTAACCTTTCTAAAAGTACCTTACTTTAACTTCTAGGGTAATTAGAAGCCCTTAAAACCTATTTTTAAATTATCTTTGAAACTGGCCACGCCCATTTGAATGGCGAAAAAAGTAGTAACCAAAGTACTTCGTTTTTGCTTAAAAGTTTAAAATTTGATATAAACCAAAACATGTATCTTTTATTGTAAATTGAGCCTTTTATTTTTTTATATCCTAGACTATTAGAAGTCTCACTGTATACATTAAAATCAATTTATCTCAAATTGTAAATTTGGATGTTCGATGTACCTTTTCTGAGAAACTACTGTTCACAGGTATGTAATTTTTTGATGATATATTTATAATGATGTCTAATATATATTAAAATCAGCGTTTTGTAAAAAACTCGAAAATTTATTTTTTATGTGAAAAATGGGTTGAATTTCACAATGGTTGATAAAATATTCCATAAATTATTAAAAAATTCAAAATTAGCTAAAAGCTCTTTTCAGTATATAATGAGAAAGGTACATTTTAATTGTATGAAAATTTTCAAGCATGTACATATAACAGATTTTGAGAAAAGGTACATCAAAAACAGCCAATTTAACATTGTCGGTATATATATAGAGAGATTTCCAACTCTCCCCTTTTAACCCTTTATCTACCGCATTACGATTTACTGCAGTTTTTTTCATGCAATATTTTTATTTGAATCACTACATTGATAATTAAGGGATATACATAAACAAAATACTCAACTTTGGGAAATTTAACCCGTTAAAGCTAATTAATTAAAGATAATCAACTGTAAAATTAATTCTATACTCTGTTCACTTAAAATAAACAGTCAAATCGTTTTCTAAGGTCTTTATTTACGTATGAAAAAATAAGACACTTACATTTTGATATTAACTATTTTTTCGGAACAAAAATGACAATCTTCGCAATCCGATGAAAATGCCGTCGGCTGAAAATGCAATTTCTGCTATAAAACTATCCGCCTCCTCCGCTAAAATACTTATCATAGAACCCGTGCTGGCATATATCTTGGAAGAGTAGATTTTAAAGAATATTTCTGCTAAGTATCGCGCGCGTCAGAGTATTCGTAAAAAGGGTTATTCGATGTAACTTTAAAGTGAGGGGTACTTATAAGTACCGTCGGTAGATAAAGGGTTAAGTATATACGTATCTCAGACTGCGGACTTGAACAATTATTTGTTGAGGTTGCTAGTATAGTAACTTTTTACAACGGAAAGATTATGTAGAAGGTTGTGCCGTGTGTAATAAGACTAATAATTAAAATTTGAAGTGGAACTCACTTTTCAAAATTTTACCGTAAAAATTGCATTTGTAAAAACTTTATACAAATCCTCGTAGTAACCCAAACCGTTTTCTTGGAAAATTTTGCAGGTAACTTTTACATTTTCTAGTATATCTTTATTGAAAAAAAAATTCCGAGTTGTTATCACAATAACTTAGTCTCATAACACCAATTATTTTCAAAAAATAAAATTAATTCGAAAAAAATACCTATGAAAAGTTGCAATTATTCACCAAAATAATTCTTATATTAATTTACTTAGTAATTTTTATGAATCAAGATGTTTAAATTTAATTTCAAATTAGCTAATCAAGATAAACAAAAATTTTGATTCAGAAAATGTATATATTAAAATAGTACTATAAATTTGGATAGAAATATTAATCGTTCTCTTAAGCAAATGCTTACTTTATTGACTTTTTTTGCTTTGGTGATATCTTATATCAAAAGTATATAAATATTACTTATAATATTATCTTTTAAAATTGTCATTGTACTTATTTTGATAAGTTCTTAGGAAAAAATTAAGTGCAAATGAATCATGAAATTACGGATTTTTTGGGGGTAATACAATCTTAAAAATTATTTCTATCTTTTATATTAAAATCTTTACATTCTAAATAAATTATTCTTCATAAAAGAATATTTATTATTCTATAATATTTCCCATTTGAGAAATGCTAATTAAATTGCATGTATTACACTCTTGATAGAGCAGACAAATACTTCTCATAAAAGACTTACATTATAATTCATTAAATTATAAGAACTAAAATATAAGTATATGTTGCCAATATTACGCAACGAAATTGCATATTTTATTATTTTCTCATTTCTAGAGATTATTATTGATTACATATTATCAGGGGTGTGTGTGTGTGATATCCTTACTAATATTATAACCGGAAAGTTTGTATGGATGTTTCTTTCTCTATCTCGCAAAAACAACTGAATGGATTTTAATGAAACTTTACAATAATATAGCTTATATGCGTCAGAATAACACATATGCTATAGTTTAGAACGATATTGTGTGAAGTCTCCAAAATATAAAGATAATTATCAAGTAAGTAGGAAAAATTCTGCCATCTGCAAAAAATCCCGCGACCGGATACTTCTATCTTTTATGTGTGAAGCAAAACTTTGCATTTTGTATTGTCTACACCAGGCGCCAGGAACTGCGAAAGCTTGAACAGGCGGAGTGTGAGGCTGTGTGATTACAATTTTAACATAAAATAAATACAACAAAAGTAATATATATTAACGTATTACACTTCCAGATATATATATATAAATTATTTATACTACTCTAAGCATTCATTACACAAAATTTGTAACAATGTGTTACTTTTACTGAGCAGCTTAGGAAGGTGTTTTCAAAAATCGACCCACAAGAGAGTTACCAGGAGTTATAGATAAAAAAAAATCGTTCTTATGAACTATTAGATCTACAGACTTAAAATTTAAGAAACAGGGTTCTTTTTTTATTCATCTGAGATATGCAAAAAGCTTTTTTTTTTTTTTTTTTTTAATTTGCAATTTACGTGAAATTAACTGATTAAAAGCTTCTTTATCCTTCAATCTGTATTTAATTTTTCGATTCACCCGTGCGAAAAACGGGTATAACAGCTAGTTTTAAATAAATTAATTTATCGATAATTGTTTTTGTGGTCTTAAAAAGCAAATGTTGCAGTATAATTAATTTAAAAGGCTAATTGAAACTAGTTCGGTGTCTTTCAACAACTTAATACTCGTTTTTGGTAAAAAAAAATTCATTCTTGGACTAACATCCAGAAATCTAAAATATGAAAGCAAGCTTTTTTTCAAATTATCAGACGAAAATAGTAATTATCTGAACGGCTTATAAAAGCAACCTTTGTGAGACATCAAGACATAACAACACACATTGCACTTGGAAAAATTGCCCATACTCTTTTAAAGGACCGCATAAACATTTAAATTAAAGAAGTAAAATTACGAAAGTAGGATTATATATTCACATAGCAAGTGACGAGGACGGCACCAGAGCTGGCAACCCCCTCTCCTAACAACTCTTGAGCTCTCTACAGATTTAACATGCAACACTCTCTCTCCCCTACACGGCGGGTCTTTAGTGGTATTGAGCTCGAACTCATGACTCGCGCGCGCGCGCCAGACACGATCCGATGCCTTGACCACTGAAATGGGTACCAAACTTATCGAGAAATAAATCAGATGCATAATGTGCTGAACGTAATTAATCCATTTCAACCCTTTATCTACAGACACACAGTACTTATAAGTACCCTCCTTTTAAAATTACATAGAATAACCATTTTTACGAATATTCTGACGATACTTAGCAGGAATATTCTTTGAAATCCACTTTTCCAAGATATATGGCAGCACAAGTTCTATGATGAGTATTTTAACGGAGAAGGCGAATAGTTTTATAGCAGGAATTGCGTTTTCAGCGAATCGGGAAGATTATCATTTTTGTACGGAAAAAGTAGTTTATGTCAAAATTTAAGTGTCTTATTGTTTTTGTATGTTAATGAAGACCTTAGAAAACGATTTGACTATTTATTTTAAGTGAACAGTGTATATAATTAATTTTACAGTTGAATATCATTAATTAATTAATTAAATCTAACAGATTAAATTTCCCAAAGTTGAATATTTTGTTTATGTATATCCCTTAATTTTCAATCTAGGGATCCAAAAAAAAAAAAGAGAGATCTTACAAGAAAAAACTGCAGTGAATCATAATGCGGTAGATAAAGGGTTAAAAAGAATCCTCGGAAAAGACCACCATAGATTGTTGGAAATATTAAACCCAGTAAAGTTCTAGAATAACTGCAATTCACAGAAAAATCTTCTAAAAAGGACAAAAGAGCATTTTCATTAAACTGTTGAGAAATGTTGAAAGTAATATGTTCTGATGAATACAGATTGTGAATTCTTTCTATTTCAATCAATCTTTTTCTAGTCACGAGGAAAGCTGATGAAGCATTCAAACCTATAATGCACCCAAAGAACTATGTAGAATATTTTGAAGTCAATTTTTGGGGCTGAAACTGGACTTCACTTTGACTTAAAGTGAATAGTCGTAAGAAAGCTGTCAACTTTTTGATATTACAAGACAAAAATATGTTATCTTTCTTAAAAATTTTAAGGTAAAAATGCAAGCTTTTTATCTACAGTTTCGAAATAACTGTACCATTCCGAGAGCTAAAATTGTACGAAATTGATTTAATGAACTCGAGATTGATTTTCGACATCTCATAGGCCCACAAATTTATGAGATCTCAATGTCATTGCGAAAATGTGGACGTGTTGGAACGCGGTGAGAAAAGGAAATATGAACACCCTTCGTATTGGGCTTCATTGAAGGACCAATTAATTATGTAGTGGGCTAAACTTGATACGGATGTGACCCTAAATCATATCGATATCACGTCTAAGAAAATTAAAGCTGTCATTAAAGCAGGGTGGATGTCACAGCATATTAATGAAAAAAAGAAAGATAAATCCATATTTCTTAACTTATACATATATTAGTCAAACTGATATATGTAGTCAAACTTATATATATACATATGTATAGCCTAAATTCTCTACTAATGAGAGATGAGCATTAATCTAACAAAACCGAAAAAAATTGAGATTGTAAGAAACCAGACAATTATATGAGAAATTAAAATTATAATAGGGTTAAGAGATTATAAAAAATAGATGCTACAGTATTATAAACATTTCTGACTTAGGACAGCTTATATATAAAATAATTTTATAGATAGATAAATAAATATAGAAATAGATAGTTAGTAGATATAGATAGATACATGTATAGGTGAGTGAGTGAATATTAACGTCGCACTATTCAGCTACACGAGGGCTTTGGGCGACGGACCACGTAATTTTGAGCCATGGCCAAGTGACGTGGACGACACCTGAGCTGGCATCCCCCTCTCCTATACATTTATAGATAGTAGATATAGATAGATAGCAGATAAGATAGACTGCTGATGATTTGAAAATTTTTTCTACATCATATATGGAAAAATTTTCAGGTTAAATCAAGATTCAAAATAACAGAGAACAAAATTTCTTTCAAAAATATTAAAAATATTCCTTTATTTTTAAATCCAAAATTTTGAAATTAAACAATAGCTTTTATTTCTGTACAGAAAATTATCTTAAAATTTTATTCAATTAAATAGATTTTATGACACATACATAACACTGCAATAGAGTAGCAGTCGCCAATCCTTATAGCTACATGAACCACTGTGTGTGTGTGTGAGTGCATAATTTTAAATTTTGCTAACCACTAGTATGATTGACTACTATATGGGGAAACTCTATAACTCTATATTGTCAATTATTTACGTTTCTATTTACATTTCCATACCATTCTTCACGAAAAGCAAGAACAAACCGTCCATCTAAAGTAATATCAACTAATTGAAATGTTGTGTCCCAAATTTACCATAGTAGGCAAACTTTCACTCGCAAACGTCACTCAATATATTTGCAAAAATACCTAAGCAGTCGCTAAACTTAAAAGGAATTCCGCTAAAAATTGTAGTTAATTTTGTTAAAAAAAGAAGTATAATCCATTTTCCATAGAACGCGCGCGCGTATTGTTATTCTTCACTTGAAACTGAATCTTCATAAAAATATAAATAATGTTCAAATTTTGTCTGAGGACCATTAAAATTTTATTCACGGACCATCGGTTGGAGGCCATAACAATAAAGGCTTCAAACAGTAAAATTTAAAAAAAAATCTCTGAAATTTAATTATATAAACAATAAATATAATTAAATAAACAGACATATCTAATCAAAGTGCTTGCTGGTATAGTTCCAATATGAATTGTACTAAACTTTAAACGAATTTTTTTATGTATATCTTCTTGAACTCTAATTATACTTTCCATTTTTTAATTTTTAAAGCCAACAATTGATTCTTCTGACTTTGCTAGTGAAAATCGAGTTTCTGATCATCCGAAACTTTCTAGGTTAATAGTAACGTTTTATAGTACGTTTTACCTTCAACAAAGAAAATTTGTGGTCTGTTTTCAAAACATAAATCTGAGACTCCTGTTATACTGCTTAACCCTTCGTCGAGCACATCTTTGAACGGAACGTAATTAGACGCATCCAACCTGAGAGGACACCGACATATTTTGACCTTCCCCCTCTAATCAATTTCAATTCAAAACACCGGTAAAGGGAAGCAAATACACCAAACTATTCGATAAACAACCAGTTTAATGAACAAATGGAAGCTAAAACTAAAACAACCAAAAGTGCAAATTTGACATAAAATGTATTTGCTGGCCTCTCAGATCACTTGAGCCCGAAGGAAGGTTAATGTGGATTTACTCCTGACATAAAATTTTTGAAATGGTCACTGAAGGCTTAAAACAGTTTCGCACAAAAAGAACACACACGATTAATTTATTTTTAATCAATATAACCTTTCCACACATCACAACTTCAAGAAAAAATTCTTGTAAAAGCGAACAACTTCAGAATTTTAGGCCTAACATTGCTGAAAAAATTCTTTTACGAAATCAATTATACCACTGAAGTTCGTTACAAGAATGACTAAATAAGTGAAAAGGGGAAGAACTGAAATTAATCAAAATAAGAAAAAAAGTTATTAAAATATCAAAATTTAAAATTGCAGGTTGAAATAATGAATATAAAATCTGGAAAAAATATGACATTAAAATACTATTTCATTTGATTGTTTATTTAATTTTGTTTAAAAAAACTTTTGTTATAATATTTTTACGCAATAGAATATTAAAAATCTTAGAGATATTAATCTGAAGCAAAGTATTCTATTTTAACTGTTATTTACAGAAATAAAGATTTTCTGTATACACTTAAAGAAGTGTTTATATGGTTCGTGGAAATGATTTGTCTTAATTTTTTAAAAATGTTTTTAATAAGTTGAAAATTTATTAAATCCAGTTAAGAATTTGTGCTCAAAACTTGCTACTATTTGTATAAAATCATTATAAAAGTAAGTTATGTGTAAAATCTACCTATAAAAGTAAAAAATGATAAATCTATAATAAAACAACTACAAAAATTAGTTTTTGTTCAATCACAAAAAGCTCAATCTTCTATATTATGTATGAAAGATTAACTGATTTTTTTGTATCAGACGTAAAAACATATCTATACTGCCTAAATATTTTTTAACTTTACTGAACTGTTGCCATTTTTTAAATTTAAACTTTAATCATACTAATCTGAATTATGTCAGTCAGCGGGGAAGGTGAAAAAAGAAATGAAAACTTGAGCTTGAGTATGAGTCTTTTAAAATAATTCCTTCAATTGTGTATTAATCAATGTTATTTGCAAATTCATCAACTTAAAGAATTATTTCAATATCGCATTCTTTTCCTACAAAATTAAATTAATGTAGAAATAAATATGAAAACTATAAATATTTTAAATATATTTTTATAGGAAAAATATATTACAGCATTCCACTAAACATCTTTGAATCGTCCAATGTTAATATTTCTCCAAAATACAAATAAACATCCTCCAAAATATTTGATTTATAATTTCACTAAGCATCTCAATATTTCATAACTATAAAAGGGAATAAAATGAAATACAAAAATAAAATTCAATATAATTTGCTAGTTTTTTTTTTAAAAAAAATCGCTGATAAAAATATATTATCAGTAGAATGACCTTGATATAATATGATTCAAGCTTTAAAAATATGAACCTTCTTCGGATACTCATCTTCACAACAAATAAACGTTTCCTGTTTTTTCTATCTCTATGCGTATATTTCAAAACACTTCCTTCCTAAACATCACAATAAGGGAGGTTGTAAAGACGTCATATATTTTTGGTCAAGAGCAGTCACACATTCATGAATGTGACTAAATGTTTTGGAAGCTTCCATATTGTGACGTCAAGTAGAGCGATGATATCAAAGCAAAATTCCAATAAATTGTTATTCGTTTACCGCAGACGATTTTATTTTCCATCCATTCTCACACTTAACACTGTCAGAAAGAAATTCAATTCGGAATTTCATTTTTATAATTATAAATATTTAACGACGATGGCAACTGTCGTTTAATTTTTTCATTCATTAATTTAAAAAACTTAGTGAAGGTGTGTGCATTATATGAAATACCGGAATTCTTATTCTTCAGTTTTAAGGCAGAAAAACATGGAGTTTAAGTTCATATTGAGGCAGAATTGATTAAAGAGGGAATATAAATTCTATTGGATTATAAACCTGACTTCACAAGATAATTGTAAAACAAAAGGTATGTTGCATTGTTTGCTCTTCGTTTGTTTTTTTTATATAATGTTCGAAAATTGGTTTTATGTATGATATATTTGTTCAAGGAATTATATTCAAATTTTGATCAAATTTATTTGTGAAAAAAAAAATGTATTTTTTCCCCATAGGATTTGAATCATTTTTGAAAATGTTTTTACTTTTGATGTTTGATATTTCATGTATTCTGATGTATCATATAATTTTTGAATTCTAAAATTAGTCTGTTAATACATAGTATAATAAATACAGGTATAATTTAGATTTTAAAATTTTTAATTGTAAAGAAGCTATAATTTTCAAAATTCTGTATTGTTTAAAAAAATTCCATGTGTGTATTGTTGAGATGTAAAGCTTAATGATATTATTCTTAAATATATATATATATATATATATATATATATATATATATATATATTCATGTTATATATAAATAATCTGTGTTTTTAGCCGCAGAAGTTTCATAAAATATAAGATCCTTTGTATTCTAGAATAAACTTTTTATCATAATCGAGGAATGAAATGGACTTTCTAAAACTACCAAATTAAATATACGATTTTTTATGATAATTTAAAAATAAACTGTAGAAATTGAAGAAATTGTACAAATTGAAGCAATTAACAATACCTTTTGCGAACTTTATCCATATATGTTACATATAAAGGTTCAAGTCAATTTAATAATCCAAATTAAAAAAAAACACAGAACATATAAGCCTTTTGAATTAAGTGTAGCTTCATTTTATTACACTCAAGTTATTTTCTTAAAATGTATGTTGATGTCATATTTTCTGAATAATTACATAAAGCAGGAAAACCGTAAAAATCAACTCAGAATTATCTTAATTAGTTTCTTATGAAATTTGTGACTATATAATAATTGGCTTAAATTGATAAAAGTTGCCTTAAATTTGTCCACTGATTAAAATTATTTTTTGAGTGAGATGCATGATGTATGCGATAATGTTTTAGCTTATGTCCTTATAATCGCTTAAAACAACATAACTTTTTGAAAATTGATTATGATGGCTTACTTAACGGTAGAATAAGATTTTTTTGCTTTAAGTAAGAGTTACATTTGAAGTTGTGAAATACGAATAAAATTTCAGTAAGTTTAATTTTTTGAAACGAGCGTAAAAATACAAAAAAAAAAGTATCAGCAATAAATATGCAAGTATAAAAATGTCTAGTAGATACAAAAAAAAAAAAAAAAAAAAAAAAAAGATATGAAATAGTCTCACGTTTCTATCAACACGGAAAATGTTACAAACCGTTTGAATGGATTTTTAATAGCTGTTAAATATTTATCTTGTTTTTATATAACCTTCATAATTGTTTATAAACAGGAATCTGTATATGATGATAGATTGCTTTTTAATTAATACATGTAGGGATTTCTAACACACATGTATGCATAAATCCTGATCGTTCTTAACGTTAACTTTATTTGTTGAATTTCTTTTATCATTTTAAAACCCTTTAGATTGTTATTGTTTTAGTATTAAATTATATATTTTTAACGCATTTTGTGCACTTAAAATAATTTTTATTCTCGTTACTTTAGAATAATGTAAAGTATTCACCTTTTTTTCTTTTTAAAAGTGTGATTGTAAACCTGACATATAATTTCACTTCCAACGTAGCCATTTTCATTATAGAACCATTGTGAACAATCGAATTATTATGAGCAATTGAAATCTTTTTATAGCATTTTAGTTTATTTTCTTATAGTACATTTAAACATTCGTAAGGTATTCTTTCAACAATGTTTTATTTACTATGATCAGAGTTGTAGAGAATAAACAATTACTGTAAAATAACGGATGCAGTAAATAAACGATGATAAAAAATATTATTTCTATTCGAATGTTTATTATCATTAATTCATAAATATTTATAGGGGAACTATTAAAAAACATTTTAAGGATTAAATGTCTTTCTCTTTAACATTAACCTAGAAATATCCATTTTTACGATTAGTGATGTAGCCTACTAAAAAGTCTAAATGTGTGGGCAATTTCTAAGTTTTTAGATGAATTTAAAAAAAAAAATGATAAAAGATACCACCATTTAATTGCAAATGGCAATGGCCTAATTTTTAAAAACAAAAGTTTTAATTTTTAAAACAAATCGCAGCGTTATAATCAAAATAATTATATGTGTGTAATTTAAATTCTTAAATATAACGATAGTATTTTTTTTAAAAAAATGTTGAAAACTTTTTAAATATTTGTATTTTGTTTTTACGTATGAAATAGAAAATGAATTTAAGTAGATTTTATAAATAGATTTTGGAAATATATCCCTCTCATTATAAATGCACATTATTTTACACAACAAATAATACTACATGCACAATTACTCAAAAAATCTTAATGATAATGCTGAAATTAGGAATATAATTGAATTATAGTTGAATTTATAAAATTATATTACAATAACATATTTTATACATTCAAGAAATTTAATCGTATAAATAAATTAAACGAATTTTTTCAGGTTAATTATATTTACTATGAAAATTCCAATATTATGAAAAATCATACGAGTTATTACTTTTAGTTAAGATTGTACATATGTTATAAAATATTTTTTTTAGCTGGATATATCTTTACAATAATATATTTCATATAACTTTAAAAACATGAAGCATTAACTTTAACTGTATTACGCTTTTCATTGTATCATTATGATAAAGTCAGACTACCGTCAAAGGAATGAAATATATGTTTGTACCCCCTCCCGACCAATCAAAAGTTGTGTATATCAGCTCACCAAAAGTGGTATTCTACAGCTGGTACTCTATTTCTTAATTGTAATAAAATTTATTTTTTTACAGTACTATCATATCTTACATTTTAATAAAGATTGATAAATCTTTCAAAGAGAGAGAGTATGCTTTCAAATACTAAATATCGTGTGGGTTTTAAGTATACTGAACTCCTTTTGTTTCGATTTTTTACTACTTGGGAATGGATTTCGTTGCACATCTACTGTGATGAGACCCGAAAGATCGCTTGCGTAAAAGTAAGATAAAACTAGCTGTAGGCGGTGAATTTCACTAAGCTTTAATATTAAATTGCATTATTTTTTTTTCAATGCAATTAAATCAATTTTTAGAAAAAAGAAACACTTAATTTTGATGTTTTTGTTTCAAAATAAAATTAAAAAAAAAAGGATTATGGAAATTACAGTTATGGATAGAAACTCTTGAGTCTATAAAAACCGCGCAAACAGCAGTTAAATGATTAAATTAGTTGTTTCAATAACATCTATCAATTCCTCTTACCAAAATATTTATACGAATAAAAATTAATTTATTTTTACATGTTTATTCCTTAGCTCAGGGGTTGGTAGACTTTCGGAAGAGAAGAACCAAGTTGTCAGTGGAACAAATATCTGAAGGTATCAAAATACGCGTGCGCACCCGGCATTGAGACGCCCATTCTCCGGTAGCTGTCGTGATTAAGAATTTCAGACTCTAATACTTTTCAGTAGTCATAATTGGAAGTAAATAATTCATGGAAGCAAAGTGTGAAGTGCCGTAATTGTTCTTGCAAATAGCCGCGGAACGGCAATCCTGCTGTAGATCAATGGTTTTCAAAGTGTTCGTTGCGGCTTCCGGTAGTATATTGTAATACAACACTTACTTTTGATCAGTCATGCTTTGATTTAAGGTAGCCATGGAAAAGTCTAAGCTCAAAGGGAATGTCACGAATCGAAGTTCGGGAACCACTGCATTAGAGAGAGACATCAAAATACCCGAATGACATAGAACAATTTCTGTCCCGTCAGTTAATTTTATGAGGGAAATTTATGGTACATTAAATTGAATGTGAATTAATCTTTTTTCTATTTTATAAAAAAACTATATTCATAGTAAATAAGGATGTGTTTTGAAGATAAGAGTTATGAATATTCACAAATAGAACGATTTTGAAAAGTATAACCTCGAACGTTTAGCGAAGTCATGATGTCACCACAACAAAAATATACATCATCACTCAGACGGTCTCACAAAGTACTGCTTTAGACATATTGCGATAATGTATTCAAATGTATCAAGGTTTCAGAGTAGAATCGGAATGCAATGTCACTAAAAAAGGCTATAATTTTTACCCCTTCATATTCATCAGTACTTAGATGAAATTTTTCCCGATACCACTTTAACACTTGTGATGGTTTTTTTAAACACCTTCACACGATGCTGTGCCTTCCTCTAATTTTTATTTGTGATGTCTTAGTACTGAAATAAGGCACATTGAAAAATTAGATCTTTCATATTTGTAATTTTATAATATCACCCTAATTTATCTATGGTTCTATACAAATATTATCATTTTAATATAAATTGAAACAGTAGATAATTATTGTTTTAAATCTGTGCAACTGTATATACTACTGTCGAGTCTTTTAATGGTAAAATATCAAAAAAATGTCACAACTAGCTTGAATGTTGTACATTCGAGCTATAACAAGAGCATGGGAAACGTATAAATAGATTATTATTATTTGAATGTGTGTATCATTTTTTTTATTGATGATTAAATAGATTTTAGAAATGATAATTTAAAGAAATAATAAATAATATAAAAATGTGCTATAACGCGGGGCAAATAAAAAAAATTTATTGTTGAATTGTTTCTTCCTGTTCCTTAATAACTCATGCAAGATTTTTGATTGTGTGTGTACAGACTTTTATATAATTTGAAAGTATTTGGGAAACGAAACTCAATTGAGTAAATTTACTCAAGGAATGTAATTGAATATAAATTATGTTGAAAAATATCAAAAGAATATCACCTACATATAAATTTGGAATTATCATGAAGAAGAACCAATTATTTTCCTGTGATAAAATTTGAATTGATACTAAAAGCTATTTTACTTTGCAAAATTTAATACATTAAACCTTTAAAATATTTTATCTTTATTGAAGTTATAAGCCAATTTTTTACATTGTGTTTCGAAAACCAAACCATTTTACTTTTTCTTGTCACAACTTATTTGATTTGGATGTTTTTCTTTCAAGTTTGAAATATAATTAGTTAAGCTTTATCCACACTTAATACTTTTACAATGAACTGAAATTGAACTAAATAAATTATTTTTATTTAGAGTCATCTTTTTCATTAATTCTTCATATTTATCTGATGCTATTATTAAATATATTTTTGAACACATTTTGTAATTGATAATTAATTTAAAAGTATTATATATATAATGCTGGATTTTTTAAACTTAATTTTGAAATAAAATTAAATGTTACATTTTTATACTTTTATTGAAGATTCAAATAGGTTGAAGACCTTTATTTTTTAATCATTATTCATTAAATTAAACCACACTTTTAGTATAATTGCATGGCAATAAATGATTTTCAGTCAGTAAGGTTTTCTTATTCCTTTTACGAAAGTTGTATTAACAAAGAAGATAAGTAAAATTAAATGTATCTAGTGCACATACATACAAAATAAAGTTTAGCCAAACATTTTAATTTTAAAATATGATACTAAATAAATTCAAATAAATAATGCTTTAAGTAATGTTTAATCTAATATCTTATATTTTTTCTGAGTCGAAAAAATTGGTCAATTTAGAACTCAATAAACTCCCAAAGAAACGCGTATTGGGAGTACCATTTTACTAATACACTGATGTCAATGTACTACATAGGAAAAAAACAGTTGAAATGTTTGTTATTATCTTTAAAAAAATAATTTACCTGTGAAAAAATGCATATTATATTCCTAAAAGCATTCAGGTGACAAAATTTAAGAGATGTAAATTTATATAAGTAATTATTACATTACATTAGTGCTTGTGAAATCTACAACTATAAATTGAATTACATAATAATTGCAAAAGAAAGAACGACAAAATTCTTATGGTAAGCATTAATATTTATCCCAGTTATTAAAGTAATCAAAAAAGCATATAAAACTTGTTTATATAATAAAAAATTCTACGTGGCTTATTAGTAAATGAGTAGGAAAAGATGCTAACGCACACGGTAAATATTTTAGATTAATATTATATTTTACGAAATCTATTTGAACGTAATGAAAAAAATGACGAAAACATGTTTATAAAAAAAATTCTCACTTACTGCTGTTGTAATGCCATGGGATGGGAAATCTGAAAGTGGACCACATTTTAAGGTCAATACAATAATGAAGACGAAAAACAAGGTGACCGACTACCGCGAAGGAGGATATCAAATGTCACTGTAGTCCAGAAACAGTTGGATTTAGAATGGATGCATACAAAAATGCATATCGCATAGAGCGTCCTAAGAGCATCCATTGACCAAAAAGTACATCAACTTACACCCAGGGTATCAATCCGGGGTGTAGCACGTTAGTTCACACGTGTGGAAGCTCGAAATTAAATAAATAAAAAACCGGAGCAATAAAAATAGAGTGATAGTTGGTAAACTCGTTACGATATGTCTCTGGATGGCTATTCATCACCCTTACGAGAATCTCTACATCTTTTTCTATATCGATAACTCCTTGCTACTTGGTATAGTTCGTAAATGGATCAGGATAGATACGCGTAAGAGAACCCCGTCTTGCTCTACAAATCACGTCTAGGGGGGGCTCAAGTTTGTACCAGAACGGGTTATTTTTTGTTATTCGATTGGCTTCTTTTAATTTTTACTCTTTCTGTCTTGTTTTTGTGTAGAAAAATTAGAATTCCCATCGGATAAAAAGGAGTCAAGGTCAAATATCGGTATCTTGGCGCTAATTGAAGTACTAAAGAGTCGCATCCTCACGATTCAAGCAGCACTTTAAAAGAGCGACCTCGCGGAGAAATGAGACTAATTTCCCCTTACCCTAATATCTTTATCATTAATTAAAAAGAAATAACACCACAGTGCTGGAGTTTATAGATTTACCGGTTATTCGATACTTGTGAAGTGTACGCGATATTTTTTTCTTTTTCTTTAAAAGAACACGCTCCGAACAACGAGAGAAGAGGAGACATTTTCGTGCTGTGACTGAATTATTTCCTATGGGGTAATTATTGCGACTTTTGTTCTAGAAGTTTTTTTTTTTTTATTCTATTGGAATTTGCGTATGTGTCTTCGTTTATCTGATTAAAAATAATGCGCTTTTTAAGTGGAAGTCAATTCGATTTGAAAAAAAAAAAGATTTTTAACACTTACATGGAATAACTTACAAAATAAAACAAGGTTTTTGAAGGAAATCTAATATAAAGAGGTATTTAATGCATGGATTCGCTTATATAAATGGAATCTCACTAAAATAGATAAAGGATCGCGTGATCAATGAAATGGATTGCACTAAAATAAAGTTCTAGTAAATTATAATGGTTCATTATTTGGAGTATTTCGAATTTTATGACGCAGACATGACCACTTTTAGACTTTCGTGGTCCAGAGCATAAAAGTGGCCCCGATAGGTATATAAAAAAATAATCAAATAATAGATGATAACCAAAGAAATTTTTATACAAAATACTAACAAATGTAATTGTGCAAATTAAAATAATATATTAACCTACAGAGCCCATTTTAAAATTAACGCAAAAAAAAAGTACATAAAACTTTATTTCTTTTTATTTAATTAGGATAAATTTGTGAATCGTTTTATTTACTTTTGAGTCTGTGTAAATTATTTTCTATGGAAATCAAAGCAATTCAGGATAGTTTTTCACGAAATATTTTAGATTTTAAACGATTTGTTTTGTTATTTGGTGTTTTGAGAAGCTATATTCGAGCTCAACCATTGTTTTTGGAATAATCGAGTCTAATTGTTAATCTTATTGAAAAAGTGACTCCATAATTACAAATGTCATACACGCGCGCACCCACAAGATAAGCTGAATTCACCGGTGAGATCGAAAAATGTTTTTCTAGCGCAAGTGCTGTTCTCGCAATTGATCACTCGCGTTTTTATCGATGTGTTCTAACAAACTGTGCCTTTTATTTTGTTTAAAACTTGATTATTTATGTAAAATTTAAGATTTAATAAAAGGAATATATTTTGAGCAAAATAAGTTAATTTCCATCTCTTGTACACCCATTGCCATTGAAAAACTCCAATTAATTAATTATGCGATCAAAATAATCTTTGTTTATTTTTTGTATAAATTCGAGAGCGTGTACTTTTGAGGATCATTAAAGTTTTGTCTCTCATAAATTACATCATAGAATCATTTTCATAATGGCAATTTTCTATTGAATATTATTTAACCTTTCACTTGTGACAAACAAAAACATTCAAATTGCGAGGCAAGCAATACTTTTTAAGTGAAGAGTCTCAAATTGAATCTGTAATTTTTTGTTAAAATGGGTAGAGGTTTGATAGAAAAAGATAATCTCTTAGATTTAAATATTAATTCTGGAGAAAAAAAAGTTTTGCTTAAATTTTAATGTGTTCAACTTAAGTAATCAGCTTTCTCTCTTTATACAGAGAGATTAAGGCTGTTTTCGGTTAATCTTAAAGAATAGGATCCGAATTTGGAACATTTTTTCAGATATAAAAGAAATGAAAAATTAATATGATATTTTGGCTTCACTATCCTTTAGAAAGCAGCATTTTTTATCATACTTCCCATCTTTAACAGAGTTTTGATTCTTTTTTTCTGGTATAAAATGTGTTTCGCATTTTTTATCCTATACCATAATGTTAAATGGGCTTTGCCTTCACGTATTAAAACAAAAAAGAAAGTATTCTCGGAATATTTTGAAATTTTTAAAAACACTATATTGTTAACAGAGGATACGAGTTATAATATTGCAAATTTCCATGGAAATTGAATCATTTTTTTGTCTGAAAATTTGCTTCGCGTTTAGTTAGAGCTCTCGTACTTTTACCAAAGACAGCCTTAAGAGGGTGAGAGAGAAAAAGTAGAAAGGAGTGAGAAAGAGAAACACACACAGATATATATATATTTTTTTAACATCACGCTTTTTTGAAGAATCCAGTTACTTATGCTGATTAAATTTATTAAATTCCTTGCCTACATCACTTTGTTTTTGACTAAAAGTTGATAAAAAAAGTTATATAGTCTATTGTAAAAATGCGAAGCAATTACAGCTAATTTAATTTTAAAGAATCTTAGAATTTTTGAGAGGAATGTTATCAATTCATATATAAGCAATTTTTTTTAAGTAACAATAAATAACTGATACAGGATGTTGGGAGCTTTGTTTGTTATTTATTCATTTTTTATGAGCATAAAAAGAAAATTCAATTTAAATACTTAAGAAAATTTACCATCCAATTCTTTCTATTAAATCCATTTATATTTTATTCCGATACACACACAGTAAAAAATCATATGATGTACCACAGG
Source organism: Trichonephila inaurata madagascariensis (assembly GCA_019973955.1). Classification (NCBI taxonomy): domain Eukaryota; kingdom Metazoa; phylum Arthropoda; class Arachnida; order Araneae; family Nephilidae; genus Trichonephila; species Trichonephila inaurata. The sequence continues at coordinate 139,514 of BMAV01000940.1, read as the reverse complement.
AAATTATCATCTTCTACATAAAGATAATGTAATTTAAACTACCGTTCCGCGCGCGTTTAAAGCTTGTTTATATTTTTGTATTTTAGTTATAATTATTCCAATTAATGTTGAAATATTTTAAACATCGAAAATGAGTTCTTACTCACTATGTATTTCTTATAATTAATGTTGATTTTTAAAAACTTTTGATAGAAAATATACAGCTTGCGTAAATATTTATATATAAGCTTTATAATTTGCATAAATATGTATATGTGAATTTTTTATAAGCGTAAGCACGGCATCTGTAAAAAAGCCGTATTATTTCTTTGAGTTTAGCACTTATTTTATATTTTTAATACTGGAAAATAATACAAATATTACAAAACATGAATCATAAATTCATGTTTAATATGTTTATTATCTTCACTGAAGACTAAACGTTTACCGAAAAAGGATATTAACCTCTTGATTGATAACATCCTTTCAGGAAAAAATATAAATTCTTGAACTGAGAATAAACACGAAATAGTTACTAGGATACATTTTACAGTACTAATTAGCAAGAGAGTTACATAGTTATAGTGGTACTTTTATCTAACAAGAAATAATTTTTTCCTAAATTTCCTAAAGAACAAATAGCTATTAATTTAGTTAGAAGTTTCTTCTACATATATTCTTTTTAATATATATATATATATATATATTTTAAAATCTCAAAAACACAGTGAAGTAGTTTTTAGGGTGTTCTAAAAAGAACTGTTCACATCCTAATTTTCTTAAGAACATTGATGGAATCTGATTAGAAAAAGAATTAACCGCAGTTTCACCTGTGGAATTGATTTAGAAAATTTTTTTGACATTTCATCTTTTCATTTCGATCTACAACGAAAGGATTTATGATAATAATCGTTAAGTTGAATTTTTATAATAAACGTTAAACATTAGAAACAGTACCGTATTCAAGAGGTGGGTATTTATTTAAAAATCCTTCAAAATTTGAAGCAAAATTTTATGTACTACAAGAAAATAAGTGACCCTTAACTGTTTGGACAAAAAAAACCAAACCTTTTTTGCATCAAGCACAATGCTACTCCTTTTTTTTTTTCATTACTAAAAGGGGGAGGGGGACGTTAGTTGCTCTAAAACATAGATTTCTCGGCGTTTGAATTCATTTGAATATTTCAACAAATTCGTTTTTCTAGATTAAATCAAGTATTATTGTAATTTTTTTATATTGTACTTTAGCAATTTTTTTTAAAAAAATTATTTTATAAACAATTAGTTATAAATTTTGTCTACAAGTTATACATATGTATAATTTTTACAGGAACAGTACTTAATTAAATTATTTATGTTGCACGCAATATTGGAAACAAAATTAGCATAATTAATTCCATTTTATGTAATTAATATGTGCCATTAAACAGTGTACATTATTAGAGCAAAACTAATTAAATATTTAAAGAATAATTTATGCAATTCCTTAATTATTGTATATTAATTATCATAAATTAAAAATTTACTCCTCCAAATTAATTATCTGACCACGTTCTTTAATATTTACCCTTTGTATTTTTATGGCCACACCTTCATTTCATAAGCACACATTGATGCAATTGATCATTGCGTTTACATGTGCTAGTTTTAAGTTGTCTACACTGCTAGTGATTTGAGAACTTGACATTTTTTTTTTTTTTTTTTTTGCATTATTATAATTAACGGTGATTCGACAGTTTGAAATTTTTCCCCTGCATAACTAATTGCTGTTATATAAACAGTTAGATTTCCAATGGATTATTTTTCTGCGTTCTACATGTATTCCAGAGGTTACAAGCAAAGTCGTAAAAAAAACCCATTATGAATGACTTTATAATTCTCATCTCAGATAGACCCCAGAGAACTCAGTTGCAATATGTATAGATAAATTAACTTTTTAAAAAAATGTTTCATTACGAAGATTTTTTATTTTTTTTTCTTGTAGATTTAATGAGAACGCTGAATAACCTACTTCTTAAATTTTATTCGAAACTGATTATTCGTTTCAGAGAAATTCAGAAAAAAGTATCGAAAAACAATATGATATCCTTGAGAAATTTTAGTCTGAGGAATGCTTTATCTTTTTTGTATTTAAAATCTTAATAAAATATTTTCTAATTCATTATAAATTAAGAAATAAAACTAGTAGCTTATAATATTTCTTCTTGTTTTAGAGTATTGCGTGATAGTTGGATTTATAATTAAAATAGCACACAATAGCATAATACCCTTTAACGTTGCCAAATTCCAAATCGTAATTTTGATCTAGAATAAAACCTCAACTATTTGAGGGGGTGGGGAAATCATGTAGAATTTTTTAAGGCATGAGGAATCTAAGCATCTAAAAGTAAAGTGAAAGAGAAGCTCTGAGACCAGAAATACTTTTGGATCAGGAGTGTTCATCTCATTACATATTCCAGTCATTATTCGTCTAACGACCCGCAATGGGGAATAATAAAGCCTACTACAGGTTAAATTCAATCTCAGGCCTCAAAGTCCTCCCTTGGTGTAGAGTGGAAGTTAAGAGAGGCGCCAGTTTAGGCGCCGTTCTTGTTCTTTAACCGTCATTAACAAAAGTTATTGAGCGACGCTAATTTGAATCAATCATTCCACAATAAATGAAAAAGTTTCAAGTAATTGGTATTGAATTATGTTGTGATACTGACACCGTGTTCCTTGCTATCGATTCTTATATTCCCTACTCTTCAATTTTTATCAGTTACAATCTCAGGACTGGTTTTTAAGTAGTGCGCGAGGGAGATTGACCTGATTAAAACACATTCGATTTTCAAAACACTTTACTTAAGTCTTTCCATATATGGTAAATTTCTTATTCTTACTATTAGATGATACGCCTGCCTATTCATAAAGATCACACCGCGTAGCCAGGAGGCTCAGACATTTTCCACAAATATTCGGAATAAATATACATATACAAAAAAAAAGAGAGAGAGAGAGAGAATTGTTCTAATTGCCTTAGAAATAGTCATTTTTTTTAAAAATAAAAAAAAAATAGAATTCTTTTCAAAATATTTATTGGCTCTGCATGTCAAAAACTGCACAGAACTAAACTTTTTTTCGGATAAAATATCCCCCCCCTCTCCCATTGATTGATTTCGGTGTATTTGATTTTTAATCATTTTTATCTATAAAATGATCGATTAACTATGCATGGAATTAAATGTTAATTGTGCATGCAATGATTATTATAATCGCATAAAAGTTATTAGTGACAAAATCAATATATTTTCTTTTTTGTTTCACGATTATGAAATCGAATAACATAACAAAATAGAAGTAAACAAGTAAAACTTAATTAACAAGTCTCCTTAATTATATTTATGCCTTTAGATTTTTTTTCCGAAGGTTTGTTTTGTTTTATGTTGGGTAAGATATACCTGTAACATCCTATATTTTGTTTACTACAAGATGATCATTTTGTTACAGCTATAGCGTTAAAGATTCGTTTGATTCATAAGCACTTACTCCAGTTTTTTTAAAGTATACAAGTTTTTTAGTGTTAGAAGTATAAAAGTTAAATTACTTTAAGTTACCAATGCCTATATTAAAAGTTATGATATGCATCTTTTCTTTCATGGATAAATAATTGATGGTAAATAACGTACAATCGGACCCTGATTTAACGAATTCATCGGGGTGAATATTTTATTTGTTTATTCGTGGTTATTCATAATGTAGGAATAAAATCTATTTTTATATATGTACAAATGTTTTTTTTTTTTTTTTTTGTTGCACTTATACCTTTCGGAAATTCTACAATAAGCCTCTACACAAAAAATGTCCATAGTTAGAAATCAAACACTTTTTATTCAGCAATTGAAAATAGTTTTAGTGAATTATTACATACTAGTTAATTGAATAAAATATTGACTAATAAATGTTTCCCTATCTTTTTGTTTGTGTGATTCTTGACTCGAAAGAGTCCTTCTCCAATTTTCTGCAATGGATAAAATAATGCATCATTTGCATCCTGCTACATGAGGTATGTTTTCACAGTTTCCAAATAATGTAAAGCAATATAAAATGTAACAGTTTTGATAGGAATCTTATTAAAGATTTCTGCTCGCTGTTTAATAATTGTAGTTAATATCGACGTTGAAATCTTAAGACGTTCTGCCGAAGTTTTTCATGGTTCAACTTTATTATCAAATTCACATAAAATGTTAAACTTTTCACTCAAAGAAAAACGTTTTTGTTTCCGAAAATTTGCCATGCTTCTCAAATTTTCAAAAACAAAATATTCTACAAAAGCGCACGTCTAATAAGCCTCACTTCTCTCAAGGAGGAGAGAAAATGGTAAAAACTCTTACAATATCCCCTGCCTTGTGTAGTGGGATAAGATAAGAAAGGAATTTCTTTTCCTATTCACAAAAATCACGCGATAGGTTACACCCATGTAACCTATCGCGACCTCTATAGTCTAATAATGGGCTGCACTCTTTCCCGTCGAAATTTGCTGCTTGCAAGACGGTTTTTTTTGTTCCGGACGAAAAGAATGTGGCATTTGAAAAGTTCAATTTTTTTCTAATCCAAACTACAGTAGAACATCGTTTATTCGAACGTTTATTATACGGAGCGTCAAATATCCGAACCAGTTTTTTTAGAGAACTTGCAGCGAAAAAACGAAGGTGTACATTGGTACAGCGAAAAATAAATGATTATTTTGCACAATAAAGGTAAAATTGCAACTATTTTGCTTTTTCTTCAAGCACGTTTCCCGCATGTGATGATTTTCAATATTCGATAGTGTCTGGTTTCATATACTGCATGGATCGCATTCGGTTTTCGGTTATCCGAATAATCGCGTATCCGAACGGTGTCCGGTCGCAAATGATTCGGTTAAACGATGTTATACTGTAAAAAAAAAAAATTTTTTTTTTCAGCTGTTAAATTACTGGTTAATTCGAGTTTATTTTGCTTTAAATAGGGGGTTTTTGGCCTTTACTTTAATCGAGGAAAAAATATAATTCGTTAAACAGAGGTTGCGTAAATCGGGGACCTACTGTAGGTTGAATGGTGCTTGTGTTTGTTAGGACCTTGTAACACTTATTTTTTAATGAAAAACAAACAAATATTAACATATGCAATACAACTGAGTAGTTTTTCTCTATATCTGTAGTTTTTCTGAATATAAAACAAATAATTTTTACTATTACTGTCTTCAAAAAAGTTTTTTGAAAAAGGGTGATGCGTATTCTCAAAACGTTTTTTTAGTTAATTAATTAGTACAATCACAAAAAAACTATCGATGATAAACTTTAAAGTTCTTCTCATAGCAGTCTAGCAATCTACGAAACATTAGATTTATTTAGAAATTTTAAAAACATTAGATCGATTGTTTTTAGAAATATGGAAAAAAATGCTAACAGTAATAGAATTCTAAAGAAAAAGAACTGTATAAGTGTGGGAGCAATTTAATGTCGTTTATATCTCTAGTGTAGTTAAAGTTTTCTAAGCCTATATAACTAAAAAGGTGGAGCGCAATTTTATTTTAAATTCATTTAAATCTGCAAGTTTTGCTCGATAAAAAAACTGATTTTAAAATAAAATATAGAAATAAAAATTCAGTTTTTCTGGATGAAAATCTTTTTTTTTAGTAATGCAAATCAGAACGATGCAAATTTGAAACATATATCTATTTATTCTAGTAAAAATTAAGACAAATTTAAGAAAATATTTTCCTCGGGGGATTACGTTAAGGTATCCGACTACGTTCGGAACCGTAAAGTTAAAAAAGCGTATAAATGGATAATATTGATGATATTTGGTGTCACTTAGATAAGAATACATGTATAAAATTGTTTTGAAATTTTGACAAAATTTTTTTTATTTAAATACAATATTTTGGCAAAAAATGAACTTAGAATAACCTTTTTTTCAAAATGTTCTCCTTTTATAAAAAATGATTCTAAAATAATATTTTGTGTGTCTGTGTGTGCTTATGTAAAGTAAAGACTTCTCCACAGAGAGTCTGAACTAATTTTTTGAAAAATTCACATTATTTTTTAGAGTTTTAACCAATTAAAATAATTACCGGCGTTTTTTTCTCAAAATTTCTCCCCTCTGTTGTCGTAAAACATGGATAAACCCACTTCTAAAATATATATTTCAAAAATTCTAGTTGAGCCTCTCTAGAAAGGTCTGAGCTATACACAGGCACACACACACACACAAAATATTATTATAATAGAAGCATTTTTCACAAAAGGAGAATATTTTGAAAATCGGTCATTCTATGTTCATTTTTTGCCAAAATAGTGTACTTAAATGAGTTTTTATTGTAATACTATTCTTAAGACAATTTTATATACATTTTCTAATCTAAGTGACACTAAATATCATAAATATTATCTATTTATACGCTTATGCAAAATCACCCTTTCGAACGTAGTCGGATACCTTAAAGAATTCAAATTATTTCACAAAATTCAAGTTCTGCATCTTCAATTAATATAAAAACCTTTTATTAAATAAAGTTTTAGATAGAAAGCTTTGACTAACACTATATAATGCCCTTTAGCCAAAAGTAAATCATTAGAATGTCAGTTGATCGATTGTTTGGTAATGTCAGGCCACCAATACGTAGACTACTGGTTGTAGACTTCGTAATTCTGAATCATGGTCACGTGATTAGGGGAACACCCGAGATAGTTCCCCACTCTTCAAGCCTCCACGCCGCGCCAAAGTGAGAACATTGAATTTCGTCAGATTTAAAGTGCATCTGCCTTTCTACACAGCGAGTATTTAGAAGCATGCCAAACTGATAATCACACCCGGTAGCAACTATGGACTATTCAAAAAATTTTTTACTCTCTTTTTTTTATTTTTACCTTCATTTTTATGTAGTAGAATCAGAAGTTTGAAGTGAGATTGCAACGAATACAGACGTATTTGATACCGTGTGAAACAGACTTTGTAAAATCTTTGTAAATAACTTCCTCATGCATACACAAAAGGTATTTTTTCTTCCTATTTTTTTATCATTCCCTTTTATTTGAATAGCTGCTATGTTGACAGTATTACCTTATTGGACTATTAAAATTGATATCACACTAACAACCACAACAACATTCGACAGTATAGAATTTGTATATCTCTGATATAAATTGTAATTATAAAAAGATAAAAACTTACGCGTGTAATTTTTCACCATTTGTTTCTAATGTTGTAGTAATCAACTCATCAAAATGTTACGAATCTGATTGAACAGTTCGTTACGGACAAAATGTATACCTTATATAATTCAAAGATTTTTAAAAAGAAAAACTATTACTTAATTAATTACATTAAAACTAAATCAATTATTGCATTATACAATCAGAATAATTAATGCAGCAACGTAAATTGGATCATAGGTTATGACCATATACAATTTGACTTTAAAAAATAATATAAATAAATAAAAAGAATAATTTTTGTACAAAAATAACTTTAACAAGAAACAAGAAGTGTGAAGAAATGGAAGTATATTTACCATTTAACTATATTTCCTTTGTAAAAGAAAAGCGGTGAAGAATCTTCCATAAACGATATTGAATATAAGGATGACGAACGCATGCGGTTATATATCGAGATAAAAATCGATTAATCGATATATTTAGACCATGTGGTAGTTTGTAGCATATTGTAATTTCCCCCCTGTATCACATTTTTAAGCTTTGTAATCAAGTTATAATTTGATTAAAAAAAATTAAAAATTGGACAATAGTTGCAAAATAAATTTTTAATTTATTCTCTTAAGTTATTCATGTACAATTTTTGGCGATAAATCTTTGGCATGGAGATAATTTGTAAGTATTAAAAAATATTGAAAGTACAATAATGAAATGATAATAATTATCGTATTGAAATTATTTTCAAATGCATATTGAGGTAGTCATAAATATAAATTTTGGAAAAAAAAACATAATGTGTGAGATAATAATAATAATTTAGGAATTCGGAGAAAAGGCTTAACAAGCAGCACAATCTTTTCTTCTTGCTAAATATCTTGCCAAAGATTTTGTAATCCAACAGAAAGAATTATTATGGAAAATTAAGTTTGTAATATTAAATTTGCATCATAATTAACTCTCTTTGACTCATTTTCTCCCAGTCCATACAAAAGAAGTTAAGCAAAAAAAAAAAATGGCGACTTTAAAAACTTAACACTTTATATGCAATTCGACCTTAACCTTCAGATTGTTTTTTAGTGCTTTTTCTTGTGTACAAGTTTAGATACTATTTTCCAATCTGTAAGTTAAATAATATTCAATGTTTACATGAAATTTATTTTAATCTATGTAAAACTAAGAAAGAATTATTTTGAAAGGAAAGATTTGTATACATAGGTTTGACAGTTTAACAAATTGGTATACAATTGACGGGTTTTTTTTTTTTTTTTTTTTTTTTTTGTATAAAAGCATTTTAAGTTTAAAATATTTACACTAACTGATCTGGATTTGAAGGCTAACTCTTTAAAGTACACTTAATTAACAATATTTTGAAACTATTTTTTCCCAACCCCATCAAAACAATAATTTATATAAATATTTTAGGCCAAAAAATTACAAAAAATTCCAAATTAACAAAATTTTTTTTTTTTTGTTGTACGTCCTCTTGTTTTCAAGTTTAAAATTTAAATAGTTCATGATATGGATTTTTTAAAAAAATATATGGTTTATGGCAATGTTTTTTCCCCTCTATTACATTTTTTCTTTTTCTATTTTATTTGATTCTTAAAGGGGGGAATTTTTAATATAATTTGTGGCTCAAAATTTTTATCTATGTCAGAATGTAATTGAGTTAAATCTGAAGGCGTAAATGTGAGCTCATTTGTAAGTAAAAAAGATAGACATAAAGACTTTTCAGTTATAACTTTTCTTTATTTACTTTTGTAGGAAAGGTAAAAACTGTACTGTTAATGAGAGATAAAAATAGTACATGATGTAAATTGCATTGAAAATACTTCATTAATATCAATTTTAAAACTATTAATAATTTTTTTTATTGTAATAAAAAGTAAATCCGAGTAAAATTCGATATTTTCGAATTTGGATGAATTTAAAGCCGATTATGATAAAGTTTTGGCATTGAAGCTTCCAGAAAAAGCTAGAATCGGATTTAACATCACAAATTTCTGAAATTCATTTAGATAATTTAAAAAGTTATTTACAAATTTTCGAACTTTTTATCGTTTTGATAGAATAATAGTTAAAATGTATGGAACTTTTTTTATTTTATCTTTTCTCAACTCCTTTTCTTATCTATAAGGAATGAAGGCATATGGAACAACAATTATTCTGTTTTTTTTCTCTGGTATGTGGCTTATCATTCATAAATTTAAAGTGTGTGCCTGATGAATTTTTTTTTTCGGTATTTTTGTGACATCCTTATAGGGAATATCTATAGTCACAAAACTTTTAAAGAACCCGAGGATTGATTAATTGATTGTTTATTAACAAAGCTACACAAGGGCTATAAGAAAGAAGAAAGAGTCTTAGAGTACATTACTGAAGATACTTAATTTTTTCAGAAATTATTTTTAAAGATTACTGCTTCGATGTATTTTTAAACTATTATATTATGTTACATGAAAAGAGTTTTACAAATTTCTAAGTCTTTTAATTGATAGTTTGAAATTTTTCTTTTTTAGAATTAGAATCTGCCTTCACAATATTTTTAATTTATTTTTTTTTGTATGCGGCTGATATTTGTTAAGCATTTTACAAATTCTTTAAAAAAGGTTTAAAGAATTTCGAATCTAATACAAGTTTTTCAATAGTGATCAATACATCCTTCCATTTTCAAACATTTTTGACAAATATTCATCATCTGCGTGCAATATATAGTGAATAGATACTTTTATGTTTATAATTCTTTTTGATTCATTTCAATACCTTTTAATAATAGTTTTTTTTTCATTCAATTTTTTGGAGGGGGAACCAGCAACTTCAAAACAAGACCAGAAGTTTTAAAAAAATAAATAAAATTACACACATAAAAAAATTTAAGGAACCATGCACAATGAATTTTGAAAAAGTCTTTATTTTCATTTTTTTAAATTGTATCATATCACAATTTCTATGCATTTTCATGTCATGAAAAAATCCTTTTCGTGTTTTGTATCCTTTTATTTTAACATTTCATTTAGTGTGAGAAACTTAATTTTCATAATTTAAACAACAGATAGAAAATTTTAAATAATTATTTCATTATGTAATAAAATTGAACTCCAACTGAATTTTAAAATTATTCATGCATTTCTAATTTCCGAAAAAATTATCCAAATGACATTATGAAGCACGCGCACATAAAACACAACTAAAACATAAACTCTATATCTACGATTCACTGAAACAGCGAAAATTCATAATTCAGATAAAAGATACGTCCCAAAAAGGTATCAAGTGCCCCGGGGTATATGCGAGCGTCGTCTGGTCAGGGGGTTTTTTCCCCTTTTAAAAGCGGGGAATAAATAGCACTGCAGTGGACGGAGAATCGCGTTTTACTATCTCTTTATCAACTGATACGTGCCTTAAATAACTGGACAAACCATACGGCAACTCTTAAGTTATTTCTTTATCTCGAAAATGTCGTTAGACAGCAAGTAACTTCGGGAAACTTCCGATTATCTAGAGTAAATAACAACACACACACACACACATCGATTGCTACTGAAAGAATTGATTCTAACCTCCATCAGGCCCCTCACACGTGAAATGAGTCATTCCAGGTAGAATAAACATGGCACACAGTAAAAATTTAAGGAAAAAAAACAAAAGCTAGTCGACCCCACATATTATAAATACTTTTAAAAGGTACAGTTTCGTACATCCTTAACAGCATTCACAATTCCCCCTTATTAAAAAATTGGGGAAAAAAATTTCCCTTTTGGTTTTTTTGGGTTTTTTTTGGGTTTAATCTTTCGGGAAAAATTTTTTTTCCTTTACCCCTAATTAAAAAACTTTGGGGTTTTTGTTTTTTTGTAAGGATGTGTAATCAGATACGTGAAAGGAATTGGATTTTGTAACAAATAAAAAAAAAAATGTGTTCCGGAAATTAATACTTTAAATTAGTTCCTTAAATTTTGTCCCAAAATGGATAGGGTTTGAGTAGTTTAAGAAATTTCCCCTTTTTTACCCTTTTTTATGGATGAGGGTGTTTTTTTATTTTAAAACTGTCCGAGTGTTGGGTTTTCAAATTACCAAATTTTGATGAAAAATAAAATTTCCCAATAGTACAGTTAAATTTAAAAAAAAAAAATTTAAAAAAATAAAAATAAAAAAAAAAAAAGCAGCAAATAAAAGTATGTCTTAATTGTGGAAAAAAAAACTAAAAAACTTTACTTTTCCCGAAACTATTTTCTTAAGAGGCATTTATACCCAAAAAAGGTGTGCAAGATTTTTAACCTTTTTGCCATGTCAAAAAAAAAGGGCTTTTGGGTTTTTGGGGGCCAACCGGAAAGTTTGTAAAAGGGGTATATTTAATATAAATTAACCCGTTTTTTAAAACCTAAAAGGTTTTTGGGGGTTTAGTGATTTTAATTGTCATTTAAAATTTTTTAAAAATTTGCAAAAATTATTTTCAAATTTTTTTCAAATTAAAAATTTTTTTAAATGTTCTCCCAAAAAATGTTCTGGAAAAATTTTCGAATAAAAAGAACCCCGGGGCGAAAGGATTTTTTTTAAAACCTTTTTTTTTCAAATTTAAATTAAATTTTCGGGGTTTTTTTTAAAATTTGCTCCCGTTTTCAAAATAGGTAAACCCTTTAATTTATTTTAAAAACTATTACTTTTAAAAAGGGTTAATATAAATAAGGAAAATATTTTTTTTAAAATTTTCTAAAAGGGTATTTTAAAATGGGGTTTTTTGTTCTTTTTTTCAAAAAAGATAAAAATTGGGATTTATTTTTTAAAACAATTTTTTACATTTTTTAACGAAGTGCCTAATTATTATTATTTTTTTTCGTTTTTTAAAAACCCCGGGTTTAAAAAATCGGAACCCTTTAAATTTTCACGAAAAGTTCCCCTGGGGGGTTGTGGGAAAGGGGAAAAGGGGGGAAAACCGTTTTCCCCGCCTTTAAGGTTCCAAAAAAAAAAATCTTCGGCAAACCCATATGCGTGCGGTTAATATTCACATTAAGAATTTTCCCCCAAAGGCAAGGGTTATGGAGGGTTTTTGAATTCTGTCATTTTAAATTTTGTAAAGATTAAGTTTAGGGGGGGTATATTTTAAACCAAATTAAAAGTTTTTTTATGGGGTTTGTTAAGTTTTTGGGGTGTTCCCCTTATTATTTTTAAAATTAAGTTAAGGTATGTCATTTTTTAAAAAAAAAGTTTAAAAATCAAATCAAAATTAAAATTTTTTCCCCCAAAAATTTTAAAAAATGTTTAAAAAATGGAATGAAAAAAATTATAAAAAAAAAATTTTAAAATCCCCAAAAAATGAATAAATATTATAAAATGTTTTTGATTTTTAAACAATTTTGATAACCAAAGGGAATTTTTTTTAAAAAATTTATTTTTTTAAAAAAAAATAAAAAAAATAAATAAAAAGTAATAATTTTTGGGGGTTAAAAATTTACCCGGGAACTTTAAAAACTTTTTTTTCAAATAATTTAGGTTTAAGAACCTTTTCTTTAGAAAAAATTTTAAATACTCATTTTTAAACCGTAAAATAATTTAATTTTTTCCCAGCAAATTGGTTTTTTTTTTTGAATGTTAATAAGGTTTTAAAAAAAATTAGCGAAAAAACGTAAAATAAATTTGGGGTTTCCATGGTTTTTAAGGGGAAAGTGGAATAATTTGTAACGGGGGATCCCCTGCCTTTTAAAAAACAAAGGTCTTTACCATAAAATACCCCGGATTTAATTCACAATTTTAAAAATTTTTGAAAAAAAATTTAAATTTTTTAAAAAAGGATTTTGGGAAAATTGGGTCCTTCAAACTAAATAATGATTAATTGAATGAACATGATATTACAATGTTTAAAGCCTAAAAAAAATATATTATTTTTTTAAATTTTTTAAAATTTTTTTAGAATTATAAATTTTAGTACTAAAAATTTAATTAAAAAGTAATTATTAAAAAATTCTCTTTAAAAAAAAAAAAAAAGAAAGAAACTAAAAAAAATAAAAAAATAAAATAAAAAAAATTTAAAAACAAAAAAATTTTTTTTAAGTAAAAATTTTTAAAAAAAAAAATTTTAAATTTAAAAAACTTTAATTATAAATAAATAACTTTGTATTTTATTTATAAAAAACTAAAAAACAAATAAAAACAATTTTGAAAAAGAAAGGATTTTCGAAGCAAAAAATTTTTTAAGAAAAAAATATTCTAGAACTCACTCATTTTAGAAACATCCATATTCGAAAGTAGCCCATAATTAAACAGAAGACGCAAATAGAAAAATTAAACTGAAAGTGGTTAAGTTTTTAAAGATATCGTCTGAAATTAAAGGGTTATAGCGGGAAAAAACGGATAAAAGTTATTTCTAATATACGTTATCCCCATGGCAACCACATCGACAGACGATGAAAATAGTAAGGTAACCATATTGTAATATTATCGCCCATCTTGGCGAACATAAACAACAGCTTGGCGCTACTACCCCCGATATCAAATTAGCCGATATCAGTCTCCCACATTTTCAAAAATATGCTAGTCATCATTTAACTAAGTAACATGGATTTTTTTCCCCAGAACTTATTTGACTTTTTCTTCCATCCTATACTCACTTGATGTTGAGTTCTGGGATACCCTGGATACATCAGTATGATCGCACAGTTGTTTAAATAGCTCTACAAGAAATATATAGTTGAATTTAAAAAAAATACTTTTCTTGATTTTATTTCTAGAAATTCATCAAAATTTGTTTTGTTTACTTACAATTTTTGTATTTGCTAATGGATGTATTTTTATCAAAAAATTTGTTATCTTTTCTCCCGTGAATCACAACTATTGACAAACAGGAGTAAAAGAGTCTAATACAAGGGTGAGAGGAAATTACTTTTCGGCTCAGTTTTCTAAGATACAATATATCTTACAGCTCAGTTTTTCTAAGGTACATTCCTTCTCAGTTTAGTTGTCTAGGGTGCAATCCCTTTCATTTCAGTTACCTAAAGTACCTCCTTTTCTGGTCAATTGTCTAAGGTGTGATACGAAGATAACCTAAACTCAAAATGAGCAATCCAATGCTGACAAAACTAACGCGCCGATTTTCCGCAAGTCAAAATGAATAACAACAGCAGTAAAAAGGCCTAGTAATTATCCTGAAGAAGGAATTCCTCTCCACATCAGTTATGAAGGAAGTCCACAAAACGCTGATCTCCGATTCAGAGAAGGGCTGTTCAAATCATCCTTCTCCAAAAACAGCTATCAAAGTCATCCACAGTTTATTTCTTGTGAGCCTTATTTGTAATGATCGCCTCAAAGGTGGCTCAGGGTGAGTGAGTGAGTGAATATTAACGTCGCCCTATTCAGCTACTCGAGGGCTTTTGGCAACGGACCTCGCAATTTTTAACCATGGTAAGTATTGAGAAAGACACCTGAGCTGGCACCCCCTCTCCTATCTTCCACACCACACCAACAGGAGGACGTTTGAGCTTCGACAGATTCAACGAGCATTACTCTTCTACAAGGCGGGTCTTCAGCGGTACTAGGCTTGAACTCATGACACGCCGGCCACGAGTCCGTTACTTTGACCAACAAGCTGCCGCAACCCCCAATGGTAGCTCGGAATTCGAACACTAAAGAGCTACACAGTAGAGTATTGTTGAATATACTCCCAAAGGGAGTTCAAGACTCTCACCTCTGAATCACGACTAGATACAAACTGACAAATACGTCAAACTGATTCGCCATGTCAGGCGGCTTAAATTCAATAAAATGTTAAAAATTCAATACAATAAGGGATGTTTATCAATTACAGTATGGCTACAAAAAACAACCTTATCTAAATATCGTTTCAACAGCATAAAAACTTTTCTCTGTAGGAAGAGAGTGTTTGATGACCTCTTCTGTGAATTTGCAGTTAGCAAAGATTGAATAAAAATATTCATATCTTTTGCTTCCTAAAAAAATTTATATATATATATATAATAGCTGTGATACTAGAGAAAATTCCATATGAGTTGTTAAATGCCTTTTTTGCCCTTTAATATCGGTGCCCAAACCCTTATGCAAACCAAAAACCCTTCGGCTTTTTAATTTTAAAGATCTGAATCCTTTGTTTTTAAATGAGAATTTTAAGAAAGTTTCCACACTTACAAAAGAATAATAACACGATAGATATTATTTTTAACACCAGAGCTAAAACAAACTCTTTAATTTATTCAGATTAGTATAAAACTTAAAGTTTGAAAAATAGTTTATAGTTTTTTTGGGAAATTTTCGGGGGTAATACAGAAATTAATTTTTGAACTTGGGATAGAAAAATTCAAATTTAAATATGAGATGAGCTTTGAAGTAACATGGTTATTACAAGTCAGTTTGTGATCAGTCACTTGGATTTAGGCCGCTCATATTTCACTGAATTAAACGCAACAACTATGGTTTTCATCGACAGAAAATACTCTTTTGTGTAAATATTTTTCAATATTTTTTAAATCGTCATTTCTTTCGGAATTTTTTTAAAATTTAAGATTTTCCTGTTCGTAACAGTTACAGAAATTTAGCATCAACACCATGAACTGTTGCAGTGTTGAAGAAATCTTATAATTTAAAGTAGACTATTGTTATTATTCGTTCATTCAGTATTCGATTATTTTATATGGACATTTTTTTCATGTACTATTTTTTGGGTGAATTTATCACAGTCTTACTTTTCAATTTTTAAGTCAATAGTACTTTTTGTTTAATGTTCCTTTTTATCTATGTATTATAGAAACAAAAGTCAAGGGAAACAAGATGAACCAAATAATATGAATCTTAATTTTAAAATTCTCAATGAAATTTTCATCAGCACACTTTCCTAACTTCTGCATAACAAAATTCGAGGTACAAAACATTTTTTAAAGAAAATCTTTATTGTTTTATTTGTGTTGTTGTTATTTTATTATCAACAGAAACATCAGATCAAGACCCACGAAATTCATCGAGGAGAAAGTTAGTTTTACGCCTGCCGTTAGCTATAGCTTTGAGCACCATAAAGGGGACAGTAAGATTTCGCTCGGTTCCACCCCAGTTTTGAGGAAGAGCATTCTCTATGGGTGGTCAGGGGCTTTCCTTCTCTTTCTACCAACCTCACGAGAGGACTTACGGGTCGACGGCCTCCATGGCGCCCAGGCACTATACATTTACAAACATTTATGCCTTCTCTGGGCCCTATTGTTCAGCAGGTCAGCGTCATAAGCCACTATACCGGATGTGCGGTATAGTGGTTAATTGAATAATTTTAATTGGATTATTAACCGGATAACTTCATTTGTGAATCGAATTACTAAGGGAAAGGTCTTTCTTATCCAGTGAAAAAATTCAACATATTTTTTGATGTTTTACAATATGGAGTAAATACAGAAATAACACAGCATTCTCAAAATAATTCGATCCTTTTTGAATTCATACAAACCAAGTGTCTTAGTTCAAGTATTGTTACTTCGTTTAATAAGATCAAATAAAGATATTCTAGTAAGAAATATGATTCAAATAAAATATAGAATAAAACAGATCGTTTGAGGAATTATTTTATTCAAAATCTATTAATCACAATTACCAACGGTGAGGCAAGATCCGCAGTGAAAATATGACAACAAAGCTTTAAGAACACATTTAGAATATTACATCAGAAAAGGGACAAATCTAATATTTGTTCCAATACATCTAGGTTTTTTTTTATATAATTCATAAATCTTTTCCAACTTATTTTTTAGATCTTCATAAATTTTCCGGAATTGATATGCAGCAAACCAAAATCAAAATTATTCCCAACCGTACAAATATAACCCTTTGCTCGTTGCCTAAATGTGTGAACAACACTCTTTCTTCATCAATTAGTTGAAAAAAAATCATGCTATTTCTATTCTCTTGTTTAGGACGTAAATCAGGGGATCTCTTTCAATATATTTCAATTACATTCAGCACAAGAGCGCATGACAGTTCCTCATTTATAAATAAAATATTCAATTAAGTCTTAATATACAGATAAACTTAGATCATGTTCATTTATTATTTATTCTGTATGGATAAATATAAAGATTATATTATTTATTATGAAAAAGAATAGAATTACCTTTTTCTGTCCTTTTAACTTCATCCAAGATAGGAAAATGTTTTGGTACGTCACCAAAATAGAAAGCACCGACCACTATTTTCTACTGCTTTTACATTTCCTTGCAGATTATTCGATCGTTTTTAATGTCAGCAAGTTGACTCACGTGTTTTTGAAATGCTTATCGGCTTATTCGAATTTCCTTTGCACATCGCCTTTTTCCTTGCGTACTTTTTTCAAAATCTACCTAGACTACGAATTTAAAAATGCACTCCCAATAAAATCTGATTTAATATATGTTTGTCTTAAAAACGGTGGTATCGACATATTTTTTTTAAAATCCAAGCATGACCCGTTTTTCTTTTTATCTTTCTTACGCTCAGAGTTTTATTCCTCGAGAAAAAAATGCAGTTGGGTTGTGAGCAGCTCGAAAAAATTGCACACGGAATTTTATACATCTGTAACAGAATTCCATTTTCTGAAATACTTTCCAAAAACAGACTACGAATATCAAACCAATTTAGATGATTTTTTCTTCATATTCAGCTAAATCAAAAATATACTTCTTCAAAAAATTATTTAATTCTAAAAAAAACAACGTTTGTCGTATAATTAGCTGAATTAAAAGTACAGAGAGTGCCCATTTTTCTGCTTCAACCTAAGGAATACTTGTCAGTTGCTTAAGTTAGGTAAAAGAAATGAAAAATTATTCTTAGTATTGTGTAAAAAATAATTACTTCATTAAAGTATGAGTCTTATTTAAATGCTACAATATGAAGAAAAATATTCTCTCGTGGAATAGATGGAAAAAAAAAAAATTTTTTATGTGCTTGGCTTCAGTGGCGTAACGGAGAATATGAGGGACCCTTGTAAAGTCATGTTTTGGGCCCCAAGCCTAATATTACAAAGGATTGAAAAATTATAACTTCAGGCTTTGAATATCCCCCACCCAACGATGGGTGGGGGGAAGGGGGTATACGCTTGGCTTTAGTTTTTAGGATATGAGTTCCGAGCATTTTTCCCTCTTCCAAAGTTCAAAAAGTCCCAAAAGAGTTTATTTTTTATTTTTAACTGTAAGTTGAGAATTAAGAATAGTTCAATATCTTAACTTTTTTTATGTAAAGTATTTCCTTTTGAGACGATTATTACCTTTAATACTATAGTATATTTTATTTATTCAATATGTCGAAGAAAGGCAAAGGAAGCTTAGAGAGCACTGTAAAGAAACAACTCTGTGATAAGTTTTGGGTTTGATTTTTATCAACTTTGTTCTTTAAAGCAGCACGAAGGTTAGTAACAACCGGTCTTGTAATTTCGAACCTCGGTTCAGCGACGAGAACAACACCTGATCTGTCGCGAGTGAGTGTTTATTACCACGGCTTCAAAATACGAGGTACCTTACTAAAAAACGGTATTACCCTCTCATCATAATTAATAAGAAAAAAGAGAATAATTAATTGAAAGTTCCATAAAATTTAAAAGATGCTATCAAAATTATTAACAACAGCTCAGAGCCGTTCTGAAGAAAGCTTTCACCCGTAGCTGAGGAACTACTACCGGTGAGAGAGCAAGAAACAATTTAATTGGCAAGTACGGAACATATTTAATGAGGCACCATCCCGGAGGGAGGTGGCAGAAATCTGTGCTCTTCTCTAATTCGTCCTTTCTTTTGCAAACGAAATCAGAAAGTTTGAGTGTTTATTAACGTCTAGATAGAAAATAAGACGAGGACTATTGAAGATAGACCTCATAATTTTAATCAATGATCAAGTGAAGGGGACAGCAGTTGAGCTGGCAATCCTTCTCCAAGCTACCACACCACGCCATGAGAGAACTTTGAGCCTGTACATACCGGTTAAGACCACTAGGCTACCATGGCCCCACCTGAGCTGGCAACCCACGCTCCAAATTTCCATACCACCATTAAAAAAAAAAGGCTTTAAGCCTCGAAAGATTTAAATCACATTGGCCTTCATACGTGGCAGGTCTTGGCACCCGATTCGAACTTATGGGAGTGCCTCAACAGTTCTGGCCACGATTTCGCAACCATGAATATTCGGCTACTGTGGCCACGATAAGTTTTGCAAAACCTGCTGGTATAAGAAGTGATAATTAGTGATAATAAGTGAAGATTAACGTCGCACTGTTTCAGCTTCACGAGGGCGTTTTGGCGACGGACCTCGTTATTTTGAATCATGGTCAAGTGACAGAGGACGACACCTGAGCTGGTACCCCTTCTCCTAACTACCACACCACAGCAATTGGTGGACGTTTGAGCTCTCGACAGATTTAACGTGCATCGCTTCCCTACACGGTGGGTCTTGGTGGTGACACGCCAGCCATGATCCGATACCTTGACCACTTGGCTACCGCGGCCACGAATTTAGGATTGAACCGACAAAGAAATACTTACTTTATAGCCCAATAAATGTGAAAATATATCTATCTTTAAGACATTCCTGTATGTTCTGTCTAGGTCCGATACAACAGGGACTCTTGAGAATCGGGTCGAATAGTTTAAAGATCTCATTTTTGCAGCGTTGTAAATCAAATCTTTAGTACTTCTCCCCTTAACGGTGCATAATTTTGAAGAAAATGATCATAAAAGTGGCTATTTTTTTTCTCAAGAAAATTATATAAAACTAAATGCATACTCAAAAAATGTTTTTATTTTTAAATTCTTATTTCTAATAGGCCTGACGCATGTCTCTTCAGACCTTCAGTTCTTTAAACCACTTAGTGCAAAGCGGTCTGTTAACTGTTACCATATTAACTGTCTGCATATCTCTTTACCTTGAACGGATCCTACCTGTAGATACCCACGGGTCGGTGATAGATTTCTCTCAACTATTACGTTAGTGGCCTTTGTTGCCTGTTCTTAAAAGTACATTTCTTCATCATAAGTACATTAGCAAAAGCTTCTAAGAGAAATAATCCTCAATTAATCCTTCGTAACATAATTATTTTAAAGTGTTAGATAGAGATAAGAGAGGTTTACTTTGGTGTATATATAGATTAATGCATAGCATTTTAAATTCTTATTTTTAATAATCAATGAAATGGAATTTTGTAAACAGGGCTTCAGATATTAAGAAAGCTGCCCTGATTCAGAATTCACAAAACGTAAAAAGGATACTTAAGAAAAATTGGATTAAAAATAAACTCGTATTTTGATACATTTGTGTTTCACCGATGAGATACAGTGAAGAAACTGATAGTTTTATTGAAATTAATGCAAAGCTCATACATATGTATTGAAATAGTTAAAAATTCAAAGTCTTTGGACCCATTAATAGCTACTCGTAGTAATTGTTCTTTGAAGATATAAAATTAGTAGTTGGGGAAACTATCTTTTCTCCTCACGATGATGATGAATGCAGTGACGTAACGTACACCCCACATTGAGGGGAGGCTCAGGACTCTAGGGGGCCCCAAACCTGACTTTGCCAGGGGAACCTAATATTCTTTACGCCACTGGATGCATGCTTGTATAACTCGATGCAAAGAGGAATAAATATTCCTAATTTATTCTGCTATAAATTCTGCCCAGCATTTATCAACTTTGGCTCCAGATTTGTGACAGGATGCCCGAATCTGAAGGCCTACCGTTTCTCATACATGTTCCAATGATTGAAGCTTTTTTTTCTAGTGACCTCACTAGCTAAGAAATAGTATCAATAGTATGGAACCAGTGCAGAGATATATGAGTCGTACTGAATCTGGCATTGTCTGGAAAGTACACCGGGATGACTTACCACTAAGAGTAACGCAAACGGATACAGAATGTCATCAGCATATCACTGAGCTGTTGATTTTGTATTCAGAATGATCAGAAGTGACCGGTTATCCTAAAAGGTATCTCTCCACACCATCACACCCAGGATAATGGTTGTAAGACTCTCTGAAACAAATTCTGATTGATACTACTGATCCCTGCCCTTCCATACATGAATTCAATGGTCATGTGTTTGTCATTGGTCATTTTATCGCTGGGTACACTGTGGTACCAGTCTTTTAGGCAGTCATGGTAATCGGCTCCACCCCCAATCTAGTCAATTCTGCTGATGTTGTGGGGAGTAAAGGCAGACATCTTAAATGCCAATGTGAGCATAACCAAATGCCAAACACCTTGAGAAGACTAAGTTTCATGGAAAAGGCTGTAGTGCGTCGGATAGCAGGCATTGATGCAATTGGATTTGTTAGGTCTGTCGCATAATCATCCGATCTTGCCTTGTATTCGCGCACCATGGTTTTCCTCAGCCTTCATTCAACTGCTGAGTTTCTTATAGTAACCATTGCTCTAACACCGTTGCACAATCATATCTGAACGAGGAACTCTCTTTTGAACAAAGATAATTAAATGAAGATTTTATTACTGTATGTACTATATTTGTAAAAAATAAATGAAGATATAAAATATATCTAAAGTTATGAGAAAACGTAATACTTAATCTTGAAATATTGCAATTGAATGTTTTCTCAAAATGTTTTTCTTTTACGTTTTAGCTTTTAGTAAACCAGTGTATTATGTTAAGGTATAACAAAAATTGAAATATCTTCATGTATGTGTTTTCTTATAAATATTCAAGAAATGCACCATGCCAGGGGTTGGCAACCAGCGGCTCTTTAGTTCCATGCACAAATATTATTTATTTTATCAAAAAAAAAAAAAAAAACATTTAAAAATCGTTCTGAATCGATTAACGAGGATTAGGCACCGTTTCTATATCTCATCCAGTTGTACTCGCTTTTCGCCACACTCCTTCCCCGCGACACGCGTTGTCACTGTCGTCAGTCCGTCAGAAGCTCTCGAATGACGCCGTCGTCGGATGTTTCTATGTAGGTTTTAATTCGCTTTAGACGCAAGACAATTTGACGTCTACACCAGTGCTTTGGTGTGACGTATAGTTTGTTGTTTCAAGTAGAAACGAATTATCTTCTCAAAGGTATATATGTATGTACATATAATAATAATAATAATAAAACCGAAGTAAAGGTAGGTAACATAATAAGTATTATATTTTTAAAATACATATTGTTTTTCAAACAAGATACCTAACTACTTTTTTGAAGTCAATAAGAATTGTCAAAAAGAAACAAAGTACTACTGTTGGATATCATCGCGAAAGTGTTTTTATTAAAATATATATTTAATAAATTACCTATTTTATAGCTTTTATTATTTAAAAATTAGCTTCAAAATAATAATTATAAGTGTAAGTACCTATAAATTGTTATTTAATAAACCTATTTTCGAACTCTGAGGTTCAAAGTAGGTAGGTATTTGCAGTTTTAGATTGCTTATATGTTTGGCAATTTTCATTGATTTCGGCATAGCTGGGCCTACCTTTACTCGTAAACTAAGTATCTAATATTTGCCAAGATTAAAGAAAAACTAAAATGTGCAGACTGCGCCGTGATAACACGTTCTGACAAGTCCGCTCGTGCCTGTCGGCGATCACTGCACACGGGAGGCGATTAAACTATGTACTTATAGTCAATAGTACGTGAGAGAGTGAGACAGTGTTTCGTGTCTAAATTATTTATTTCAATAATTAAATTAGAGAATTATTTATTTTATTTTAGGTAAGTAATTTTAATTGGGTAATATATCGTTGTAAAATGTTTTTAGATAAATTATATTTCATTATGCCCAGCTTCTCGTATGTATTTACGTAGGTATTCTTTGACATAGTAAATAACTGCAAAACTTGTCATCTGCTGTTTTGGATACCTAAATAATAATTTCAAAAATTCTTTATCACAGCTTCACCGCAAGCATGGCATCTAAAAAGAGAGAGGGGGGAGAGAAGAACTGAATAAGAGCATCGAGAATTCAATCGGGATTAGACGGTCGTTCGCTTTCATATGCAACTCAAATGGGCTTCCGACTTGTCTCATTTGCCACGAAAAATTCGCACACAATAAGAAATCAAATTTAGAGAAACACTTCACTGCAAAACAAACTCCAATTCGCTAGTAAATATCAAGCCGGCGAAGAACGAAAAAAAAGCTGTTGACGAGCTCCAAAAACAAAAACAGCAATCAAGTTCCATGTTAAGTAACTGGACGGAATCTACAGATAATGCTAACCTGGCAAGCTTCACGGTATCATTAGAAATAGCAAAAAAAGGCAAACCATTCACAGATGGTGGTGAGTATGTCAAAGGTTGCTTCGCGATTTCAAAAACAAACAAGAAATCTTGAAAAAAATCAAAGATTCGCCACTATCTGCTAAAACAGCACAAGATAGAATAGGTAAAATATCTTCAAATATAACATATTTGCAGGTGGAAGATATTCAACTTTCTTCTGCCTTATCACTTGCTACAGATGAGACTTGCTACATAAAAGACACGGCACAAGTTGCCCTTTTTGTCAAGTATATGTCTTCTCCAGGTGCAAAAGAACTTCTAGGATTGCTACCGCTCTTGGCACAAACTAGAGGGGAAAATATAGCGAATGTCGTAAAAATATGCATTGAAGACAATAAGATCGATTTAAATAAAATCGTTTCAATAGCAACTGATGGAGCCAGAAATATGACAGGAAAAAATAAAGGGGCAACAATGTTTTTTCAGGGCAAAATAAACCACGAAATTCTTACGTTTTATTGCATAATACACCAAGAAGCTCTTTGTACGCAAAATTTTCCAGCCAAAATAGTTAAGGTCATGAATTTGGTAATTAAAATTGTTAACAGCATCTTGTCAAAAACACTCAACCATCGTCAGTTTAAAGAATTCTTAAGCGAAAAGGAGACTCTCTCAGTATCCCGACCTCCTTCTTCACAATAAAGTGCGATGGCTTTTCAAAGGTAAGGTGTTGAAATATTTTGCTTTGTTCTTGAATGAAATAAATATATTCCTCAATATGAAAAAGGCATTAATCACCCTTAATTAGAGAACGACAAATGGTTGCAAAAATTTTACTTTATGGTGGATATCACAGCGAAATTAAATCAGTTGTGTGTGTGTGTGAATCTAAAACTGCAAGGAAAGGGAAACCCAGCCTATGTTTTGGTAGAAGAATTGGTTTGTTTCGAAGAAAAATTAATTCTTTTTGCAGAAGATATTCAGAGCGGTAAATTACTTCATTTTCAATTTCTAAAGCAATATCGCGATAAAATCAGTGCAACTGTTGACTCGAATTACTTCAGCACAGTTATATAAAAAATTAAAGATGAATTTGATGACAGATTTGAGCAATTCAAAATCAACAAAACCACTCTAGCATGCATAGTACATCCTCTCAACACAAATAGTAACGAAATCCCAATTGAGCTATTTGGAATTGATGCTGGATCTTTCGAAATGGAATTGACCGATTTAAAAAGTAAAGCTTTGTAGAGTGGAAAATTTACAGAGTTGAAAAGAAAGGTGGAAGAGATGGAGGTTCAGAATGCATGTACGCTAAGCAACAAAAGTTGACAGCTTTAAAAGAAATGCTGCGAGTTGAGGCACTTATATTCGACGCATGGAATAGTCTTCCAGATTTCTACTGTGAGGTGGAGAAGTTGGCATTTGGAGCGCGGATCGACATATTTGTGCGAGCAAGCGATCTCTTGTGTGAATATAATTAAAAGTAAAGTAAGAAGCCACAACTAACAAATGAAGATTTAGAGTCGTGTTTGAAACTTAAAACAAGAAGTTATGAGCCAAATTTATCCAAACTTTCTAAAACCATGCAAAGCCAACGCTCCCATTGAATTTGTTTGTTATTGAAGTACAAGTTAGTGTTGTAAAAGTAAATGTTTAATTGTTTTAATTTTTTACTTAAATAATAAGTAATTATTTAATAATGACATATATATTATCTAATTTGTTGTGAAAAACACTACTTATATATGAATAAATAGATATTTTTTCTTATGAATAAATACATTAGTTTTTTTTTATCAAAGTTTTTATTTATGCGAGTACCATTTATTGTTGGTAAGAAAAAATTTTGTGGCTCTTTAAAAACTTTGAAATTTTGTAAATTGTAATTTTTGGATCTTCCTACTCAAAAGGTTGCCTACCCTTGTACTATGCTTATGATTTTGTATTAATTTTTTAAAATTTTATTATTATAATTTTTTTTCCTTCGCAATACTATAAAATGGAAATCACTTTGACTTTTTCAAGAATATTCATCTTTTAGCATTCAAACAACCATTTTGTGTTTTTGATCTTCTTAACAGAAAAAATACATTGTCTAATAAGTTGTTTTTGAGTATTCCACTAAACTTAAAAATTTAATTTAAAAAAATCCCCCCCCCCGAAAGTGTGTTAATGTCTTAGCTATTTTTACTTAATGTTAAAAAGTAGACAAAATAGGAATAATTATTTTTCACAAATAAAATATCACTCCAATTTTAATTCAATTTTTTTACTTCATTACAGTATTAAAACCAATACATTTTATTATACAACTCACTTTTTAAAGTAAGGAATAGTGTTCCATACACTATATACCATATTTCTCCCCTACGGTACAGCACAAAAAAGAAATTCTAATTTTACAAGTTAATGTAAAAACTTTTGTGGAATGTTCGTAAACTTAAAGAACACTACATGATAAACAGTTATATTGATTATAATCACGCAATTTTATGTGAAAATTGAAAAAAAACCCATTCTCTTTAAAAATAAATTTAATAAGTTCTAGAAATTCAGAATAATCTTTTTTATTAATTTTGAAAGCGCTGTAACGTTGATTAAAAAAATTAACTAAAAAAAAATCGTGTCTCTTTTTCCCCACCAGTAATGAATTTAACCTAAAAAAAAGGACCATACCAAAGAAATGTTTCTTTTAAAATCCTTGCTTCACTAAAACTCGCTAAAACAATAAAATATTTTTCTTTTAATTTGGTGATCGACACCAATAGACTCTTTCTCTCATATATGATGAATATTTTTTAAAAGGGTAGAAAACATAGAGTTACATAATATAGAATTTCAAGACAATTTTGAAACCTTTATTTTTATGTCGAGAACTTCAAATTTGTGAGCTTGACTTTCTTCTATACATGTTTTCGAGTAAAATGATATCGTATAGTGAATGACCATTATTAATTGCCAATATATACATATATATACTTTGCAAAATTTTTCTTATAATAAGTTTAAAAATTAAGCTCATTGCTGGTAAAAGCAGGCATAATCAGTGATCAGTGGCGTACATAGGCCAACAAATTTTTAATTTTTACTACCCCTCTGCTCTTTCGTCTATTTTTTTGGAATGTAACCCCCCCCCCCATGAGAGATGTGTGTGTACGCCACTGTCAGGGATATATTGGATAGTTTTATTTTATTATTCCTTCCGTTTCATACAAAATCTTCGTTTCTAACAAACAAAAAAAAACATCTTCTAAACTAAGCCCAAGCTAAGATAAGCCCGGGAGATTAGAAATTTTGTTTTCGTTTCGCAGTAAATTGGATATTAAGTGCAAAATAATTTCATCAACTTCAATAGTTTTGTGAAATATTCTAGCTACAAAGAATTATGTCTATGAACTTATACTTATTTATTGTTTTCGAGATCTTAAACATACTCTTAATTGGACTCCTTTTTTCTCCAAGACCCGAGGCCAAAAGATTTTGATATATCAGAGATCCGCCATGAATCGTTATCTATTTGATTTCTTCAACTGTCATATCCTATGCAAAAATTTTAATAACATTATATAAGGAGAAATTCGGAAAATTTAATGAAAGTACTTTTTTCATCAAATAAAGAAGGAATTTTTTTCGACACTGATTGAATTTTATATTAATTTTCTTTTTACTGATTAAGAAAAGAATTCCGTGCAATTTTCCAGTACAATTACATGTTCTAAAAATTCTTTAGAATAGAAAACTGAAATGTTTTACAGATTTAAAAAACTGCATAAAAGTAAGGTGAAAAGGGTGGGAAGGAAATAGGCTTGTGTACTTTTCTCTGCATTTTTTGTGATATTTAAGCATAATTTTGTATAAAGTAACACAATAACCATTCGTCAATGAATTGATAATTACTATGAAAGAAAAACAAATTGAAAGCCTTTATAGATTAAAAATTCTTTCTTTGTTGAGTACAAAGATAAAGTCGTCGAAAATACACCTAATGTTAAATTTTGACATTTATCGCATACTGAAAAATAAAGTATGATTTGAGATTTTTACTAGAGATGCTCATATTATTATGTGCTGGACCGTGTTTTAAAATGTGAGGAAGGTCCACGCGATCAGCAAGCAAGCTCTTTAGAGGAATAATTTGAAATTATATTCTGGAACTCTCAAGAAAATAAAAAATCCCTCGTGTGGCTGAACGGTGCGAAGTTAATATTCACTCACTCACTCATTCAAGAAAATGAAAAAGATTTTATTTTAAGAAGAAATTAAACACTGACATATAAATAAATCCCCAACAGCATATATTCAAGGTTCACACACAAGCACATAGAACACAGTAATTTAAATACTTAATCACAATATCACTTGAAACGAATGAAACGCACAGTTTCGTTCTCAAATTCTGACTCTATTTCATTGAACTGTGATGATTTTTATATAGTCCATTCTAAAGACTTCTAGATGTATCTCCTCAAACAATCATTCTCGACTCAACTAGATTTCTTTAACGGTATCAAATTTTATGACCAAATTTTTGGTGATATTTGGGGACTATGTTTGTCACCCAAGTCAACCTTGCCTAGCTAACATTATTGAAAAGAGTATTCTCTCTTTGCCTGAAGTCCATTTTTCCAGCCATCATACCTTTTTGGCAGAAAAAAAAATATAATGCATACTTTTCTTAACAGTACATAACAGAATGAAAAAAATTAGTGGGAATAATCTTATGCATGGTATTAAAAATAATTTTAAAAAATACTCACACTCATGTAAAAAAAATGTATATTTTCGCGTTTTTTATTTAAATATAAGCGTTCGAAACCTAAAAAGAGTCCATATTATGGGATTTTTATTTGTTGCAGTTTTTAACAGTTTTCAGCCTTGATTGCACGTATAAAATACTCCGTCCTGGAAAGACGGATCAAGGCGTCTCAGCAAAATGAGGGTAGCGTAGTTTAAATTAGAGTCAATAAAATTTTATGAAGCTTTTTTCAAATTTTTTTTTAATTATTACTTTTATTTTTGTTATCTTACGTATATTTTTATTTAATTTGAAATTATTTTTCCGAGGATTTAATTTTAAACGTTATAATTGATTATTTGAATATCCGTAAGCGTATTTTTTTTTTCAAAAATACTCTTTCACTACATTTTGATATTGAAAAGAAAATTACGTTTACAAACCATTCTCAACTGAAGTGGTAAGTATAAATCATTTACGAATGCATATTCAAAAAGAATTTGCAAAGCAGCTGTTAGAAAATGAAGTTTTCCAAAGAATTACGTTAAACGAATTCCGTTTGGGATAAGTTTAAAAAGTCCTACTCTTTCCAAAGAAGGCATGTCACTCATTTTGCATTACGTATTTAAGAGTAGAAACGGTACTTAGTGTTTATAAGCTAAAAAAAAATTCTGAAAGAGTTTTGTGTCCTTCAGTATTCAAAAGATTCAACTACGATTCTTTATGTGTAACTATTCAAGCACAGCCAGCTCATTCGTGCAAAGATTTGGCTTTGTCTTAGATGAATGGCAAAAGTGTTTTCGTATTTGCTTCAAGAATTATTTTTTAATGCCTCTCTTTATGGTTAATTATCAAACAATATTTTAATTTATTATTTTTAATTCGTTCTATACATCTATTCCTCCGTTTCGAAAAAAATTTTCTCAAGTGAAAGCAGTTGCAAATAAAGGAAAATGGTCTTAGAAGTTCTGTAATAAACTTTTTCTCTATCATTTAAATTGCCAGTTTAATTTTTTTATTTCTTTTCATGTTTCAAATTAAAGCATTGTGTATGATAACAGATGCTCTGCTACTTGCAAACTTTTGACTTACGAACACTCGGCGACACGAACGTACATTCTACAGAAAAAATTTCAAAATTCGTTGTAAAAAGTCGCAATTATTTAGTATAAGCTCAAGTTCCAAATTGTACGCAAGCGGTCCGCCATATTGGGGGTTGCATTTTGTTAAAAAATAATTCGATTAAAAATTATTTTTCTACTTAAAAAATTGATTAGTTTGTTTGCAATTTTTATTTTGCAACAACTATTTATATTAAAAATGAGTCTCTTTTAATATAAATAATTGTTAGTTAACTACTTTCTAATAAACCCTGTAGCATTACCATATTGTAAATAGAGAAGTGTATTTTTCTCATCTAATAGTTCGTTACTTACAACACTTAAATATATAAACACTAATACAATTCAAAAATTTCCAAAAGGCTCTAAAAACCTACATGTATCGTGTAAGTTCAAATATTGAACGGTACGTCAATTGCTCGTCATAGTGAAATTTATAGTTCCATAAAAAAATTTTAAATTAAAAATTATTTTTTATTTTTTTGATTAAAAATTGATTAGTTCGTTAATAATTCCAATATTTTATTATTTTTCAAAAATTGTTATCCTTGACTTTTTGTACAATTATTCTGGAGCATTATTGTAAATCGAGAAGTGCCTGTATTTCAGTATTTAATAAAACATTTTGAATGCTTTCTTTTTATAATTTTCACAAATGCAGCTCAGTAATAGACTCACTATTTCAAAAACTATGAATCTGATTGCTTATTTCTCTTTTTAAAGGTTCCGAGTAGCGCTTTTTTCAATGTGTTGCTATGTACCGACATATACACTTGGTGCAAAAACAAATAAAATCCACTTACTGTTTGGCTAATATATTTTGTGACGTGTTTACACATAACGGCTCGAGTTAAACACACACCTTTTCGATTGAATCAAAACAACTTTCGATAAACTTGCAGGAGAAATTGGTCTCTATCTCTCTTGGCTTCCTAAGATAAGAATTTCATTATAAATAACTCTTTAATTCGTTGATAGGGTACTTCAATCATGTTTTTGCCAATGAAAATGGTTGTTTTTCTTGAAAGTTAAACCTTGCCTTTTCAACGCATGTACACGCGAACAGTAAATTTTTTAAGAAAGTAACTTTGTACTCTTAGTGCATATAGAGGACATTATCCGAAGAAGGAATTATACGAAAATGTTTTTCCACAGTTTATTTATAGCCGTATCTTTCAATGTCATTTTTATGTCTCCTTTTTAAGTTCGGAAGTAATTACTTTTGAATTATAATTATTAAATATATTGGTAAATGCGCACGAATCTCAAAATTATGTCTTGATGAAGATTAAGGTGGGAAACTTTATTTATTTATTTATTTTCGTATTTATTCTCATATTGTAAGATTTATAGCAAGTTATTTCTGCCATTAAGCAAGCAATGATTTTTTTCTCTCTCATTTGTCACCAAGATAAATATTGATTTAACTACCTAGCTTTTAAATTTTTATTTCTTTTGCTACAAATAACGCCTGGTTTCCTCAATAACGAATTTGATTTTTTAAAAAATTATAATACCAATGAAAATATTTCTTTTTAATGTTTTATTTGATTGAAGCTTATATGTCTCCCGATTTTTTTATTAAAATAATTTTGACTGAACTTGAAATTGCTTTTCAAAGAAGCAAAGTGTGCAAAAAAGCATTTCTCTGCCAAAATATATCTTTGTCGATATAAGTATGTATTATTTTCCCCCCATTGAAATAAGAACAAAAATAGTCATTGTCAACTATTAATATTATAGTTTAATTACTTGTTTTTTAAAGAAATAGCAGCCTTCTTTGCATTCACTGTCGCTTCTTTTCTAAATATAGAAAGAAATTAGAAAATTGATAATTTTTTTTACAATACATACAATAAAAAAAAAACATACAATAAAAAAAATACAAATGTGGTAAAAGACATAGACAGACAAAGATAAAAAGAAAAGACTTGACCAGTCATTGCCTTAAAAGTTCTCTAGCTCTACCCAATAGAGCACCGTTTTTGAGTGGAGTGTTGTGAACTACGATGAAGGTAATTCCTATTCATTTGATTTGCCGAATCACATAGGGAGGACATCTAGGACTCAAGAAAATTCTGTCAAGTAGTCATATCCAGTCATATAAGCAACTACCTCCCGACGACAATTGCTCTGAATAGAGCAGCTTTTTAGTTTTATCTTATATTTAAATTTGGGATTTAACATCTTTTGTTATCATATATTTTATATGCAGCCTGGTAGATTGGAAAGACAAGGCTGAAGGAGCGAGCCCTTTATTGCAAGGTAATCAGCGTGCTCTTTCGCAAAAATGTCACTGTGACCAGTAGGGATTGCAATGTCGGACTAAAATTCAATAACGGTATTCGGTATTTTTTAGATCTTAATACCGGGATACTGGTTTTAATACCGGTAATAGAAATTTTAGAAAAAGAAAGGAAACACAAGTTTTTCTTTGTTTTATTTGACAATTTTATATTAGAGATTGTAAATATCACAAAAAATGTGTAATTTATAAATTATAACAGTATATACAGAATCACAAATTAGTATAGGAACATCTTATATGTTTCAATCACAAAAAAAAGTGCAAATATCACTATTCAGTCTGTTTTTTACGGTTTTCATCATATAAATAAAGAAACCAAACCGAAGTATTATCAACTGATTTAATTATGTTCTTTAAAGTTATTCTTATTCATTATTATGGGTTATTATTTATGAGTATATATATAAGAAATCTGAAAAAAAAAATATTTTGAACCCTAAAGTATGATATGCAAATACAATGTGAATTACAAACTCACCAATTAAAAAAATATTGAAATATTACACACTTTCTTCATACATACTTGTTTTTACATATATGAATATCAGCCTACGAGAATCCTGCGCGTGTGCAGTATCGCTCTGAACTGTAATAGGATAGTTTTGGCCCGCCTCCTTCGAATTCATATATTTTACCACCTCTTGACTGTACGATACAGCTTTGTATTCACAGTCTAATTAATTTCACCCTTTAGGGAGGCATAAAAACAAAAATGTATACTATTTTTCTATGTTGGCGATCATTGAACATATAGTGGAGACGATTAAAAAAAATTTCTAGTAAACACCGAAAAACCGGTATTTAAACTTGTGAATACCGGTATTACAAAATCATAGAAATAACTCAAAATACCGTTATTCGGTATCCCGGTATTGCAATTCCTAGTGGCCAGGTATCCACTGGAAAACCACACGTTTCGTTTTTAAGACCTTCTCCCGTAAAATTGATGAATAAGGGAGTGCTTTTAGTTTGACCTAGTAGATTTAAAACAGTGCAATTTTTTTTTTTAAATTTTCTTTTATATCGAAAATTATTGAAACGAAATGTGCATATCTGAATTGATTATTCAACTACGTACACTCGCGTACTACTATGATCGAAAGTAAAATTTTGCTATTCAGAGGTATGCATGCATAATGATTTGCATCAAATTTTATAATGGTTTCGTTTACGAAGGATTCCATTCTTAATTGTTTAAAAGTGCACAGTTATGTGTGTAAATTCTTCATTAGAAGATTAGCTCAAAATTCTTTTGTCAGTAACTATTCTGGGGAATGAACGATCTTTTTGAATTTTGATCTGACTCATGTTCTCAAGTTTTCAAAGTTTCTTATCTGCTGAAGAAGGCAATGTATATTGTGCTTTGAATTATATATATATATATATATATATATATATATATATATATATACAGTGGTGACCAAAATTGTGGACACTTTTTAAAATTGTTATGTTTTTTATGTTTGCATAGAATATATTAAGTTGCACAAAATGCAAAGTCTTTTATATCATTTTAAAAAGAATTTAATGCTAAATTCAACACAAAAAACGAAATTCAAATATTTGCAACACAAAAAAGTTATGCTGCAAAAACTATCAATATGCATTTGGTGCTAGTGAGAACAGCGAGTTATCAGTGCTTAGTAGGGTAGTCTTTATTTTAACACGCTTTTATAAGTTTCACTTGTATGTAATGGAATATTTGAACTCGCTTTTTATTCACTTTAAAAGGTGAGATGAATTTGAAATTTTGCACACTTGTCTAGGACCGATGACAATACAATAATTTCATGATTTTGTTTCATTGTCCTGATCGGGATCCTCATAAAAAAGGATTTTAAGGATTTCGAGATTTGGCGACTAATTCATTATATCGTTTCCAGAATTGGCAACTAATTCTAGATTTAGTGTCTAAAAGATTAAGGTACAACCCTAAAACAGCAAATAGGTTTGTGGTTAATACAACTAAAACAAAAAAAAAGTGTTCTTTATGTTCTTTCTTATCATAATATAAGTCTAGTTTTTCTGAAAATGGAAATTAAAAAAAAAAAAAGACTAGCGCATGCGAATAAAAATAATTTATGTTCTAACTGCTAAATATTTTTTTATTTTTATAAAGCAATACATTTAGAAGTGATGATACGAATTAACATTATAGCAATACGCTTAAAAGGTGATATAATACGATTGATAGTTAACATTTCTTCTTAACACAATTTCATTAGTTAGATCTGTATCTATAAATACGGAATTTTTGAAATATAATGATATGGGACTCATCCGAGACCCCGCAAACGGAGAGAATAAATACCCTTCAGACCCTTTAATTAATATCCATTGAAGAGAAAGGCTAATTCCAGCAGCCACATAATTCCGGCTCCAAGAATCAAACTCAGGGATAAATTCACTACAGGATTACTGATAGTTTTAAAAACTAAAAAAACAGGCTTTTATCGTAGATCGAACTAAAAAATGGAAAATAAATTGTAGTTTTTAAAAAAACTAAAAAACACGCATTTTTAGTGAATCGAACTAAAAAGTAAAAAAATAATTCTTAATATAAGAATAAAATGATTAACGAGAAAATTAAATGTCAGTGTGGTAAAAGCGTGGGATACTTTGTA
The DNA here is from genome assembly GCA_019973955.1 of Trichonephila inaurata madagascariensis. Lineage (NCBI taxonomy): Eukaryota > Metazoa > Arthropoda > Arachnida > Araneae > Nephilidae > Trichonephila > Trichonephila inaurata. Next base: position 105,399 of record BMAV01000940.1, on the reverse strand, counting down.
CTACATTTTTATAATAACTCAGCACTTCGGAATAGAACCAATAAGCAATTATAACAATTAATATAGAGCACCCCACGCTTTTATTCCAATGACATTAATTTTCTCGTTAATCATTTTATTCTTATATTAATAATTATTTTTTTACTTTTTAGTTCGATTCACTATAAAAGCGTGTTTTTTTTAGTTTTTTTTAAACTATAATTTATTTTATTACAGCGTCACATCGATGTTTCATTGAGCTGAAAATAGTTTCAAGTTTTTCCTTCGTTATTACATGATGCCAGGAAATAATTATATCCTCAATTAGTCAATTTTATTTCATGGGTGCCTCATTCGGGCATGAATTTTTAAACAAGTTTTTATAGGATTGTGGTTAGGACTATTTCCTGGCCAGGACAACAACTCAAGTATCTTAGAACGATACCAGTCTTTCGATCACCTTACTGTGTGACAATGAGCAGAATCTTGCTGAAAAATAAATGAAGCATAGTTGTGAAATAGATCTCTGATGGAAGATAAAAGTTTGGGTTCTAGAGTGGTGTCAATGTATTTTCTGACATTCAGTGTACCATCGATGATATGAAGGGGACCTATACCATCTGATCATATGCATGGCTAAATAATAAAACTATGTGGGTACTTCACAGTTGCCAAGATGCAGTCAGAATGCAGCATTTCTCCTATTCTACATTTTACCTATTTTCGGCCATCACTACTGAATAACACAATATCTTAGATTCATCCCTCCATATAACTTGTGACCAATAATAATTTGTCCAATTAATGGATTCCTTTGACCACTGTAGTCTTTTTTATCGCTGTGTAAATTGAGATAAGGCTTTTTTCGTGGAATTCTACCTCTTAGTCTAACATCCTCTTATCTTCTAATTGTTTTTGAACTGACAGAAACACCAGCATCATTCAGATAACTCTGATGACCGTTGATGATATTCTTTTATCTTGAAAATATAGTATTTTGTTCTTTCGTCATCAGCAGATGAGGTGCACCTTTTTCGGCTCTTTTCTGCTTTGTTTTTAATTAAATTTGGCTCCTGATGTCTTAAACAAAACTTTTAGTCTCCCGGTGTAGTCACTGAACCACCCACCTGTCTTCCAGTTTTAACATAGGAAATATCACTTTCTTGTCACACATCTATTTCTAAGCGTCCAATCTAGTCTTTTACTTGATGTCATTGCTTCTTGACTTGATATTATTATTGTCCTGGCTAGGAAGCAGTCCAGATCTCAATCCTATCGAAAACTTGTGGCACCGTTTGAAAATTCTTGTCCGAATGAGGTACCCATGAAATAAAATCGACTAATTGAGGATATAATTATTTCCTGGCATCATGTAATAATGAAGGAAGAGCTTAAAACTATTTTCAGCTCAATGAAACATCGATATGAAGCTGTAATAAAAAAAAGGCTATTCCACTAAGCACTGTTATTTACTTCTATCATCAGTATCTAATGCATACCGATAGTTTTTGCAGCATAACATTTTTTGCGTTGTAAATATTTGGTGTTTTTTGTATTGAATTTAGTGTAAACTTCTTTTTAAAATGATATAAAATACTTTGTATTTTGTGCAACGTAACATTTTCTGCAAGCATATATACAAACTTGAAAAACATAACAATTTTAAAAAGTGTCCCTAATTTTGGCCACCACTGTATATTGACTCCTTGACCTTTCATCATTAGAAGATTTCCCCATCATCACGTGGGTACTTGAGTGTAGAAGTCATTTTCATGAAAAATGAGAAAATAGAATTTAAAAAAAAAACAGGAATAGAGTTGAAGAAAACTGAAGAAAACTCAGTTTCGCATTTACATTTAAAATCCTCAAAAAAAGAACACGAGAAAAAAATAAATAAATAACAATTAATCTAATCTTCTGAATCTGAATATTCAACCCATACATTTGAGATGGTCTTCACACCGACATTGATGACGATGTGGATTTAGAGTATTTGTGCGAAAAAGAATGCATCATTTACGGTGAAAAAAGTAAAACAGAATTGTGGTTCCAATGTTTTAGATATAAGCTCTTGGCCCATTTTGTCCATACTGGGTTGAAGATATGATTTTTGAAATTGATTTTATCTCTTGATATCTTAATTTAAAATTTCGGTTGATGCTGTTTCTTTTTGCTGAATATTGTCTCTTTAGTTAGGATTATTTATTTCGTGCATGTTAAGTTCGGAGATGGTATCTCTACAGTTTTAAATAGTTGGATAATATACGCGCGCGCGCGGCGTTGAATAAAATAGTTGCCTTACTTCAGCTTCTTACCCAACTTTGTTCGTCATCTTACCTGAATAGTAGAATAGAATGAATAATAGTTGTTGTAAAATGAAATGAAATCTAAAATTTGAAAAATAGCTATTTTTTTTAAAAAAATGTCACTTTTAACTAGAGGTGAAGCGAACTTGTGTTCATATTAGAGTGATGGGCTACCAAAGGAAGAGACATATTGAAAAAATTGACAAATTTTATTTCATCTAATTCAAAATCTAGTAATAAGGTTGCAATTAAGAAACAGAAAATAGAACGAAGCTGTGTGTGTGTGTGTGTTTTTCTAAAATTTGCTTTGATTCGATTTTGAATTTTCATCACATTTGAGAAGCATTGGAGATAAATTTGATAATTTTTCTCTACATTTGAGCGTGTTGATAAATTGATATCTGTTTATCTAGGTTTTTAGAGTATGGCATGGGGCAGACACTATGACTGACTGACTTTTCACGATCACCCATATTAAGAGATGCTGACAATAAGTTTAATTTTTCAAAGCTTAAAAATCATTTTAAGATATGTTGAACATATACCCTTATTCTTTTATTATCAAAAAATTGTGAGTATGAGCGTACGTAATAAACTTTGGAATGCAGGTATTAAAAAGTATAAGTACGCAATACTGATGAGAAAAGTAATACAGTAGAACGTCGTTTATCCAAATCAATTGGGACCTGATAACGTTCGGATAACCAAAACCCGAATGCGATCCATGCAGTATATGAAACCGGACACTATACAAATATTGAAAATCATCACATGCGGGAAACGTGCTTAAAGAAAAAGTAAAATAGGTTCAAAATGTCGCAAGTTTACTTCTATTGTGGAAAATAATAACTTATTTTACGGTTTACTATTGTACACCTTCGTATTTTCGCTACAAGGTCTCTGATTCTCTTGAGCAGTAGTAGTTAAGTAGGACAGCACTCTGTTGTTCGTACCACTCCATAGCTGTATCTAACGCAGAAAACGCGCCAGCATTTGACGGACCCTTGCTACTTTCATTGTTGTTGTCCTCGTATTCAACCGTTTCATCGTTGACAGGGTCGGATTCTTCTTGCACGGAAGTCACAATCTCGTCATCATTTAGCATTTGAAATCCACAGTATTCTGCATTGCATGTTATCCAGGTTTCTACATCTTCTTCATCGCATTCTTGAAATCCTGGGATCGATTGGACAAAGTCGGTAATCTCCTCCCTGTGGTCGTCGTTGAAGTCTTTTTCGCCTTCTAAATCTGGCAATAGCTTATTCCATACAGACTCTGTCTTTCGAGCGGTAAAAATGGGTCCGGATATTTGACCCTCCGGATAATAAACGTTCGGATAAACGACGTTCTACTGTAGTATAGTTCTCACAGTTGTGGCAATATTGACAAAATTTCAGATACCACCACTTACATTTTGACATTGAAACAGAATTTCATGTCATTCCTTCTCGAAAAAGACTGTCTTCGTTTATTGTCTTGTCCTTGGACTGTGGGACAATATGCATTCAAATGGTAAAGTTTTATTATCAGAATGGAAAAAAGGCTGTAGAGGCATTGCGTATCTATAAAAACCACCAGCCGCTTTATAGTTTGTACAGAATTTGTACGAATTAGAAGAAATTGGTTGCATAAGCGATCAATCTTGTCCTGAGTACCCTTCCAGCTCTATAAAGGCTGTTGCAAAAGTGCATTAAGCAATAAGCAACAACTGACAACGTAAGTTACAAGAACTGTGTGCATTGGCAAAAGTATATTGTGTATATGACGCAAAAGTATATTGTAAAGAGTACTTATTAATAAATGTTGATTAATTATACCATTTTCGATTTGCAACAGCTAAATGCTCTTCATAAAGTCAAATGGATACAACATGATGTCGTGTAACATCTAGAAGTTTTTGTCAAATGTTTGTTTACGCAGCACTTTGGGGGACAGAATTATCTCTCGACATTTCATGTTCCCGCAGCCCCTAGGTCACCGAATCTCATTGGAATGGATTCTGGCTGTGGAAATGCATGTAATTCAAAGTACATGGATGAAATACGAGAATATTGTTTAATGTGATAGTTGCCATCAGAAGTGCAATTCAACAGGTTTCTTTTTACATGATATTTGTCATGATATCCAACAGATGCGGCATGTAAAGTATCAATTTCCATGTCGGAAGATACGGCGAAAAAATGGGGAACAAAATTATTTCCTTTGGTACTGTTCCTGTTTTCGGTATTGTGTATTTAGATTTTTTTTCCTAGTTTCCCCTCAATGCTGCCATTTTTTGGATTGCAAATACAAAATGATGACAAAAGGAGGTGCTTTTATTTTAAGATTTAGACATTTTGTTCTGATAAATGTAATGTGAGAGCTGGCCTTCGATTTTTCTCATCATTCTTTAACGTATACCTTATAATATTTGCATTCCAAATTTTTCTCTATTTCTTCGATCGTAAAGCTCGCTAAGGGGTCATATTTTGGTGGTTTTTTTTTTAAATAATCACCCCATTCTATTTCACATAAAGAAAAATAGTTGAAATACATTAAATAAAAAAAGACACTTAAAGATTATGGACTATTAAATAGAATAGTCATATCAAAAATTATATATATATAAATATATTAAAAATAATCATATGTAACATTTGGATAAAAGTTTTCCCGCCTTCACTGTTTAAAAAGCTCAATGTAATATTTTTTAAAATTTTTGATTTCAGATTATAAAACTAATAAATTTTCGTTCTTTCTTTGGAATTTCTGACAATAAATAACTGAAAAAAATTTGCTTTTTTAGATATGAAAGTGTTTGAGCTAATTAGTTAGTATTTATTTAAATAATTATTGCAGGAGAGAGTGAGCTGACATTTTAAATTCGTAAGAATCATCAGTTTCTTAATTACAATGTCATTAAAACTTTTTTTTTATATTACGTGTAAATAGGTCAAATGAAATTTTTGAACACAAGGAATTTTTTGAAAACCTCTTTTTAATTTATTAAATAAAATGTTATCTATGAATCTCAATTTTTCAAGTAATTAAAATAATATTCAGATAATATAAAAGTAATCTATTTAATAGCTTCATAAAATAATACACATTTTTGATAAAATATGGCAAATTAAAATTCTTTTCAATAAATTGTCACAAAATCATTATTTCTTTATGAAAGTTGAATTGGAGAATAAAAGTATCGATGTTGAAAACACACACACACAATAAAAGAAACTAATTAAAATCTTCAAGCATAAAAGTATCATAAATATTAAATCGTTATGACATTTCAACAAAAAGACCAACTGCTAATAAAAATCTCAGATTAGATTTGGAAATTTCAGGTAAATAATAGAAAAAAAGGATGCTTTAGAAATTTTAATAACAATGATCATTTTTATTTCCCTCAATTAATGATATCAGGATCAATAATGAACAATCATTGAGAAAATACAGGCTTTCAAAACAAATAGGGAACAATGGAAAATTGCATTATGTAATTTGTTACGTTTTTCATAACAAAGAAATACATTTCTTTTGGTTCAAAGTTTTATTATTTCATTATAATAAATCACAATAACTTTTTTTGAACAAAAGAAAAAGCGTTTCACTTCTTGTTCTCCCCCCTCCCCAAATGTATTTTATTTTTTTTAAAAAAAAACACAGTTATACATTAATTTTTTATTATACGTATCTTGTGCTCTTGTGTTCACATTTATTTCAAAGTTAATGTGTCTTACGCTTGCATTATTATTATGTTTTAGCAATGGACAATATTTTCAAATATCAAAAAGAATATTATAGAAATTTGAGTAAGTGTTTGAATACTTAGAAAGAAGTAAAACAAATATAAATAATGTATGGCTACTTTTTCCAGAAATGAGCTTAAATTTAAAAAAAAAAATGTTTAACGAAAAATAGTTTTAAGCCACCAAGAGGATATACTTGTAACAATTAATTCTTTGCAGCTAATATTGAAGTAAAAATGTTCTCATGTTTGTAAGTGCAAAAAGTTACAAAAATAGAAAATTTTTTCTAAATCAAAAGATTTTATGAAAAAAATATCACACAGCAAGCAGAAAAATAATCTTCTGATATCACACGTATAGCAACAAGAGGTATCAAATTTTATTTTAATTGAGTTCCTGTGTCATCAAGTTTCCCCTTGATCAATCCATCCGTCGAAATATAAAACTTATTTCAAGAAACGTCAAAAACCGCTGTGTCAGCAATTTTTTTTTCTTTTTGCTGAGGAATTAGTTAAATATTGTGTATCCCGGATATCTGAAAACTAAACGCCAGAAGAGAGAAAAGTTATATTATAAAAATCGGATATTATTAGGAAAGAAAAATGTTTAAATTATAATATATATCTCACACGTGCAGATTAAAACCATGAATCTACGAAGTAATGCTTTTTGTCATTCATATAAAACTAATTACATTAATAAATAAGGAAAATGAAGATTAGAAAGTTATTTTAATTTGGATAGATCACTACTAAATATAATTTTTATTCTTGAAGTTTCTCTTTACAACTGAAATTTGTGAACTGGGGAGTGAGATTAACACTTGAATCTGTCAGATACACACTCTCTGATTTCTTAAATGCTGTTCGAAATATTTGCTTAATTCCATTTACATTTTCGAAAATAATTTTAAAAATGTACTAATTTTGAAGAGAAAAGTTGCGGATGTTTGATTTCAGAATTGAAGCTATGATTAACTTTTTTTTCCCTACATCAATTTTATTCCTTTTATTATATCATTTTTAAGAATGTGATGAACTGTCTGCATAGATTCAAGATTTGAGGCTCTTTATCCAAAGCTTTGTTTTATAAATATGATCCAACAAATTTGTGTTAGAGCATAAAAAATTTCAAATTTGATGCTTTGTAATCTATGTAACAGTTCTAACTGAAAATTATAGTTTTAAAAAAAAAATAAAAAATACGCTTTTGTAGTGAATCGAACTAAAAAGTAAAAAAAATAATTCGTAATATAAGAGTAAAATGATTAACGGAAAAATTAATGTCATTGGAATAAAAGCGTGGGGTGCTCTATATTAATTGTTATAATTGCTTACTGGTTCTATTCCGAAATGCTGAGTTATTGTAAAAATGTAGTACAAAGCACCCCACGCTTTTACCACAATGACATTAATTTTCTCGTTAATCATTTTATTCTTATATTAAGAATTATTTTTTTTACTTTTTAGTTCGATTCACTATAAAAGCGTGTTATTTAGTTTTTTTTAAAAACTATAGTTTATATTTTTCATTTTTTAGTTTGATCTACAATAAAAGCATGTTTTTTTTAAAGTTTTTTAAACTATTATTTATTCATTGTTGAATTTATCCTTGAGTTTGATATTTGGAGCCGAAATTACGTGGGTGCTGGAATTAGTCTTGCTCTTCGATGGATATTAATTAACGGGTCTGAAGGGTATTTATTCTCTCCGCTTACGGGGCCTCGGATAAGTCCCTTATCGTTATATTTCAAATATTCCGTCTCTATAGATACAGGTCAAACTAATAAAAGCGTGTTAAGAAGAAATATTAAACGTCAATAGTATTATCATCTTTTAAACGTATTGCTATAATGTTAATTCGTATCATCACTTCTAAACGTACTGTTTTATAAAAATAAAAAATTGTTGGCAGTTAGAACGTAAATTATTTTTTTTTTGCATGCACGAGTCTTTTTTTTATTTCCATTTTCAGAAAAACTAGACAATTGTTTATATTATGTTAAGAAATTGTTGACGCACCCCCTCCCCTTTCCCACGTAAAGAATAATTTTTGTTTTATTTGTATTAACCACAAGCCTATTTATTTTAGGGTTGTACCTTAATCTTTTAGTTGCTAAATCTGGAAATGAAATGTGGAATTAGTTGCCATACCTGAAAATGGTATATGCAATAAGTTGCCAAATCTGGAAGTGGTATATGGAATTAGTCGCCCAATCTGGAAATTGTTATTCCTGATTTTCCTGATCAGGACAATGGAACAAAATTATGAACTTATTGTATTGACATCAATCCTTGACAAGCATGAAAAATTTAGAATTAATCTGACCTTTTAAAGTGGGTAAAAATCGAGTTCAAAGATTCCGCTACATACAAGTGAAACTTATAAAAGCGAGTTAAATAATCTGTAGTTTGCAGGGTTTTTTTTTTCGTGTTGTGTTGTTTTAAGTAAATCACAAAAGAAATGAGAATAAGTTTAATATCTTTTCTTTTAAAAATAAATTTTTAATATTTTTCAGTGTACTAGTAGACTTAATTAGTTAACAATTCTGAGATATCGCTCAGTAAGATCAATAATTATTAACATTTAATATATAAATTGCTAAGTAAAATGGAGACATTAAAAAACAATAGAAAATTTTACCTTTAATTGTAATGTAAGTTAAAATAAGATGGGTACAATATCCCACTATGCTTGTACAAACTTAAGTTCTAGAAATGCAATTTTAATAAGTAAAATGGTGTTTCATTTAAATAACCTTAAATTTTGTATTATTTTTTTAGTTAATGTAATTTTATCAATATTATTGTGACTTAAGAAATGTACGTTGTATACATAACGTAGTTTTAAGTAAGAGGATTTCAAATATATTTTTTACACAATTATAAACAAAATCTTAAAACAATTTAGAGAAAAATGTATATCATTTCTAAAATAACCAGTTTATTTTTTCTAAAAAATTATATAGTTTTATGTACCTTAAACAGAGCAAATTAAATTTTGTGAAATAGAATAAAAAAAAAAGCTTTATTTTGAACACCAAATATTCTTCTGTAAGTTAATGAAAAAGATAATTATTTTTATAACAAGTGGCCGAAGTTCCTTTCCTACTTTATTATCATAACAAATTCCAATTGTTTATCGGTTACATAAATTTTCCTATTTGAATGATAAAATCCTCCAATAAGAAGTTCTTTTGAGTGCCCTTGACTTTTTCATTTTTATCTAATCTTCGGAAGGGGAGCCTGTTGTACTGATTTGCATATACCTGAAAATTACAAATAAATTAAATAATTCTTAAGTTTCTATGTGTTTCTGTTATCAACAGTACTTAATATTAATTACTTTCTTTTAGAAATTTGCTATTCGCTTGCACTTTTTGTAAATGATTTTCTTTATGTGTTTTGGAGCACGGATGTTTCTTGGTTGTTTTTACTGTAGTAGATGGATTTCCAGATAAATGAGCTGTATCGTACGAGGTGAACACACAATGCTATAGATTCCAGGCTGCAAATCCAATTGTTAGGTTGAGATATCAGGACTTTAATCGCCAGCTAATCAGCTAAAAGATTTTGTTAGTTTTACAGGCCTTTAACCAATCACATCTTTGGATTCAGGAAATGCTTATTGTCTTAATAAGTCAAAAACTGATAATTTTCTCTTTGTTTCAGTTAAATTTAACTATAGCATTACGAAATATGGATACAAAATTCATAATCATGGCATTCTACTTATGTTTTTTAAAATTTGAAAAAATAATCCAGGGCATGTTTTACAGGTCTCCGGAAATTGAAGTACTATAGCTTTTCCAAATAAAAGACTTTTTTTTATGAAAAATAAAAGCCATAATATTGATCATGTATATTACATTTATTGCATGCCATTCAGTTTAACTGAAAAGAAAAATAATGTTCCTATGAAAAACAAGATTTTTCTTTTTAAGAAAGCCCTGCAAATGTTTAGATTTTTGAAAAAAGTATTAGGCGTGTAACAATGTTTGAACTAAAGGCAATCGTTTATTTGATTCATTTAGAGGGAAGACGATAACGTGGATTGTGTGTGTGAAAAATATTTAAGACGAGCTAAGAATGCGTGTGAATTGGTGAATGATTATTAACGTCCCACTTGAAGCAATATGAGAGGTTTTAGCGATGGACCACGTTATTTTGAAACAGGGCTTCGAACCGTAATTTTTTCGTTCTCGTTTAATTAAAAAAAAAAACGTTTCGGTTCAGTTCCGGTTTTCGTTCCTTCAAAAAGTAAGTAAGATTTTCGCTTCAATTCCGAATGAATAATTTTATTTTATGTATATTCTTATCTTAAATCATCTATACTTCTAGTTCCTTCAACTTAATTAATCTGCCTTCTACAATTAGTTTCATGCGAAATTGAAGCAGAAAAGTAGATGAGAGTAGGGTATTACGGAATACCATTTACGTTTCTAAAAATAACTTTACTGTGGTTTTTGATAAAAATTTCCAAAATCTCATCATGGATATATACTGTAAACTATTATAAGGAACTACACTTGTCAAAAAGAATAATATTTATTTTGTTATAAAAAAGTTTATTTTTAAGAAAAATGATTAAGAGAGGGTAGTATGGTAAAGAGTCGGGTAATATGCAATAGGTACTTAAAATCATGGGAAACTAAATACGATTTTTAAAAACTTAGTTATTTTTAACTGTAAAATATAGCTATATTTTTAAATATACTTTTCTATTTTGAGTTTATGTGCACAAATTACAAATATAATATTCTTTCTCTGCTCCAGTACATTCAAGGTGAGCCCACAGAAAACAGCTAAGGCATTTAATTCAAATGTCTCTTCGTTGATCTTCGGAGAATTTTCCGTTACAGAAAATACATTCAACATCTTTGTTTTTTAGTTCGTTAATTGATGGCATGAAGTCCATTACAGATGATCCATCAGAATGGAACGATTTGTTGCTGCTAATACTGGAGTCATCTCTAAGTCTAGAAGTTCGGTCTGATTTCCTAACAGTGTCTTTGAATGTTCTTTTGTTCTGAAGCCTCTGATTCCAATTTTTTTCTTTTAATTTATCTTCTAAAACTTTTTTATTTGGAAAGTATGTTATTATAGAAGAATATCAATCTTTCCTGCCTGTTGTTCTATTCAAATGGATTCAACTTTTAAAAAATGTATATTTAAGTTTTAAATAATGCTAAATTACTATTTATATAATTAATAACCATTGTTTAGGTATCAATATTATACTCAAAACTCATTTTTTAACTTTATTTTTGTTCTGTATATTTTGTCGGGTATTATATATATATATGGAATACTAGGTATTCCAAAATACTCGACTCTCCATCTTGGAAAATGAACCTTTAAACTGAAGGACAAAACATGGTCAGGTAAAAAACGACCACAGTATTACAAACTATAGTTCTTTGAGTGTACATTATGTTCAAATTCAATGTTAAAGTCACGTGTGCACTAGTAACTAAAAATGTTTGAAAACTTGCTAGCAAAAATTTTTGAAAATCTCATAACACTCTTTGTTTTGTAGCAAGCCGTACAGCAATAACAAGAGATCAACTCTCACTGCAGTACATCATGTGAGCTTTTCTTTTCTGCAGTTCAAGGTTTCTCCCCTTGCATTAGCAGCTACAAACCGGGCCTCAACCTCGGTATTCCATATTACCTGACGGTTCCATATATAATACCCGCGATTCTCATCTACAAGTGAACATCGAAACAACAAACCGAGAAGCAATTTACATATAATGATGATAATTATATGGTTGACGTTAAATTAGAAAATAATGATCGGAATAATGATTAGAAAATAATGAAGTTGGTTACGGTACCAAAATTATTGAAGATATATTAAACAGAAATAAATCGATAATTTTTTTGGTTCAGTTCCAAGCCTTATTTTGAAACGTGGTCAAGTGTGACTGAGCCGGTACTCCTCTCTCTAATATCCACATCACGCTAATATAACGACTTTGAGCGACGACAAATTTAACATCACAGTTCCTCTATTCGGCAGTCTTCAATGGCATCAAGAGTCGAAATTGCAACTCGACAACGCCGGCCAAAAGTCTGTGACCATGGCCACTAGGCTACCGCGGCCACCTAATAATGTTTAATTGTTGAACGTTTTAGGTTAACCCAAATATGGTAGATTCGGGCTGGGTTCAATTAAGTCGATCTTTAGTATAATAATTATTTATTATTTTTGGTTGTATCTTTTATACACGCATAGCAAAATTCATTAAAATACTGATAAAGAATGTGAACGGTTTTTCATAGCGAATACCTCTATTACTCACGTTTACGATATGTAAAATGGATGCGAAGACTCACTTGCTTTTCAGACTAAATACTAAAAAGATATCCCAATCCATTATGCGCAGTTTCAGTATATATATATATATTATTTGTGTCAAGGGTCTTGGCACACACACTTATTACATTTATGTATAAACAGTCAATTTTAATTGCAATTACATTATTTTAAATACGGCTCAGAAAAAAGTTATATCTCTGTAACAATGTTTACTCAGGTGAAATGTTGTATATGTACACAAATAATAAACATTTATTTCATTAACTATAATCAATATTTTGTTAGACTTCTCTCAGATTTTAAGACATCAGTAATTACTTTGGGAACTGGTTTTACTATTAGGCTGTCTACCTTGCGTTTCTCATTCTGTCCATTTTTACCGTGGAATGCTTTGGATATTTTCGATACTATTATCCATGCCTTGTGATTTTGTTTGTCAAAATACTCAAGATACATGAATTAGAAAACCGGTTTTTTGTATTTTAATTGGCAGTGTGGAAGTTTGGAAAGTGAAGTACTAGCTCAGATGTCGTCTTCGTCACTTCACCGAGGTTCAGAGCTACGACGCCGTCACCTATAGTCTTTATGTTGCCTTGGAGTGCAACGTTAACAGATCAAAATCAAAAACAAATTTGATTTTAAACTCACTATTATAGAAAATATGGCCACCTTTTTAGTAACCATTACATTATTCGTGAACTGTTTGTTGTCATTTCAGAGCTTCCATATTAGTCTCATTAAATACAACAGGCAATGATGTTTTTCGAGAGCAGAAACATTTGGTAGATTCCATGCAGCCTTCGCTTTCAAGTGTTTTACTAATTCATCTCTATCGCCTTGCACGCTAAAATCTTAATACTCTTTCAATTGACATTTACATTGAAGCATCTTAGACTCTGGAGGTTACACTTCATGCATTCGTCAGATAATATAGGAGTTAACGTGGAGTTGGTTGGGGAGAGCGAAATGCTAACAGGTGTTGACCTCATTACCTGTCCGTGCTTCAAAACTAGGAAAACTTTATTGGATGTGTATAGGCTTGCTTTAGAAGAAAAATTAGAAAACCAAGAAAACGTCGAATAAAAATTAAACTCATTAAAAATACGGATTGAGAGAAATAAAAATTTGATTTGATTTTAATTTACATCGCACTGTGAAGCAAAAAGAGAACTAATCGTGACTGATGGACGAGGACGACACTTGAACTGGTAACCCTGTCCAAATTACCAACTTTTTTTCTCCCGAGGACTTAAAGCCTCGACAAATTTAACATGCATCATCTCCTCTGAACGGCGGGTCTTCAGAGGCACTATGTTTCGAGCCTGCGACTTAACAACGTTGGCCACGAGTTTGCGACCGTGACCTCTGCTTCTGCGGTCAAAGAAAAATAAAAAATAGTAAAACTATGATATACTCTCTAGGTGTGTTTTCCTTGCTTCTTGCTCATATACAACATAACTTTCTCTTGAATAAGGTACGAACCTTAGAGCCCAATATTTTTGTGTTTGTTGCTTTGTGGGACCTGCAATTTGAACTGTGTATCTTCTGGTTTGTGTGCCTTAAG
>BMAV01000940.1:10018-79836 GCA_019973955.1 Trichonephila inaurata madagascariensis | reverse complement strand
GCCGCATACATATGTTAGCTATTTCACGCGGGCTGCAACATGAGAATTAATGGAAGAAGGGAGGGGGTAATGCTTTAAGACCAAGATAACATAGAAAATTTAAAATGTGAAAATTTATCAAAATATAAAAACTCCTGTTTTGCTTTTTTTTTCATATGATTATCAATAATATAACAAATTTCATAGGGTGCCTTTGTTACCTCTGTGACATTACCACTGACAAAACATTTTTTTTTTTTGCTGTTGTAAAGACTATTCAAGAAAGCCTATTTATCACCTCTTGAAAAAGATCTTCGAGGAAAAGTCTCGTTGAATGATTCCTATTTATTGGCATTTTTTAAATACACTTTCGTGACAAATCAAACATTTGCTGAACCATGCTTGTTTTTCACTTCAAAATAGTAAAACTTCTCAATCGCCTTGAAACAATCTATTTTCTTTGAATATTTTCGCTTGCAAGACATGAAAGATAGTTAAAAATTAGTATCACTCATAAAATGGTCGCTACTCCACTGTTGTCTATCATCACTAATCAGAAAAAAAATATTGATTCCCACCCATACGACATCGACAGAAAAATTGATATATTTGATTTTTTTACAAAGAATTTCCCACCAATTTTTTATAAATAAATGAATTTTTTTCTCAGAGCAATGGGCCATGACCGGCCACTTAAAAAGGCCCGGTGGGCCTCAGGTTGAGTATCGCTGCCCTAGAGGTTAAAGTAAGGTGTGTTTAGAAAGGTTAAAATCTATACAAATTAAAAATGTAAAAATCTCAAAATTGTCTTATTAAGAAGATTGTGTGCAACGGTTAATATAATAAACTTGGTTATAGTATAAATAATATTATACAGGCGGTTATTATTCAATAATATTACTGGCGATTATTAATAGTAAGCACATCTTTAGATAAATGTGATAAATAATGCATATTGATAACATTTTTAATGATTAAAAATGTTATTATAGAAGAAAAGATTGATCAATGTGATTAATTAGGGATTATTTAGGGAAAATACGAGGTATAAATATTGTATGCAGTGATAAAATGAATCTGTCTTCATTGATATTAGTAAAATCAAAAGATCATATATGGATTACAAAAATAATATTTACTTTTTTATTTAAATTAACAGCTCTAAAAATTCAACTTTTTAAAAAATATTTCGTCTTATTTATTCATGAATGATAATTTCGAACTCAGCCCAAACTCAGCACAGCCAGATTTCTCTTTGGGAGTACATAAAAAAAGCCCAACAATCTGTACCTGTGCGCTCGATTCATAGGTTATGAGAAAAATACGGAAAACAAGGACTGCCGGTGCAAAGAAAAAACACCGTACTGGACACATCAGCAGCAGTATTTACAAATAGTTATGAAGGCAAATGCTCAAAGTGTCCTCCGTTCATATCGAAGCAGATTTGAGCACGCCGTGGAATGGATGGGTGCACAATTCTTAGCAGTGCAGTGTCCCCCGGATTACAAGCAGCATGCAGACGAGCAACTAAGTTTTACTGTGCAGTCACTACGTCTAAAAAAATACCAATTCCTTCAGATGGCCTGAAAGAAAAAAAATCCAACGGTGTAAGATCTGGTGATCGTGCTGGTCATAGAACCAGACCCACATATCCGATCCATGGGCTGGGGTATGCCGTACATAGCCAGTCATGCACAGAAACACAAAAATGCGCCCGAACACCATCATGAATCATCATGCATCATAATCATTTGCAGTATTTTTCTCGTAAACTAGGGATCGTACAGGTGTACAGTTCTTTCAACATTTTTTTTTATATTTTCCCAATGAGGAATCAAGCCGGGCAAAGTTTGGGCGCTATTTTTGGGACACCCTGTATACACATATACGTATTTATACTGACAATATTAAATAATAAATAAATTATTAATTTTTTTTCTCTACAAAAAGCAAATTTTTTATCTATGGTTTCAAACATCTTGGCATTGCTTCTACCAATCATTCAATGTTCCAGCATATGTTGCTGAATAAGTGAATGAGTTTACATTAACATCGTTTACCAAATCAACGCGAGAGCTGTTGGTGGAGAATCTCATAATTTTGAACCGTGGTCAAGTGTCGATGATATCAACTGAGCTGGTATCCCAACTCTTCCACTTCCTCACTTCCTACCAATGTGTGATCCACGATAGATTTAACGTGCATCAGCTCCTCTAAAGGACGGGTTTTTAGTGGTATGTTACAACATGTGTCATTCGAGCCTTTGATATATTAATATACAGAGGACCTGAAGAAATTTAGACTGATTATTGTAAATTTCTGTTTCTTTCTCTTCTCAAACATGAAACTGTTACAATTACTCAGAAAACCTTAATTAAATCAAACCCCGTTGAAACGGACGTCCTTAATCCGGTCAGCTATTAAAATATTTTTTAAAACAATTTATTTTCGACCTGATACATATTATGTAATAATATATTGATTTGAATTTCCTCTTATGTATTTGTTTACAATTTTGTCTTGTGTTGTTTCAGAACACTTGCTCTTTTTACTGTAGAGTGTGTTTAGTTGTGTACTTTAGCTTATTTTGTAGGTTGGTCTGTTTAATCAGGACTTTCCTTAATCTGGTTGACCTAGAGCCCTAGTTAGTCTGGATTAATAAAATTCTACTATACATAAATGTTTAAATAAAATAAATTCGAATTCTCAAAAGTTAAAATCTTACATAAATTTTCTGAATAATATTCTGTCTAAACTTAAGGAACTCGTTTGTTCTCTGCTTAAAAGAATGAAATAATTTTAGCCTTAACCCTTTTGCTGGTTTGCCCGTACACCGTACGGACTACCGAATGCTGCCCACATCCGGTTAATCCGTGTGCTGTACGGGCACTGATATTTCTTCTTTCTATCTTTGATGTGTACATATTTCTAATTCTTAGAGTGAGGTTATAAGTGCTGGTGTGTTTTTAAGAAATGCAGTTTGTGTTTGTCAGTGGTATTGAAATACTTCTCATCCGAGAGTTTCTTTGATGTGAAGGCGGGAATTTTTCGTTGAAGGCAGGTATTTAGATTCCTGAAAATATTCGATAATGAACGGTAATTGCCAAGAACGTTAGAAGAAATGAAAATGGAAAGATAACCCAACAAAGCCGATGTTATCTATGTCCCTATTTCAATGTAAGACTTAATATAATACCATGCTTCTCAAATTCTGTGTGCATATATATATATACACGCATCAGTGGCGCACACAAGGGGGGAGGTCCGGACCCCTCCAAAGCCCTTGATTTTTTTTCCGATTGATTATAATTCTATGTATATAATACGTAAAAATTAATTAAATATTTGTTATTAATGATTAACTTTATCAATTAATGCTAATTATTTATTCAATAATTAGTTTTTTACTGTGTTTTGTTCCTGAAAATCGACAAAATCAAAAATAGCATGATACAAGAATGGTGAACTTTAACCCCCGGACCCCCCCCCCCCCTTGAAACATTTCTGTGTGCGCTACTGACACGCATAATTATATTTCCTCAACAGAGAGAGAGAGTTTGAAAAGAGGTGCGAACATGAAATTTTTTTGCAAGTATGAAAGAAACTATTTTAAGATGTATGAAACACATTCTTAGTATGCATGATGTACTTTTTAAAAGCAAACATTTAAGGTTTTTTGTGTTTCACAATCGTAAAACAAAAAATAGTATGAAACTAAAATTGAAAATTAAAATAAAATTCTTCCATTTTTGCCTTCTGTTAAGTATTATGCTCAATAAGATGTAATAAAAAAAATTACGTTTTTGTGGAACACTTAAGGAAAAAAAGTTTACCGCTAAAAGGGTTAATTTAAGCATTGATTTCAAGGATGCGTCTTTTATAAAAATATTATCTGGCTTGTGGATGATTGGCATCACAAACGATTTGCTCTTAAATGATTCTGCATAAAAAGATTTTCCTTTGGTAAATTATAATTTCACTCCATTTATCATTATTTTTCTCAATTTGCTTTTCCACTTGTTTGGATTTATACTTTGGTTGCATTAGGGTTGTGAATCACATGGTCAAATTATACCCCTTGTAAATATGTAATATGGTCAATAATACTCTTGTAATTTATCAATATTTGACATTACACTATAGTCCAGTACATTTCCATGTCAATTAATGTAAACTAAAAGCAAGTAGATAAAGTTAAGTACACAGAACGGAAAATAAAAACCATGGTTACTATGAAAAATATTCCGTTGAAAGTCATTCAATAAAAAGAAGAAAAAATCGTTTAAAGATCATGCTGTTTAAAAAAAGTTACTATATCAAGTAACACTAAGAATAAAAATAACTTGTTTTGTATCGAAAGCTATTGAAATAAAAATGGTAATCATCTAATTGTTTTAGCAAATAGCATAAAAATAAATATGCTATGTGAATTGATTGTTCAGTTTATACGTCCATCTCCCAAAACAGGAAATTGCATTTACTTTAAATAATTTAAATCTTGAAAATATGTAACTACTAAATTTTTTTTTCACTCGTAATTTAAAAAAAAAAAATCTCGGAGTTTTCTTTTTTTGTTCCACCTATTTTATCATTTTAATAACCAAATCGACGTATGCGTTGATGCCATAAAAGGCTTACTTAATCTAAAGTAAGACTATATTATATGTGATATTATTTAAAGGACAAAATATGAATCTGAAAAACTGATTTTGTATCTCGTCAAAAATTAATAACAGAATTTATTATAGTCATTCAACTATTAAATTTCGTATTGTAAGATATTTTAATCTATTTAAATTTCTTTTTATGTTTTAGAACCAACTTTTAAGTGACTATTTCAATGAGGTTAATTAATGTGACGTCATAGTCACATGATAGTGAAAGCCACGTGATTCTAGCCAATCAATTCAAAAACTCATGTGACGTTATAGTCACACGATAAAAAATATCTTGTGTTTCCAACTAATCAGTTCACGCGCTCCGGTGTTGCCAAGTTTTGCTCTTTGCAGAAACTTTCTCTTAAAAAGTACATATGTATACAAAATGCATTTTATTTAAAAGTATAAGCATAAAATACGACTTTTTTTTAATTTAAAAAATCTTTTTGAAGAAATTTTTTTCCTTAACATTTAAGCATCTTTACCCAAATATGAAATTTGAAATTTTATCTGAGTTTTACAAATAGAACAAGTACAATTAGTTTAATGTTTGTTTTGAATTCAATGGAAAACACGTGTTTGTTTTTATCTTGTGACTTCATGAATCAAGCCCATTATACAGTAATTATAGATGTTATTTAGAGGTTGAAGATTCTCTTCCATATTATATATTATCGTCTGCTTTAATTCAATAATTCATGTAATTCTAGTTTATCCGATTACATAACTTATTTGCTGATATAAAAATATAAAATCGTCTGTTGTTAAAGTTATGTTGCTTAAGTTGGCATCTTTTGTTATTATTCTAAATATGTTTTTGCAATCGGGGAAAAGAATTGCAATGAGTAATCGACGCTGGTTGGATTTAATATGCATTTAATTTTTTTATATTTTTCGAGATATTATCATTCATCTGGAGAACTTTTTGATCATTTCATAATAAAAAGGCATCTGTGAAATAAATTTCAACTACAATAATTTACAACTACAACAATTCTGGTGAGTGAAACTTAGTAACCAATTAGTCATAATAATGATGTCTAACATACTAATAATACAATAAATTATATGCAATAGATTATACTCATGTGAAACCATTACGAATTGCATTATTGTATTACAAATTCTCGTACTTTGAGTATGTATTAAAATTTTTCGAAGGATACTGTCAGAAATTTGAAGTAATTTAATGTGGACTTTCTAGTACTAAATGCATTCAATGCGGAACCTTGCCTTTGCCCTATTTTATTTCAAATTCAGATAAAATAATTATCTTTTACCATAAATTGATATCAAATTTCAATGTTTGATTTTTGTATTGCATTCTGTGCAATATACATTTACTTATCTTTTAGATAGTATAATTCGACGTTAATGACACAATTAAAAATGGGAAAAATAATTCCATATAACAATAAGACAATTAGAACAAAAATATCGAATTTGCGACCCAGGTAGCAAAGCTTGTAACAATTTTACTAAATACCGTAGTTTAATTTTTAAAATTTTCTAATTATATGTAATTATTGGTAACAAACCAAAACAAAACTGTCAGGGAGCTATTATTAGTCGTATTGAATTCACATGTGCACCATTTCTCCCACCAATCGCAACGAATCCTTTAGCAATTCATAGTAAAATATGGTCTACCACGCCCTTAGACTTTTTCTGCTTTGCTTGGCGCGCCTATTATTAAACATTCTATTTTCAGAAGACAAGAAAAATAGTTATTTTCACGCCCTGCTCATTGATTTATGCAGTTATTCTGAGTCTGGGAAGTAAATGTTTAAAAAAAATGAATTTTTATTAAATTTTTTTCTTTTGTGGTAAAGGTTATTTATTTATTTTAGAAGTCTCGTATTCATTATGTTTTCATCGAAACCAGGTGGTAATAAAACTAAACGAAAAACTGCTGACAAACGTCAGAATTTTCAAGGAAAGTGGAGAACTGGAGATTGGATTGGGTGAGTGAGTGAATATTAACGTCGCACTGTTCAGCTACACGAGGGCTTTTGACGATGGACCTCGTAATTTTGAACCATGGTTAAGTGACGAGGACGACACCTGAGCTGGCACCCCTCTCCTAACTACCACACCACACCAATGGGAGGACATTTTAGTTCTCGACAAATTTAACGTGCATCGCTCCCCTACACGGCGGGTCTTTAGTAGCACTGGGTTCGACTCATGACATGCCTGACATGATCCGATACCTTGCCCGCTGGGCTACCGCAGTCCCCGGGGATTGGATTGGAGTATTTATTTTTGTGATGTTAAAGATGATATAATCCATTTGATATGTAATATATAAGGCTGCTAGTGTATACGAAGTTATTCATCTTGAATCGTCAATATGAATGACATAAAAAGTTATATGAATCTCGAGGAACGATATGTTCCTAAAAAGAAACCAAAAAAATCAGAAACTATTATAGTAACTATGTATAGTGAAGCCGTTGTGACTTTTACTAGTTAAAAAAAAAAACTGATCCTTTTGACTGTGGGAATAAGTTTGATTTACATGAATTGCAGTGTTTAAAGAAGAATTTTATTATTCTCTTATTATTTAAAGTTACTGAAACAGAAAAAAAAATGCTAAAAAAAAGTCAGCACTAGAGTGTTACATTTTGTTGAAAAACACTGTCATAAATTTAAATATTAACAAAACTCATTCAAAATTATTTTTGAACATTGTTTTGTGATTTCATTTTCTTTAAGAGATCAGAAACAATAAGATGAAATTTTTTATTAAATAGTTACAAATAATATAAATATGTATATACATATGACAAAATCACAACATTAAATAGTAATTAATTTTTATTAATTATCATTAAAGTATCGTATTGTCATCCAAAACAATCGTGTCTATAAAATTTCAGTTCAACTGAAGGCTTTAAAGCGTGAGAAAAAAACCTTTTCAAGTTTTGACACAAGTCGCCAAAAATGATGTCAACGTGACTGTATTTGTAAATCTTTAAATAATTAGTTTTAATCAATTAATTTTTATTAATTATAATTAAATTATTGTATTGTCATCCAAAATAATCATGTATATAAAATTTCAGCTCAATGGAGCTCTTTAAAATGTATTTTATTAACGATTTAAAATTCTACCAAGATAAATAAATAAATAGAGTGTGAGCTAGTAGTAGGAATTGTAAAACAAATTACCACTTAATGTTGAGATTCTGTCATATGTATATACATATTTATATTGTATCTATTTAATAAAAAGTAGCTAAAATAAAATTTTTCTTTGTTGATCTAAGTAGGAACTGACTTAAAATTTTTTTTATTTATATTACTTGTTTTTTGTCAATATTTTATGTTACGCTTTTTTGAAAATAAACAGTATATTTTAATTAATGTCCATTTGAAAATAAATCAAATTGTTCATTTTTTTTCTTTATTTTTTTATTATTGTAAAATAAGGAAATTTATAGCTAATTATTGTAAGTTAGTATGTGGCCTCTTAATCGTTTTAGAGATCAGACTATTAAAATTGCTTTAAATGTAGTTGCATGAAAATTAAGTTTTAAAAACTTCAGGATAAAAGGAATTTAGCTACTTAACAAGTTTTAAATGTTACAATTTTCTCTTTTCATATAACTGTATTTATAATTTAATATTTTTAATTAGTCAAAAATATTTTAATTAGAAACTAATTATTGATAATTAAATTAGGTAACCACCTGATTTCGTAATCACAAATTAGTTGAATGGCATTAAAGCACATCTGCAACGAGAAAATTCTTTGTATATTAATTAACCCTGTTATTAAAAAAGCTAATTCACCTATTAATATCACAATTTAGTACCTTTAAGCTATTAACAGGGATATTAATTTTTTGAAATTGTGGAAAAAGTTTCAAAAGTTATTTCTCATAAGAGTGTCCTGTTTCTTAAAAAAAAAAAAGCTGCGATAATAAAACAGCGGAATGGTGATTTCCTAAAAGAAGTAAAAGAAAAAAAATTGTTGATTGAGGCCACGTGGAAAGAGAGAAAAAAGAAATCTGCTACTTTTTTTTCTCTTTTTAAGTTAAGCTTAAGTATGATAAAATCTGGTTTTTTAATTATTTCTCATAGAGGTAAGCAATTTTTCGCGAATATAAATATAAAATAATAATAAAAAATTATTATATTTCAATTATTTTAGTACTTTTTTCTTGAGTTAAAAATTATCTTTATGTAAAATTTCAAACACACATTTCAGAAGTACATTTATTTGTGTCTCAAGCACAGCAACATACAAGACTGAAAACACAAAAAGTATATTAAGTTACTCTAGTAGTTACATATATATATATATTAAAAGTTATTATTTTATGATGATTCTTATATATTACCATGTTCATTAAAATAAAATCATCTTCGATAATGAGGTTTCTCTTGCACAAACATGTTAGTCTATTTGAATCTTCAATGCATGTAGTATATAACAAGATTGATTCATCACTTTTCACATATTCATGAAGATTTATGTATCATTTGCATTCTACACATATATTTCCCTTCTTTTTGTGTGATTATTAGTTTTTCATTAAACAATTTCCTAAAAAGTAATTCCATTACACTGTAATTAAATTCTAAAAAATAATGGGCACACTTATCGTTAAAAATTTCCTTTGAATACTGAATATCTATTAAACAGTCATGGAAATTACGTGTTTCATATTAGATTTGATAGTATTTTAAAGAAATGACAATAGAACACATCTGAATCCCACGAACACTTCTTACAGGTATCTACTGCATTTTCTAAGGATTCATTAGAAGTGTATTCTCTTTTTTCAGGTGTAATAGATGTCTATGGGATGTTTACCACTTACATTAATGGACCTATTTTTTCATATAGTCGTGATAAGTTCTACAATAAATATTGATTGGAAAATCCAATTTTTATGCTGAACATTTCTTTAATTTATACGGACACTTAGTTTTAATTAACAACTGTGAATATTATTATTGGCTTTTTTTCAATTTTATATCAACTCCTTAAACACATACTTCCCGTAGATATGAATTAAACCTGCAAAAGACTCATTAGAAATTCATTGCATTATTTGCAGTGCAGGGGATATCTAATGTAGGCACGTAAAAAAATAAAGCGATTTTTTCATATGTCATACAATTTTATGTTTCTTTTTTTCATGTTATGTCATAGCGCACATTATAAGAAATAAATATGTATAATATTATTTTTTAAACTAAGTATTAACTTTTTGTTCTCATTACACGAAGTAATTGTATGAAAATCGGCATTATATCTGCAGTTTACTAAAACAAGTACCACAATAAAAAGAGAAATTGGATAGTTATAAACTTTATAATTTTTTTAAATTTATTTATTATATTATAAGTAAATAAAGTAATTATATGCCGTGAAAGAATTTAAGGGTGTAGAGCAGTGGTTCCCAAATTTTTTCTCCTCATGGAATCCCTAGAACTTGAAGATGCTTTCGTGGAACCCCTAAAACTAAAAAGTGTTTCATGGAACCCCATTCCATACACATACTTCGAAGAGAATATATCTCAAAATAATATTTGAAGTAGATCAACATATGTTATGGGCACTTTATGTAAAGGCAATTAAAAAAAGTTTGTGTATTGCATTTATTATTAAAAATTATAACCTAATTTTTAACATAATTTTACTAATTAATAATATTAATTTATGATCTAAGTCTCACTTATCCATGCATTATTTAATAACTGTGATACGTGTTTACTTTTATTCACACAAACTGGTGAAGTCTAGGTCTATTGAGATCAAATGTAATCGCTTTACGTATTCAGAGTTAAATTTGTTTTATACTTTGTTTTTGTAGCCACTCACGTTGAGAAATATATTTCACTTAAACAAAATGCTCTGAATGGCATTAAAATGTTTATAGCTGTATGAGAAAACCCGTGTATTTCGTATGAAATTTCAACCTAAAATTTAGATTCTGTTCTTTTTAAATTTAGATTACATTATCAAATCTATTGATATGTTGATAAGTTGTTTCTTCTCGTTCATTATAGGTGTTTTGACCACAAATACAAAAAAGTGAATTTTCCATTAGAAAACTAGTTTTGCAAGACATTTTGTTAACTAAAGAGTAGAAATTATCTCGTGGAGCTCGAGATAGTAAACCATAGAATATTCTCAATCTATTCAATCTATTAGGAAGTATATATATAAAAAGATAAAGCGTTTTAATATTAATTTATTATATTATGATAAAAAGTTTATATAGTGTTGCATAATAAAATTATTATAAATATAAAAAAAATTCAGTTTTAATGAGTAGGACGATCTATAGATATTTGTAACTATATAAACTTGATAGAGAATGTGAATCCGTTTTGAATACATATTTATTTCTTCTCGATTTTTTCATTGTGACTCTTGGAGCCCTTGGGAATGTCTTATGGAACCCCAGGGTTCCGCGGAACACAGTTTGGGAACCACTGGTGTAGAGGCATGAATGTAGAGAGAAGGCGTTTACTAATCTTTGTAATAAGAATTAATTGATACGGCTCGCAAAATATTTCGGATTAAATAGATAAGACTTGAAACTTTTAGATAACGTTTTTAATGAAAAGATTTTTAAATAATCTCAATTTTGGTATAAAAATATACATTACGTCTTGAAAATGCCTTAGTTGAAAACGAGCATATTAGCCTTAAATAATTTAATGACAGATTTTATTTCATTAAATTAATAATCAATATTTCATTAAATATTTTGATTACTAAGACAATAAGATAAAATTTAATGATCTTTGTAACATCTTTAAGAAGATGAATAATGAAATAGAGAGAATATAAATACATGAATTTAAAAAACAACTATCGAATATAAAAAACTATAATTATTTTAACTAATGAAAATTAATTAAATTGAAACAAAGAACTGGAAGCTTGCAAAAAAGTCGATTTTGCATGCATCAGAGTCTTGATATTTTAGATGCAAAAATAATTATCTTGTATGCTTTATCTCCTGAGTATTAAATAACAATCATTTAGGTTAGAAATGATAAAAGCACAAACATTTATAACTATTAAATAGTAAAAAATGATGCTTTTGTTAAATAGAAATCATTTAAAGGCTTAAGAGGAGGGAGGTGAATTTTTCTGATTATACAAAACAATTTTTTAAAAATACTTTTTTAAACTGAAATAAAGTAATAAAAGTTATTCATTTTAAAATAGTAGATTTTTTGCATTGTTCTATACTATCCTATATTTCTTTTTCTTTTATTTTTTCGTACATGTTTTATAGGAAATGCTTATACTTTGCCTTTTAATTACTCTATATTGTTAATAAAATTATCAAAGCATGAAAAAATACTTATTACCATTACTATAAAATCCGGCGTAAAACGGGCACCTAGACTTTTGAGTTGCATTTTTTATTTTTTAGGTATATTCGCGCAGTATATAACGCACCCCCTTTTTCTACGAAGGAACCTGAAATGTAATTATGCAATGTTCTTATGTTTTGAAGTCATTTGTTCGAGTTACTCTATACCAGATTTTTGAAAAAATATTATCCTTCTAGAACTACAACTCTCTTTAAGTTCATTAGGTGTATCATTTCTTTTAAATAATAAACAGTATTCTAATCTATGTAGAAGACTAATTTTTTAAACTCATCGCTTTTTTTCATTTTTGAAGCTATCACTTTTGTACACGGTGTATAACTAACATCCGTAAATTTCGAACTTATTTTTTTGGGTTGAAAGCACGCGTTATACGCCGAATTTTACCGCATTTAAAAAATTAATCATCGAAGTAGTTACTTTCCTTACATTTTTTTATAAATTTTAGTGTTGTGTTTATAATATTTAATATTACTAAGAAGGTGCATACAATATAATGACTTAGAGTTATAGAAATTATCTTCAATAAATAAATTACACTCATCCCTTCGATTTCCTTTAGTGACCACGGTAGCTACGTGGAAAAGATTATGAACTAGTGTCCTGCTTTATTTCTGCAAGTCATGGGTTCGAGTCTTGTTGCCAATGAACACCCGTCGTGTGCACTGGCTAATACATGTTAAAACTGCTAAGACATAAAGTCGTCCCTAAAGTGATCAATCAATCGAGAAAGAACCAAATTGTTATCCAATACAAATGAATCTGTTCTAATTGATTGCTTATCAGCGTTACAGTTAGGAGCAACAAGAAAGCTGTCGGCGAAAAGCCTTTTTAATTTTAAACCATAATCAAGTGATGAGGGCGATATGTGAGCTGACATCCCACTTCTATATAATGTCAACATTACGACCTGTGTAAAGTGAGTCAGCCTTTCTGCATGGTAGGGTTTAATGGCAATAGGTTTAGAACAGAACCGATGACGCGGCTGCAAGAAAGTCGGCCATAACCATAAGGCCATCACAACCGCTAATATGCTAATGCATTATACGTAGCTTATTCATATAGTAGTTTGAAACTTAATATCAATAAAAAAAAACCATCGTATAGGGCTAATTCTCATTAAATTTATCGAAGTTCAACATTCTAACGTTGTCTTGATGTGAAAGTTAGGAACGGGAAGACTTTTAAGTGCATCATATACAAACAATCAATCTGTCTAAATCAAAGTCCTTTTGTGATGTGGATTGGATTTTTATTAACAAACTTTGAAGTTATACAAGGGCTATTGGAGACGGACCTCTGATTTTGAATTTCGTTCAAGTGACGAAGACGACACCGAAGCTGATGCTCCATTCTCCAAATTTCCACACCATGCCAAGGTGGGGGAAGCTTTCAGTATCGACGTATTTAATGTGGATTAGACCCTTTACGTGTATATTAATTACGCGGTGCTAATTTGATATCGGGGTAGTAGTGCCAAGTTGTTATTTATGTTCGCCAAGATGGGCGATAATATTACAATATGGTTACCTTAATATTTTTATCGTCTGTTCGATGCGGTTGCCATGGGGATAACGTATATTAGAAATAACTTATATTCGTTTTTTTTTCCACTATAACCCTATTAATTTCAGACGGTTTTTTAAAAAATTTAACGATTTTCAGAATAATTTTTCCATTGTTTGCGTGTTCTGTTTAATTCTGGGTTATTTTCGAATATGGATATTTCTAAAATGAGTGAATACTAGAATATTTTTTTCTTAAAAGAATAAGTGTTTGCTTTTGATTATCGCTATAAATCGTTTATTTTCGTTTTAAAAATGTTTTTTTTATGTTCTTTGTTCGATGAAATTCGTTGAAGGAACTTGAAGTGCAAGTTTCATATTGCAAGAAATATGAATGCATAAAATTAATTAAGAATATCAATTATAAAATAGTGAATATTTTATAATTGATATTCTTAATTAATTTTAACATACATTATGTAATTATTTTATTCATAATGACAAAAAAATGCAATTATTACTATATGTGTAATAATATAATATTCGTTATTTATAATAGTTTCTTTTAGCATTTATTTATAAATATTATTACATTTTTTGTTATTTATGTATAATTATTATTGTGTTATTTATTTATAATTATTATTGTTATTTATTTATAATTATTATTGTTATTTATTTATAATTATTATTGTTATTTATTTATAGCTATTCTTATGTTATTTATTTATAGTTATGTAATACGAGTTCTCTTATGCATTATTATTTTTTTATAATTCCACGATTATTCTTTTTTATAATTACTATTTAATTATATTATATGATTATTATTTCTAATAACTGTGTTATAAAATCGTACTATATGAATATTATATATAATTACGACAAAATAATATATTATTACATGCTGCTTATAATACTATTATTAGTATATGTTACTTTTTATTACATATTATTATTCATTATTTATTGATTGATCTAGGTTATTCTCAATCGCTTCCTCTCTATATCCTTTATTTGAAATACATTTCAATGTATTTGTATTTCAAAACAATTCTTTAAAATTATTGTGTATCATTAAATTACCGCTAGGCCGCCATATTGGATTTCATTCAAGCAACAAGAAGCGCTACTTGGCGCTATTACCCTCGATATCAAATTAGTTCCACTCACCCCTTATTCATTACTAACTACATTTCTCACACTTTATACACTTTTTAACTCTCACAACTCATAACACCTCGGAATACTTTACTTAAAATCTCTCTCTAACGCTCCTCTCTCTCTCACGTCTTACAACTCTCCGCCTTCCCGGAGTTACACTTACACAACGTCGCTGCTGAAACAGCACCATCTATAACCTTAACAACATGGTTTGTATTTAGAGGCTCCAGGACTCAAACCTGCGAATTAACAACGCCGGCCACGATTCGTGACCATGGCCACACGGCTACCTTGTGATGCGGGAGATAAAGTGAAACAAATACCAGTTCAGCTATCTTCATAGAAACGTATACGCGGTTCAAAAATACAATGCTTGTGACTAATAATCCCAGCATAGAGTTCTAGAATTACGTTAAATGCAGTCAGTCCTTAGTTTCATTACGTTAAATTGCGTTAAATGCAGTTACGTTAAATGCACAGTTGTTAACCCTTTTTAACGAATTTATGAGGAGGAAAAAAATACTGTGTGTGTACTCTGTTTCTTACAACAAAAATTTCATATTATTTAATTTACGTTTTGGGACCGTGCATTAAAAACGATCCTCATGGCACATGCTTCAATTGTAGAGTGAAAAATTACTGAATTCAAATGTCAAATCCGTCAGATGGACTCTTGCCAAAACAGAAATTCTTGTTACCACGTGGAACTACATAATGAATTGAGATATCCCACTTGAACTTATGAAATAGGTCTTGTGACATAGGTCTTATTTAATTTTCTTTTAATCCAAAATAAATAAACTTGGTTTTTTTAACAGATAATTTTACTTCAACTTTCTTTTTTTAAAAAATTAATTAAAAACATAATAAACATTTTTTTAGGTATTCAGGGAACGGATTAATTTGTTTGGCTGAAAGTAAATGTTGGCATGGAGTGAAAGTTTAACTAGTGTAGCGCGTGTCAGCTCAAGTACCGTCTTCATCACCCTAGACTATGGTTAGAAATTTCCAATAGCCCTTGTGTTGGCTGGCTCTGAGAATGCGACGTTAATGCATGTAAAATTAATAAGACATGAAGAAATGATTATAATGTTTTTGTTTTAGTATGAAAGGCCGTAATTTTTTTATACCGATAGTATATTAACTTTGCTTTTAAGGGGAAAATTAGAATTATTGGTCATATATCTCGTAATTTTGAACCGAAGGTCAAGTGACAAGGATAATACAAGAGAGAGAGAGGTGGTAACCACTCATCACAAACTTCCTAGTCACGCCAACGTAGTCTTTGAATCACGTGAAAGCACTCCATTACAACATAGATCTTAGGTGGAATCAGAACTTGAACCTACGATTCCAGATAAATATAGTCGGTTACCAACTCAATTTCAGGACCACTTGATTATCGCTGCCGCATAAGGCAGTAGTAATTCAGTAATTAAGATAGTGTGCTTAAAGCGAGAACTGGTATTGATGTCCTAATTCTATGATGGTTGTGGGAATAAATTAGTTTACAATATATTGAAATAAAAATGGGACGCGAACTTCTCACACAATGTGGCGTAGATTCGACGCACTCGTTCGAATAAATATTGCCCTTGATAAATTAAGAATAATGTCGATTTGTGTGCGTCTAAATTTTCAATCATGCTCAGATAAAGACCCTCCTACCTCAACTTATATCTTATTTTGCTAATTTTCACGCATTATTTTGCTTGTTTTTCAAATTACTTAAAGAGTTTGCGATTCAATTATGTTAAGTGTGCAACAGTACTCAATCTTCTGCACAATGGTGTTTCTTCGTTCGAACTTGAACCCACATATCCTCTTAACAAATACTAGGCACAATGTTTGATTTGAACCACGGAGCAACGAGGCCACAGATATAGCATAGAAAAGCTTGGAACTTTTATTAGTCGTTATATGACTGTCTTTTGGCCGCGGAAGCGTTCGCGATCTCTTGGCCAGCGAGTAGAGAATTCAGGTTCTTGATCGAAGTTCTTCGCCAACTGGAATGGAATTTAGAGAGCTCAGGTGTCGTCCTCCACGTTATGACAATGACTTTGATTTATGAAGCCCTTCGTCTTATATCGATTAATAATTACGATCATTTTCAACCAACCTTAATTTTGAACTGGTGTCAAGTAACGCGGATGACACCTAGCTGACACCCCACTCTCCAAATTTCCTCAATACCACGATCGTAAAGTGGTGATGGCATTGAACTCGTATCCGGCAAAACCTTTTATATGAATGAGTTAATGGATGCAGAATGTGTGTGTAGGAGGGGAGGAGTCATACTCAAGTCAAGGCGAGATGTAGAGAATGAGTTAACACAAATATCGACCTTGTGATCTATTGATTCAAAATTATGATACGTGTTGGTTGTGATTAATAGACCTTTATGACGGGGAGAATTAGATAGCAGATAACCGTTCAATACAGTAGCAATTGAAAAGATAACAGTCCTTATTGATCAATACGAAATCCAATCCTATCAATCAATGTGAATTGCTCAAACGGTCAGTGGTCAATAATTAATATGAACAAGCAATGAACACTTTTTAACATTTCTATTTTAACAAGAGTTACGAAGAAAAATTGTTTACTTAACTATACTACAATTTTTGTCAACCTGTATTACATTTGCATCTTGTCAAAATGGAAGTCTCAATTTTGAATGTAAAACCAACTAAAGTGGGTATGATAAGAGAGGCATGTTCAATTCGCCTTCTGCAGCGTCTAAATTTAAGAGACGTTGCGTAATATGTAACAAATGTTTTAACAAAAGAAACAAGATATTTAAATTATGCTTAAGTATAATTAGTGATTAACAATATTTGTCACTGATTTATTTCTGTAGCTGAGTATTGCGCTACGGTTGTTTAATTCTTTTTTAAAAGACATGATTCTTTAATAAAATCAGTTCTTAAGAAGAGTTGTGATGTGTGTGTTGTGTTTGTTCCCTATGGTGATCAAAAGAGATCGCCAAGATAGCGATTTCGTAATCATCATTGGTTTCATAAAAAATAAGGCTTGAAACTTTTCGGGAAAAGTTTAAATTTCATAAACAATATTTATAAATGAAAAAGCTGATTAGAAGCTTACCGCAGCTTGAAGGTTGGAATCTCACGTCTCCAATTTTAAAAATGAAATTTAGCGTTATAAAGAACCCCATGAAGAGCAGTGATACCCGAAAATTAAGCAAAAATATACCTTACCACAGAAATTCCTTTCATATCAATATCCATTCAAAACAAATAAAAGAAGCATCATTTTTTTTATTGACTCTTAATGATTCAGATTCTTGCTTAAAGCACGAAGAGATGCTTACAAATTGCTGATGCTTTATTAAAAAAATGTTTAATTTAATCACAAAACCAAAAATTCTACAAAAACCTGAATAAAAGAGCCTGAAACACATGTATCGCAGTTAAAATACGTGGAATCAGATTTTTTAAATTTATGTTGCATGTGAAGCAACACGAGGGCTACTGGTGACTGATCTTGAAATTTTGAAACACGGTCAAGTAACGAGGAGGATATTTAAGATGGCACCCACTCTCCTAACTCCCACACCCCACCAACAAGAGGACTTTGAGCCACCACAGATTTAAAATAGATCAACTGTTCTACACGACGGGTCCTTAGTGATACTAGAATTCGACAGCGCCAGTCACAAACTCGCAACCGTGACCACTCGTCCACTGCAGCCTACTTGAAATCGGAAATGAGCTCCAATGGGCAATGCACTACTGTGTTTTTATTTCTATGTATCTATTTGAGGCTTACAATTATCATTAGGTTTATTTGGATCGTGTTGGCTTTATTTATTTTTTTTATGTGGGAGAGGGGGGGGGCATCTGAAATATGCATGTATTTCAATGCAAAACATTGTTAGCTAAATATAATAAAACATGAAAGAAAATCGCATCCTATAAACATTAAATCTGTGTGTTAAATCTCTTTAAGGCATGATATTTTTGTGCAGAACGTAATGTCTCTGTGTGGTCTTAAATAAACTCATTCAGTCAGTCCGATACGAAAAATCTACCA
This sequence comes from Trichonephila inaurata madagascariensis, assembly GCA_019973955.1. Taxonomy (NCBI): domain Eukaryota; kingdom Metazoa; phylum Arthropoda; class Arachnida; order Araneae; family Nephilidae; genus Trichonephila; species Trichonephila inaurata. The sequence continues at coordinate 61,106 of BMAV01000940.1, read as the reverse complement.
TTTACAGTCAATATGCAGCATAAATTTGAGCCCAAGTCAGAAAACAAGGATGACACCTGAATTGGCATCCCATTCCCAAAACTTCCATAACATGCTATTGCGAGGACTTAAGAATCGCCAGATTTAATGAGCATCTATCCTTCTACATGGTGGGTCTTCAATGGAATCAGGACTCGAACACACGGCTGGACTGAAATATTGCTGGCGACGATTTCGCAGCTATGACTGCTCGGATCTTTTCTGAGGCCCTCATCAATTTCAAAATCATACAATATTAAACAACGTATAAATTTTGTTTTTTCCTTAAAACTATAAACATCTGCGTCATATATTAGATGACAAAGTGTACAACAACTACAGTTACATTGCATCGTAATTTTATTTACGAGGCTGCAAAAGAATAATAAAAAGAAATGGGTTAGTAATGTTTTGAAAGGCAAACGCTGAGTAAATATCGAAATTTACGTGATGTGATTTGTGTGTCTCCGTCAACAAAATGAATATAGTTAAAGTTTGTACACCAAACGCTACATTTATTTGGCATATATATGAATCTTTAAAGGCCACAAATAGACTTAGAACTGACAGATGGTAACAAACATTTTTCGAAATCTTTGAATGAATGACGTAAGGACAAAGACACTTGCTTTTCCTCTACCAGCGTGTCGTGGAGAAGTTTTAAAAAAATAAATAGGTCCCACTGTCGTAATATATATATTTATGCTTCTTTTTCTTTCTTCTAGAAAGCCACAGGCATCAGGTACTTCCGGCATTTCATACGGGGTCCACGTTGCTATTTCCGTACCTCCTCCCTCTCCTTTACAGAATAAACACTTTCTTTTTCTCAAGCACCTTTTGTACTCTTCATCTTTTGGAAGGACGCAACATTTCAAAACGCTTCCACTCCTTCCGTTGACGAAGAAAAGACAAAGGTTTGGAAGCATTGTCCCTTCTCGTAATTGTTCCCCGCAGAGCAAGAGGTAAGTTTATATATTCAGAAAAAATGTTCACAATATTCATTTTGCAGTAAAAACTTAGTATTTATATTTAAATTATTTAAATTTCAACTGTTTTTTCGATAAAAGAAAAACGTCCGATCATTTATATTGTATTATATTCTCTTCCAGTGTATTTCTAACAACTACTCTCATTTCTATATACATATCTAATACTCATTTCTATTTTTTTTTCTTGTGTAAAAAACCGTGCATCCATCCACATGTGTATAAAAGTGTATTCCTTTACTGTAGTTATAAATGAATATTAAACTGTGTTTTTGGAATCTCTAAATTTTTAGTGCTATACAATAAAACGGATGCATGCGTTACAAAATCACTAATTTATTCGAAAATTGGAACAATTTTTTTTTTTCATTAGAAATTTGCTCCAAATCTTGGTTACTCTTCGAAATTATACAAAGATGATCTTAATTTAAATATATGCATGACTTCTCGGATTTGTATTTTAAACAGTTTCAATTTTCTGCGGATTTTTCTTATATGTGTTTGCTCTTTGAATTAGCAGTAAATGCAGCCCAAATTCACACTTTTTTATTTTTAGGATTTATTTTAATAATAGAATTCTATTTTTTGTTTTGGGAAGAAAATGAAATGTGTCGATTATTAAAAATATGTAAAATTGTGGTTTAGTCTAATCTTTTTTTTCTTGTATTGGATTTCTATCTAATATGATGACAATAATATGCTAAGGTGGTGTAAAATTGTGGAGGTGAATCCGAGAACAGAACTCAGACCCATGGATTCGTAACCGAGTAACGTGACCACTAGACAAAACTGATCACCCGTTGGTGACCCTGGCTGAACAAAGTAAAACGCAAACCTTGGTGGGGGAGTATGAAGAGGTATCATCTACATTCGCCAGTTTCAGCCTCTGGGCAGTGGTGATCACTTTTGTCTGGTGGTATGTTACTGGCTTATATAGATACTACCGCTACAAAATAGAGGTGTGAACTAAAATAGGTTCCAACCAAATATAAATATAAAAGAACAAAGGGAATTTGAGTAATGCATTAACCCATGCCACAACGATTTCTCGCCCAGCATTACCTACATGCTAGAGATTATCCGTCAGAGTTGTAGTAACCGATTTCATTTTGAAACTATAATTAGTATTGTCTCTATAATTTTTAAACATATAGGTGGGTTGAAATCCGTCAAATGTTGTCAATGAAACGAATTTAATAACTGACAATAAGTAAAGTGATACATTGGAAATCAAATACATAGTTAAAAGAATTAAAAGATCATATTGCCTTAAAAACATTTAAAGTTGGTCAGTTTATAAACTTGTAAGAAAGAATTTTATCAAATTGAATCAAATTAATTTATTATTTATAAATTACTTCAATTTGAAAGTCAAAGTTCTGATCATAGGTTTGAATGAGAGAGATATAGTGTAATAATCAACTGAAGGGTAAGGACATCATTGTCCATAAATTAGAATAAATATATTTAGAAGCTCGTTGATTTAATTTTTGCAACCTAAACTTCACAGCCTTATAAGATAAAATTGCAGTAATAATCATGTTCTAAAAATATTACATATATTTAATATTATCTCAGGGGATATAATTTCATATAATATCCCCATTTAATAGTAATCAAAATCATACAAACTTGTAAATGACAGCCCGTTATTAAAATAAGGGTTCCCAACCTTTTTATCGAGCAGGTTTGAGATTATAAATTAAATAGTGATAAAAATAATCGAGATGAAGAAAGTAGTAAAGGGAGAAAAGTCGGGTTTTCTGTTTAAAAAAGCAGTTCAATTATCATGTAAATATATTTAACAAATGAATATGGTTATTTTGAATCATAGTAACAATTCAATATTAACATAGACACCCTTGAGGGAGCTATAACATCATTTTAAGAAAAACTATAGTTACAAAATCAAAATTAAACATGCAAAGTAAAATAAATATAAAAACATCAAAAAGTGTCAACTAATAATTAAAAGGAAGTAATTTTAAAACAGTATTAAATAGACAAAGAAAAAAAATTATGAAATAACACAAAATCCATGAATACAAGAGATATCTGGCAACATAAGAAATGCACTGATCAAAAGATACTGATATGATGATTCATGCGATTTGTTAAGACATTATTGTCACAATGTGGTCAAGGTTGCCAATTTTCTCTCGCATTTTAACATTTTGCAGTCGGCACATGCAAAAAGCTTAGAAGGCGTACATGCGCCTCCGAGAATAGGGGGTTGTGAAACAATGCATTAAAAAATAAAACAAGAGGTTGAAATAAACTTTGAATTTTTTATGCGGAAAATGCATTTCCTTGAAATATTTTAATCATACTTAATTTCCACTGTAACAATATTATTTTGTTTTCGCACAAAGGCATACTGTATCGACGAAGGCTGTAAGATTTCTTAAATGGATACCTTCTGTATTCATAACGTTGATTCAGGATCATATAATATACGAAGAATAAATGATTCAAAATACTTAAAATCCTTAATACCTAAGCAAGGATTATAAAGAGATCTAAATTGATTATGCACATTTTAAGGCCCACATTACTGTTATGCTCTTTATATACACTGTAGCTATATTAATGGATGGCATTAAAACAGCCATTTAGTTGAGAAAGTAATTTTCGAAGGCCACATAATGCGAATAGGGGATTACTACAGGCTTCTCTTTATTAAATATTCTAATCGTTGGAGCCTATGGAATATTGTTTGATAACCATGGTTTTTACTCGCAGGGATTCTCGAATGAAAAGCTTTGGATCTTCCATACCATCATTTTTTAATCTCCTCATTTTTGGTAGACAGGGAATAACACATCAGAGTTTTGTAGGTTGCTACATTGTACTGATAAGGGCAATTTTTTATTGGAATATGATTCTTCACTCTTCGCAAATCTAAAGCGCCAAATAGCTGTGTAACAAATTTGTAGTTTCCAAAATTAATAGTGTTCCCACGAAAAAATGAATTTATTTTCGAAGTATAAATAGAGTACATGTGGGCTCTTGTCGTCGTGGTCAGTCTATGTATTAGGTTTCAATTCCTGCAATCGAACAAAAAATTAACAAAATCCTTCAGAAAATCAATGAAGCTTGCAAAACAGTATGTATAATATTTTGCATTTTCTTAATCAGCCAATTCGTTATCTGTTTAAAGAATGCAGTTCCGTAGCAGCCACTTAATATAAAAAAAAATAGCCTCCATACTCTTCTTTCTTTTTTAAATATTCTTTTTTCTTTTTAGATGCTCTTTTTGAAACAATTTTTTCATCCATTATACAAAATTAGTTTCCTTTTATTCCATATTTCATTTAATAAAAGTATGTTTAATGAAGATATAAATTTGACAAATATTTTCGTTTTATTAAACTTAATTATTGTTGTCATCAAATAAGATTAGCACTGTTTCTTGTTACTTTTAAAAAGCTCGTAGCTTCCTTTATTTCATGTTTTGCGTAACTTGATACTTATCAAATGGTGTAACTAATTGCTTTTCAGTGTCACTCTCTAAATCTACACAACAGATATTGGAAACGGATAAAAATATCGCGCAATCTGAAGAAATACTTTAACTGTACTTTTATTTGTTAAAAAATTAGAATTATATTTTTATTAACAGGTACTTATAGTACATTTATAAAACTTTATAGTCACATTTTAAATTAAATGTAATGCGATTAAAAATAGTATTTCGACATTTTCGCAATTACAACGAAAGCGAAAATGAAATGCAAAAATATTGATAAATGCGAGGAAATCTCCATTAATGAAAATGTTGAGAAAGATGCAGATATTATGTTAAGAATTCATTATAAAAGTGCTTATTTGTCAAAGTAAATTGCTTTAGAAAATATTACATCGTTGCTTCTTTGTACCATTTTAGAAACAAGGTATTGCAGATGTACTCGTATACATAGTATATAAAATGACATATTACTGTGTAATAAATATAGACAAATACCCTTCAGTATCAACTGTAAAGCAACATTTTACTCACACTTTAAATACTGAATTTTTTTAAAATTCTAAATATTGTTCTGTTGCCAAAAACAGTAAAAAGTTAACAAATGCTAGATAGAATTTTTTTTCCATTTCAAATTAAATCGTCTACTATTAAAAAAAAGAATTAAATTACTTTTACAGAGCACGGAGGAGTGAAAAGCCTTTCATCTCTTGTAATCCATTTTAATTAATTATACTTCAAACACAAAAATATTTATAGGTTATTTTTATATGTTTTTGTTTTTTGTATCCCATTTTTAACCAAGGTTTGAATAATATCCATTTAAGGAGATAAACCGGAATCTTACATTTAAAAATAATCTGCATTTTCTGAAACTTTTTTACTTTTGAAATTTTATGCTTGGGTGTTGACTGCAGCTTTTTAATTGAATGGTAGTGTTTATTTTACATAGTAGAGCTGAAAGGAATTAGAGAGTATAAACTTCAGCAAATAAGGAAGAATTTTTTTTTGTCAGAACATTCATTAATGCTGTTTTCAAAAATAAACACAAATAAAACATTGATGTGAAATTAGAGACACATCTTAGTCAGTTTCGCGAAATAACAAATGAAAAGCGTAAGAACATTTTTCAGTAAGGAAAATAATATTTCTTTCAAGCCTACCGATGGTTAATAGCGAGTCTATTTTTAGAATTAAAAAACCACTGCTCAAGTGTTCAAGGAGTGACAGTTAAATTCCGGACTACGCATGCCCTAGCCGTTAGCGATGAGTGAGAAGGTGTGGGAATGGAATAGTTGATCTAGATCCTTCTGGTGTTGGCGGCACGTTATTCCGTCCCCTATCTAATCCAGTTTGTTTTTCATCCTTGTTTGAGAGACGTTGTGTCGAATCGCCACGATCATGATAAACTTAAAATTCGGGCAGTGCTTGAATTTGAAATTCCTCGTGAAGTTAAAAATTACTCTAATTGAATGTTTTAAATTGGGTAAGAGGAGGTTTTGAATAGCACAAATATTTTTCGAAAGATTGGGAGGTCGTTGAAGAGGATGAACGTTCTGGTCGATCTGTGGTAGCCGAGTGGTCAAGGTATCGGATCGTGCCTGGCCTTGTCACGAGTTCGACCCCAGCACCACTAAAGACCCGCTCTGTAGGGCAGCGATGCACGTTAAATCTGTTGAGAGCTGAAACGACCTCCCTTTGATGTGGTGTGGTAGTTAGGAGAGGGGTGCCAGCTCAAATGTCGTCCACGTCATTTGACCATGGTTCAAAATGACGTGGTCCGTCACCAAAAGCCCTCGTGTAGCTGAACAGTGCGACGTTAATATTCACTCACTCACTGGTCGATCTGTGACATCAAGAACAAATGTGAAAACACTAAAAAAAATTAATGAAATTAAGCGCTTCAGTGTTCTTTTGAAGTCAGATATTCCGAACATTGACAAAAGGACTTTACCTAGAGTTTGTATATGACTAAAGTTTTCTCAAAACGTATCGGAAAAGCTGCGAGCAAAAAATGAACAGGCAAAACATTTGCCCTCGCATAGTCCTTCGCAGAAGAGAGAGATTCTAACGGATTGAAAAAGTTATCACATGTAACGAAACGGGGATTTTTCAGTACGACCCTGAAACTAAATGATAATCCATGCACTAGAACAGTGGTCCCGAACCCTCGGGTCACGGACCGATATCGGTTCATGAATTAAATAGTACCGGACCGCAAAATAACATTTAATTATTTCTATTTTATTTAGTGTGGTTTGTGCACTAAAAGCTTTTGTGCACAAACTAAAGCTTTTTATAGAAATCATTCTGTAGTCCACTTTAAATCTCTTTATACTCCTTTTTTGATGTAACTGTATTTTGTTCTGAAGACATGTTGTAATGCAATTAAATTAAAATTATTAAATCACACAAAACATTTTAAAATATAAGCTATCAACGTCTCCCGTCAGTGGACCAAGATAAAAATAACAAACATTGACCGGTCCGCATTGATGAAAAGGTTAGGAGTCAAGGGCCACAAAAGCTCGAATTAGCAAGTCAAAATTGAAGGTCATGCTCATTGTTTTTTTTTATTTTCGATGTTTATGGTATCATCAGGATTGAATGGGAACCTCAAAGCCAAATGGAAAAACAGCAGCACTACATTGAGGTCTTAAGAAAGCTTAGAGAAAGAGTGAGGAACAAAAGAACAGATCTGTAGAGCAGCAACAAGTGGATTTTGCTCCAAGACAATACCCCAGGGCACAATGCGCTCTCTCTGTAAAACAGTTTTTGGTAGTTAAACGCATTACTGTGCTCGAACATCCACCTTGTTCATCAGATCTTGCACCATACGATTCTATCTGTTCCCGAAAGTGAGAAATGCATTGATGGGAACACATTTTCAGTCTGTGGAAAAGGAGAAGGCACAAAAACGGCAGACTTAGTGAAGATGGTGACGCCTAATGAGTCACACCACTGCTTTGAATAGTGGAAAATTCGTACGCAGCTATGTATTGATAGGAAAGGGTTGTACTTTGAAAAATATTTGTACATATAGTTTTTTCAATAAAGCTAACCTTTAAGACTAGTCCATTTGTTAAATTGTCCTACCTCGTATATTTTGTGTTATCAGAAATTTTTTGAAAGAGTTTTTTTTAATCTGTATATTAATAAAATCTCCCATAAAAATCTCTTATATAAATTTTAAAAATACATTCTAAGCAAATTAATAATTTAAATTCAAACAACCAGTCGAATAGCAGAAATTTCGTAAAACCAATATTGTAAAAAATTATTAAAATTAATAAAATTTTCATTTTATATATAAATATTTAATTCAATACACATATTAGAAAACATACTGATTGACATTCAATGTTGTTATCTGGCGATTATCTTTATAGAAAACACTGTTATTTAAAATATAAAATTGTCTCTTATTATAAAATTGATAACAAATTTCATTTGGAAATAAAATTAGGAAAATTGCCTCTCCTACCAACCATATTTTTAAAATCTGAAATTTGAACAAAAAGCACAATGTGGAAAATATCTAACTTTACTTTATTTATTACTCCACGTAAAAATGCTAGGAAAAGAAGCATACTGTTCAAAAATCTCTATACTTTAAAGAAACTTAGAAATACGATCTCTACTAAAAGCCCGCTTTCTCCAATTAGAGCACCCCTCCTTACACATCTTTACCGCATTGTGTGCCCGTAATTCAACCATACTTTTCGAAACCTCTTGCTACTCGATCTAAAAACTGGAATGATACCAAGCCTGATAAGAGCAACTAATGAGGACATGGAAAAAACACTATCGGTTACAATCTTCGTTGGAAAATAAAGTAGCGAGCTTCAAAACAAAATTAATAATAAACGAAAAACGAACAAAAAAAAAAAGAAAAGATTAAACTTAAATATGGATAGTGGGTTTTTTTTCATAGAGCTATAGTGGTATCAATTATTGAAAATTTATTTCATTTTTTTAAAATTATTTATATATAATTAAAGCCAAGAACTCCAACGAAGAAACACGAGAAGAAAATTTGATTACTTTTCTTCACTATCGCATTTTCTCAATGTGCATGAGTAATGTTCTGCGGATAAAAAAAATGGAATCCTTTCAATCTAACCGATTGCTCACATAGTAGTGTCATGAACAGGAGATATTTTGTGTTGAAATCTAGTTACTGAGGCTGTGTGTGAAGTAAAATCTTTGTAATTGAAAACCTAGCATATTGGGCCACTAAAGACCCACAGTATAGAGTCGCTGGTGCATGTTAAATCTGTCAAAGCTCAGAATTCTCATTTGTTTTTGGAGAGGATCTGCCGGATTAGGTGTCTTCCTCACCACTTGACCGAATTCAAAATTACGAGGTTCATAATGGCCGCAATAGCCTAGTGGTCAAGGTAACGGACCAATGGTCGACATGTCATGAGTTCGAACCTAGTACTACTGAAGACCCACCATGTAGGGGAGCAATGCCGACTACTTGTGACAACTTTTTTGGCAGACAGTTGAAAGACGGGCTTTGCTGTGTCATGGAGATGTGACGTCATTTTCTCTTCGTTTTCCTATGAAAGCGAAACAGAAACTAAATCAACTGGGAGAGTGGTTTCCCACCCACCCCTCCACCAGCGTTGTTGCGCTGCATTTAATGTGGACTGCTTTCTATTTTTATATGTAACTTCAACAAATTGTTCTCTGTTCAATTTATTATGATGAGTGGATAATAGAGCTTTCTCTAAGGTTTCACGTAAATGTATAACCGTTACCGTTACTTACGAGGTTCATCGCCAATGATCCTAGTACAGTTTCAAAGTACGCTGTCAAAAAAAATTAAATCAAACCATCATAAGTTGAGTAGGATATAAGGAAGGATCAGATTGAACAGGCAATATCTGTGGCATTATTTCTGCTAGGGAAATTATTATAGACATTTTTTTCGGGTCTCGGAGGTCATGCAATAGCAGAGGATACTAGGTTGCCACCTACAGAAACAATTCCAACAAAGAGACAATTTTATGAGAGGCATGGTGAATGGACTAAGAACAGGTTGGTCCAAACAACATTGAAATGTAAAAAATCTGATGGTGCCAGTAGGGTTAAAGTGGCGTCAACATGCTTGAATAGATGCATTCGTCGGCAAGCTCTGAATTCGCCTTTTCAAGGGTGCTGTTGGCCCTGATTTTATTTTAAGGGATGACAATGCGAGGTCCATGGAGCTCATTTGGTCAATGAATTTCTTGAAAGTGAGGATATTTCGCGGATGGATTGACCAGTTAGATCTCTAGACATCCGTATACAGCATTCTTGGTACGTTTTTGAGAAGGCAATTGTAAGGCAAGTCCAAGTATTACCCATCATACATTAATTTTATTTCGAGTTCTTGTATATGCCGGTCAATTTGGGTTAATGTTTACGTTTTTGTCTTTCAACTATTTTGAATTAGTAAAAGTGAATGTTAATGCTGTGTGGGTATTTTATTATCCTTCTCAATTTTAGGATATTATACATTTGATATATGAATATGCTAGACCGTGAATCGGCAAATCGTGGTTCTTTGCTTAGGTGGTTGCGGCTGTTTAGATGTCTCTCTCTATGTATTATTTAAAAAAATTTCTGACAAAAAATTGCTTCTCGCATTCTCTTTTTTTCTTTATAATAATTTATGTAAAAAAATTCGCCTGTATTAGCTTGTACTTCAAACATTTGACTTGCTTAAAACAGTTACTTCTGCATTAAATTGTTTTCCATTTACAAATTTTTTTGAGAGTCAGTGAAACTATTAAAATGAGATCTAAAGTAGTAAAAGACCCTATGAGGATGGGGGGGGGGAATTCCCACCATGGAAAAGGGCTCTTCAAAGTGATTTTCAGCACCGTTTACTTATTTGCAGAAATAAATTCGGGAACACTCGTGAATGGACAAGGAACACACTTTAAGTCCCCAACACAGGAGATACAAAAACATATGAAGAGTGTTGAAATAACTTTTATATCAAAGAACAACTAATGTCAATTTTATTTATTAGTGTAAAAACACAAGAAAGTTTAGGATAAATTGCTTACGGTATTATCGGCACGGAATTGTTTTCTCGACGCTTGAAAGTTTAATTTCCACAAATGTGTTGTTTTGTAACAATGATTGTGTGTGCTCTAACATTAAACCCCGGAAATAAAAATAAAATCTTGGATATTTTTTAGTTTTTAAAATGTTAATTTGTGTAAAATATTATAAATAATGCTTTGAAATAAATTGCAGCACAATACTTTTATGATTGCAGTTGCAACCGAAATACCCTCCCTCCCCTCCTACGCTAATGTATGCATATAAATAGTACTTTGTTATGTTAGGTTAGCTTGTTTCACTTACAGTTTCGCTCTTCTCTCTCAAAAGTTTGCCGATCCCTGTATTTGACCATAGGCAGAGAATATGAGGTCTCGATAGAAGTTAGATCTTGTATTAATCACTTATATTATTTATAAATTTATAGAACTAAAAGAATATTTAAGACAATGTACAATAATTATAAGTAGGAATGTGTAAGTTTCATTGTGACTACTGGGGATCATAACTAATTGCATATTTTAAATGATAGAATACCGTCTAGTGCAAAAAAGCAGCACTAACGTACATGCTGTTCAATCTCCACATTAAAGCTATTTTCTTAAGATTAATGTACGTTATCAAACAATTGTGAACATGTCATATAGGACACAGTAGCTGAGTAGTCATGGTCGCGAACTCGTGGCTAGCGTAGTCGAAACCGAGTGCTATTGAAGATGGCTGATGTACACTAAATTTGTCTAGGCTCAAAGTCCTTCCATTTGCCTGGTGTGGAAATATGGAGAGGATGTTTCAGCTCAGGTGTCATCCCTGTCATTTGATCGCAGTTGAAAATTGTGAAACCCGTCAGCAATAGCCCCTCGTGTTGCATTATAGTGTGACATTAGTTTAACTCTCTTACTTGCTACTGAATTGCAGTCTTTTATTGGTTTATTTAACTACTCTGGTTTCAATCACTGTTGCAAAAATGCGATCACACTAAAATCAAGTGCTTCGTAAAACTTAACATAGCAGCAAAATTCTTTAAAAACATCCCTAACGATAACAATATTTCTAAAAAGATAGCAGTTTTACAAACATTATTTCTTCTGTGCTTAGCATTATAATTCATTCTAGTTACCAAAAATAAGAAACGTAATTTTTTAAAAAATTTTAATTTGTAAGACATTCATATATGCAAATAAACTAACAAAAAATCTAACATTAATTTGCAATAACGAGAATATATAAATTCTTAATACAAAAAGGAATGTGTCCTTTATAAACACCACTCTTTTTATAAGTATATTTTTGTTATTTTTTTTAAAAAAAACTTCAAGTAATGTGTTAAATTTAAGCATCAAAAATAGAACGAAATTCGGTTTTACTTTCGAACCAAATCTTGAAATAAATTTGTGAATCAAAATAATAACCGAGTTATTTTAAGTGTTATCTTATAAAATGAGTAACTTTTAAATGAAAATATTTAATACTAAAAATTCTCAGTACTTTAAGACGCAAATTTTGATTTAAAAAAATTTCTTTAATGTTCAGGAAGCGAGGGGTGTAATAAAATTGATACATATCAATCAGTGTTGCGAGTTCATTTTGCTGGCTTCTTTATCCTCCAAAACTTTTTTAACAAAAACAGCGCCAGCATAAAAGACGAGATCATTATACAGCCATACCGATCAATGATTCCTTTCGGTGCATTATTTTCCTAAATGCGATGGCAACTCGGTACGATCGCTTACTCTTTTTCGCCCGACTCCAGTTAAATTGAGATGTAATTTATTTCCGTAGGATCTCTTTTATATTCAATATCGGTTTTCCATCCCCTACCACCTGTCTCCCCGTAATCAATTAGATGACCTTTAGACAGATCAAAACAAGTCGTATTTCATAAGCGTACAATTTCAGTCTGGAAAGTAGAGTGAAAGAGAAATGGCTTTGTAATGGGATAGAGGCGGACAGAAATTGAGTTGTTTCTAAGAGAGGATTCTCAGTGTTTCCTTTCAAGGAGCATGGGTGGAATCAGAACAAAGGTGAGTTTTACCAACATTGTTTGCAGTAATAGAAAGACGATACTCTAATTTTCTTCTCTATGTCCCTTCTAATTACATCTTTTTATTAAGGCGACCAAATGTCCTCCTTTTATAGGTTCTGTCCTTCCTCGAAAAGTGTCCTCCTTTTCAATATTTTAAAATTTATCTGTTAATCTCTATTTTCAGAGATGAACCAAACATGTTTCCAAAATGTCGAAGAATGATCTGAAACAAATATCACAGGAAATAAGTTTTCAATGGTATTTTTTGACTTCACAAGTAAATTCAGCAGATATAGAAAACTGTTGATTTTTTATCAAAAGAAATGCCTGATATTAAAATCGTTGACAATGGTTTTTTTGATGAAACTGGAAGACTGAATGTACATTTAAATTGTAATAAATTGAAACAATCGGAACATCAACATGCTGAAATTGATAAAAGATGGATGAAAATACTTAACCATTTCAAAAAGGAACACATTCCATATAAAAATTTAGTTATTCTTTTTAAATTAACGTTGTGCTGTTCTGGAACTAATGCAGCAGTTGAAAGAGTTTTTTTTCAGTTGGTAATGATTTTTGTGAAGTGACTAGTGAGAAATCAAAATTAAATGTTAATATTTTAGCTACAGTGCTTACCGTAAAATTCAGTACGAAGGATATTTTTTGCCCGAACTTTCCAATATATTAAAAAATGATATGTTGATAAAAAAAATTCATTCAATGGGAAAAATACTCGTTTAAAATAATAATTAAAAAAATGTAATAGTAATTAGCGTGTTTTTGTTTGAATTAATAAAACGTTTCATATATTTAAGTTGTAATTTTTTAATTTTTCGTCCTCCTTTTCATTGTAAAAAAATGGTCACCTTAATTTTATTGCTGTAACCCTTGCTATTACTAAAAATTTTAATGTGTCCCCTAAATATCGAGCGCTTAAATAATTGTTTCGGATTCGCTGGTCTTTTCGTTTTCAGCTTGCATTTGTATTTAAAACATTTCGATTTTGAAAAAACATCATACTGATCATGATCATCAACTTTTGGCCGGCGTTATTTCTGTCGATTCATGGGCTCGTATCCTGGTGCCGCTAAAGATCCCCTTCTGTAAAATTGTTGATGCATATTAAATCCGTCAAAACTCAGTCTTCTCAGTAATGTGGTGGGGAATTTCGGTGAATGTGGAGTTCCCGCTCACGTGTCGTTCTCATCACCTGATTGTGATTGAAACTTACCCGGTCCATCGCAAATAACCCGTAAACTGCTTGAAAATGCGATGTTAAATAGTCAGTCAATCGGGGGCTGGTTAATTTATTAATATGTTTCAGTAAATGGGAGATGGGCCTGTCGTAGCCGAGTGATCATGGTCAGGTACTCGAAGTTGGCGTTGTTACCGACATGGGTTCGAATCTTTCTGTTACTGAAGTCCTTCCGCATAATGGGGCTGATGAAGTTAAATCTACCATGGCTCAAAGCTCTTACAATGGTATGATGTGGCAATTTTTAGAAGGGGGAGCTATATATGTATGTATTTATAGCTTAGGTGCCGTCTTACTTGACAGAGATTAAATGAGGTTCTTTGTATGTCAATAGCTCATTGCGTTAGAGTGAGACTTCACTAAAAAAATCAATCATTGTGAAACAATTTATGTTCTGTGAATAACTAAATCATATTTTTCTTTGTATAACGAAATGTCCTTCTTAGAGATTATTTATGTCAACAAAGGTCATTTTTTTAAAAGTCCGAAGTGGTACATCTAATTGAAAAGTCCGAAGTGGTACATCTAATTGAAAAGTCCATCATCATACAATTAAAATATGAAAATAAATTTTTTTGAAAGATATTCGATGCCTGTAAAAGTTTCGAACATACTTGTTTGTTAGATACCGAAAACAAAAGTTTTTCATATAAGGTTACGCATTATTACTGTAATTCTTTTAATAAATTACAAAATAATAAATCACAGATCCCTTCTCGATGAATGTGTCTTGCACAAATAATCATTAAGCTAACTTACCTTCGCTTTGATTTTTTTCTAATATAAAAGATAAGCAAGCTTTTATGTCAGAGAACAACAACAAAGCGAAGAACTTCTTTTCAACACAATCCTTATAATTTCACATCATTTATTTGAGCAAAATAAACTAATCTAATGTATTTCTTACATTTCAATTCATTTCGTTTAAATGTTTTCAGACTCTGGTTTTCATTAGTCAGTTAAACTAATTTCCATAACTTTATTAAATATCCTCTCTCCATGCTAAGTTCTGTTTCCAAGGTGACCGGGATGCGTACGGATTTTTTTTTTCTTTTTGACTCTCTAACCTTGTAAAGTCCGTGTAATTAAGTTCCATTGGTGTTAGGCTTAACTTCGAATTTAGAACATCTTAGCAATGAGTTCTTCAACCAAATAACAGTATCAGAAGCGAAATATTTTAGTACAGTGTTGTTTGGTAAGTATAGATTAGAAATATGCATTTTGTAAATTTTTATAAAGGAAATATAAATAGAATGAGTTGCGATTTCGCAATTTTTGTTGATTCATGAAGAATTTTCACTTACTAATCTTTTATTTCAAAATGGCGAAGCACGTTTAGTACGTCAAATTATAAGGAAATGAAAATTGATATACGTTTCGAAACATGATTACTTTTGATTTTTACTATTCACTTTTGGTTTTTATTATGTGTTGCATTTGGAAATTGAAAAAAAATAAAGAATAGCGTTATAAATATATTTTAATGAATGAATTTTTTTATAAAAAAAAATAGCAGTAGGGGGGAGTAAAGATGTCAACATTTCTACAACACAATATTATTTTTATTTTTGCATGTTACTTGTCTTTTTGGTGGAATAAGAATAATTGATTAGTTTTTATAATATTAAACTTGCTTAAAGGTTGATTGATTATTAACATCGTATTTTTTTATTTAAGCTACATTGGCGACAGACCTCGTAACTTTGAAGTACGTTTAAATGAGGGATCAACTTAAAGGATCATTGAGTAACATTAAATATATATTGTCAAAAATTATTTAAAAAATTCCTTGCATTGCCATTTATGAAAAATTGTAATTAAAAGAGTCAATCAATTTATAGTTTGTGTATAAACTTAATCCCATGAAAAAAGATAATTAGAAATAAGTTAAAAATATTCAAATAAGTTACATTATATTTATACTGATGATCTTCAGAAAATTATCAGTAATTAATTAACGCTTAAATGGAATTTGATTATTTTGTTGAACTAATATAGTTACATTTCTCATTGGTTTATTGACGACGGCCATTAGACCTGATTGTTATCTTGAGCCATAATCAAATGACAATAAAACGGAATCTGAGTAAATATCTCATCTTCCAAACCACCACACTATTCCAAGTAACTGTCACGTGGAATAATATGGACTGCTATACGAAGTTTAAATGGATCTTAAAGTCCTCTACTGACATATTAACGTTATAAGAGAGGGAGATCGTTCTTGCCGAATGTTAAGCCCTTCACCAAAAAGTGTCGCGGAACTCCGTAGCCACATTTGTTTGAAAATAACTGCAGAATGATCTTTGGTGAAATCATAAATAAAACCCACGCCTAAAGTTGGACATTTCAGGTGGCTGAGTTCTCGATTTTGAAGATTGTGGTACATGATCTATCTCTATTAAATTTTAATGATAAATAAGGCGAATGAAGATAATTTATCCTAAAGCTTTGCAGTTGAACAGATAACTTCGAGGTTTGGTCACATAATGGCAATTAAGGTGGTAATTGGCTAATTTATTATGACCATGATAGTCGAGTGTTCACTGCCACGAGCTTCTTACCGACGATTCGTGAGTTTAACTCCTGGTGCCACTGAAGACCCGCTAAGTAGAGAAGGGCTAATACTCGTCAGATCTATCGAGACTAAAAGTCTTTGGCGTGGTGTGGAAAGTGGGGTGACTGTTCAAATCTCGTCCTTGTGACTTGACCAAAGTTTAGAATTAAGAGGTCTATCATCAATAGCTTTCGCGTTGGTTAAAAGGGAGACGTTTATAAGTAATCCATTAATCAATCACGATGTGTGCGTCTGGATTCTTCCGTTTTTACATTTCTACGCTACTGTACTCAGAAATTTATCATTTATTCAATATAAAACAGGAATTTAAACTCTTACAATATTATGATTGCGAAAAGAATAACTGTTCATATTTTGTTGCAGCAAGGAAAAGGTTGATTGGTTTATTCACATCGCACCTTGGTAGTAAAACGAAGGCTCTTGACGACGGAAATCGTTATGTTGAACCTCGATCAAGTAATGAAGAAGATATCTTAGCTACCCCCCCCCAGCTTCTAAATTTCCACACCACGCCAGCGTGAGGACTCGGCCTTGACAAATTTAACGTGCATCTTTCCTTCTACACGTCGAAACCTTGTGGCCATGGTCACAAACTCGTGGCCGACTTTGTCGAGTCGTGGGTTTGAGTCCTGATGCTACTGAAGCCCCGCCGAGTACAGGAGTTGCTGCACGTTAAATCTATTGAGACTCAAGGTAATCACGTAGGTGGGGTGTGAAAATTAGGAAAGTGGGGTTTAGAGGTGAGGTATCATCTTTGTCATTTGATTGCTATTCAAAATTGCTAAGTCCGTTGCAACCTTCGTATTGCATTAGAATGAACGTTCATTCTTATCCTCTACACAGTGGATCTTTGGTGGCACCAGTTCTCGACCTTTAAATGACATCTAGGAGATCACGGCCCTGATCACTCAGCTTCCGCGGCCCCATAATAGAAAAAAGAGATAAAAGACGTTTCGGTAATTTTCAAACATAATACTAAAAAAGCTCGGACATAAAAGCTAGAAAACACATTAAATTGAGCACTACAGAACACAAAACAGTACAGGTAGCTACTTAATTGAATTATCAGAGTCATTTAAGTTCTTTACGAGCAAAAGCAAACAAAGAAGAGAAACGTGAGGCCAAGAATAAGATAATGTTTTCTAGACCGGTTCGACTTAACTAGGTTTTACATTGATGAGAAAAAGAATCTTCCGTTGCAGTTGTTTTGAAATCAAGTCAAACTTTTTTCATCTTAATCTAAGAATTAAAAAATGTTTTGTTAATATTACAAATTCTAGTAAGGTTATTTCTATATGAGAAATATTCTGAAGGTATCTAATGCTAATATACGAGGAAAATAACTATCATATTTATTAAAAAAGAGGGGAAATGAAATACAAACGGAGATTTATCTTAGGCATATTTAACGTGGTGTAAAAGTCCGGAGATAAGGCTGCTAGCTCAGGTATCGTCCTTGTCGTTTGATCTCTTTCAATCGTACGATATGTAAAATAGAATATGTACCACCAAGTTTTAATGTTTGTTGTTTTATTCTCTTCTGCTTCCCTCAAAAAAATACACCACAATACATTTTAAACTTTCTGTTTACATTTTTTTTAATTCAAAGGTATGAATTTTTTTTAGTAATAATTTACCAGGACAGAAGCCCCAAATCTCCTGAATATGTTTTATATTTCTTGAATAAATAAAATGCTATGCCTTTTCAAGAATTTTTTATTATTTACTTAACATTACTATTTCTTTCCCTTATAATTAAGATACGTATTTTTAAAAATCAAATTTGACTTTTTGCATCATTTTGCGTTAGTATTTTTTTTTGTGTGTGTATGTGTGTTAATCATAATTAAGTTTAAGCATCGTACTTTTTAAGTTTACTGAGGGGTTTCGTTGAAGTAAGAGGATATGTATCAGATACAAGAGCTTTCCAACGTTCTGAATCGTTTTGTTGGTTGATTAAGTACTTCTTGATGTCACATTACAAAGTTATACGAAAGATATTGAAGACGGACCTCGTAATTTCGAGGCTCAGTCAAGTGACAAGAACGAAATGTAAGCTGGCACTCTACTCTCCAAATGTCCACATGACGCCAACGTAAGTATTTAGAGCATTTGGGGATGTGACATGCATCACAGTCTTTCTGCACAGCGGATCTTCGATGGCACACCAGAACACGTGTTCGTGAGTGCGGAAATGACGCGGGCCACGTGTCCGTGGTCATGACCTCTTGGCTATTGCAGTCTGGTCAAAGAAAAAGTAATTTATTTCAAACTAAAATAGCTATTCCCAAACTAGTTCAATCAAGTTATTAATATTTAAACGATTTCATCGAGAGCTTAAGGTAGCAGATTAATGTAAGCTTTTAGAAGCCTTTTTATAACTGTCATCGTTTGCATCCCATAAATAGAGCTTTGAAAAAAATATTCATCTGATATTTCGCAACAAAAACAGTTTACGAAACCTGCCTTCCTCCTCCTCCGCCTGCACATCCCTGGTAAACACTCTTTTCTTTAATTACCTGACGAAAATTCAAAATTGCCTTGCTCCATTCAACTCGAAAGTAATTAGATAATGATACGATATAGGTGAAGGTCACCTCGGAAGATTGATAGAACCTTATGTAAACAAAAATTATTGTTGTGGTTGTAAACGATTCTTGTAGCGGCAGTATTCAATTTCTTTTCTTTAACCCTATTGGTCCAGAATATTTCTTCTTCGCGTTATGAAATATAAATTGATCCCTTGGAAAAAGCAGTTCTAATTTTAATGAAAAGTTAATGAATAGAATATATTCTCTTTGATGTAATTGGATACATAAATTTTTTTTTATAGATATAAAGATGTTAAAATGTAAGCCATAGTGTCAATATTTTTGCCTGTGCTCTAATTTATAAATATTTTTTTATACTTTTTTTTATGCAAAGCATTTACATCTTGTTATGTATCTTTTACGTCATTTTATGACTTACGATATGAATTATTTATTACTAAATAAATTCATGTCTTATATTCGCGTACTCATGGTGGACCATTTAGCAAAACGAGGCAGGGATATTCTCCAAAGATCTACTGGATACCTGCCTCTTCACTCAACAAAACTTGAAATCAATAGGATTTTTAAAAAATGCTTTCGAGATGCCGTTACCGAAAATAAATCATGGAGGGTGGTAATAAAACCTAACTGTGTCTCGGACTCTCCTCGTGCTGCTTCTGCTGTGGCTGAGTTTAGATTATTGACTGGACACATGACTGCCTTTGTGCTCATTTGTATCGTTTTAATCTCACTGACTTCCCCTTTTGTGTTTTGTGTGCTTCTGCACAAGTCCTGGACGCTCCTCATCTAGACGAGGGCTCTGCACTTAAGAGTTTGGACCGTATTGTGAAGAAATATTGGAGAGCTCGTTGCCTAATGACCTGATGGTCAATGGGCTGGCATTTGATAAATAAATATATTGGCGTACTCGTGGATGGCTTTGCTTTTGTCTGCTCATGAGTTTGAGTCCTGATGCAATTTTCGACTCTCCATATAGACGGACTAATACGCATTAAATCTGTCGAAGCTCAAAGTGACCCCGTTGGCGTGGTGTGAAAGATTGGAGAGAGTGATGTCAGCTGATATATCATCTTCGTTACTAGACCATGGTTCAGAATCACGCGGTTTGTAGCCAATACCCCTCTTGCAAATCCGAAATGCATTATTAAAAAAACAATCAACCAAGCAATCTTTTCGATTGCATTACAGGAGTATCGTCTTCCTGATCAAAATGTGAATTAAAAACGTAAAAGAAAATACGTATTAAAGATAGAATATACTAAAATGTACGTCGTGATGTCGATACATTTACATGTACTGTAATTTATAAAAACATAAATAACAGTTGTTTTTATTAAGAGGCATGTATTCGTCATTCTCTTAAGTGGTTCATGTTATGTATATTAGGTATTTATTAATAGATAAGTATTCATGTAGTTATATTTGTGATTTTAATTTTTCTTAAGTGAGTGTTTCAGACTATTAATTCTCTCCGCTCTCCTTCCCTTTGTATTCGAAATTTTCTTTTATAATCCATTAAACTGTTTATATTTTTCATGTATCTTTGTTCTTAGGACAGTCAGTGGCAATAGTTATGTTCATCAAATTGTTACTTTGCGAAACATCCTTATTAATTTGCTATTTGTTCTTTTCTTATATATAACTAGCTGAAGCACCGGTTCTTCACATGGAAAAATTTTTTTAAAAATAAAAAAAAAATATTATTCTTGATATAATAGCTGAATTATAAGGAGAGTAAAGCTCTGTACAAAACGATGCATAGAAAAAAAATATTTTAATGAGTGCACTTATTATTTGTCTATAACGCCCCTTGGAGGTCAATTTTCGTAAACCCCCTTTTGTAGCGGGTCTCTACTCCATGAAAGGAACGCGTCTACAAAATTTCAATGTAAGTCTAATAGCTCAAATACAGGAATATTTATCTGTAATGCCCCTTCAACCCTCGCAACGCCCCTTGAGGTTCCAGTCAGGTAAAAACGGAAACCTTCCTCATGGATAGGGAATAAAGATCTACCACACCTCTATAAATCCCTTGATGGTACCGGGACTCGTTTTAGCGGCACGCACATCGTACACTTTCTTTTATAATATATATTGATTAAACTTAAATGAAAATACCACATAAAAGAGTACTCGAAAAAGATTAATGAAAAGAAAAATATTCGGAACAAATTATTTCTAAGTTTGAATAAATTTAGAATATTCTTTTAAAACTTATATATATCACATTAGTTTCTTAAAGTAACATGAGAATCTTGTGACTTTAAATTTCGAAAATGACTTCAAAGCTGTATACACTAAAAATAGAATTTATTTCATTCCTATTATTTTTACGTTGATAGGAGATGCGGTAGTCGATTGGCCGAATTCGCGGCTGGCTTTCCTGAGTCATGTGCTCAAGTCCTGGTGCAACATGGCGATCCATTGTGTAGATGCACGTTAATTTTATCAAAGATCAAAGTCCTCTCGCTGGTGTGGCATGGAACTTTGGAGATTGTTAGATGGTGTTTTCCTCACTCACCCATGGTTCCAAATTACGAGATCCGTTGTTAATAGCCCTCGTGAACCTTCAACGTGCAACAATCTTGCTCACTGGCCGTAGATTTGAAACTTTAATTATCGCTCCCTTTTCATGTAGCATTAAGAGAAAACCATTAGGAATCGTTTTCTCTGCAGCTATTTAGATGGCTTTAACAGTTCCTTAAATATTTCTGGAACTGACGAATGGATTCGAATAAAATTTGGAACATAAAACTTTTTAGACCAAGAGCTCCCAAACATATTGATGGTAGTGGTGAGCCCTATTTGAGGCCCCCCCCCCTTCTTATTGAGCTCTAGTGGCACTGAAAAACCGGGGCTAATGCACGTTAAATCTGTTGAGACTGAAAATCCTTCCACGGCATGGTGTACTAGCTTGGAGTGAGGGTGCCATCTCTGGTGTCTCTTTGTTGCTTGCCGAAGTTAAAAATTGTGAGGTCCATCGCCAGCAGCTCTCGTGTTGCTTTCTTGAACAACATTAGTATACACTCACTGCTAGACTTACTGAGGCACTTTTGTGATAGAAAAGTAGTGTATATGGGGTGGTTGGTGAATCGAGTTTCAAATTAACAATTCAAATTTTTGAACATGCATTTAATATAAAGAAGTGAATGTAGAAAAATCATTGACAATGAAATATTTTCATCTAATAACTTTAAACAGTAATAGAATAGCACAAAAAATTAATCCAAAGACTATTTCTATTAACTTGGTTTGTATGAAATAAAATAATTTAATAATTAGAGATTTAATGAAATAATTACACTCTTGAGGGAAGAAGTAAGCAATATGAGATAAAAGCTATTTGTACAAAGCTTTATACCGTCTATTTCTTCTGTCAAAAATTTTAGTACAAATTTTATTGGTTGATTTAGAATTAACGCGTAGATATTAAGAGTAATTACAATTTTTTAGTGTTGGGTCCAGAGGTCATTTAATTGTTTTATTTCATACTTTTTAACGCGATTCAAGCTTATAGAAATAGCCTTTACATTAAAGTTTTTTCGTTTTGAAATTTATTTGAGGTAACTATTTTAAATTTACAGCATTTGACGACAACTTGACTCAATGATTCTCATTTGACAAAACACCATTGAAATTTTATCAATGATGAAAACTTTTGACAAATTTTCTAAGATCTTTTATTTGCTGTAGTAGAAATCCTGAGAGGTGAGTAGCCAGTTGCTCGTCCATCTTTTTGAACTGGCAGTTGAAATGTATTGTGAAATGTGTTGCGCTCTCTTATGATAAGTACAGCAGCAACATCAGTAACAGACCAAATTTACACGTATTTCTGGTAATATCCATACAATTAAATCGTTTTGTTGGTCACCCTATTTAGTACTGACTGCGCTAGATGATGCTTAACTTTGGTGATCTAATGAGAACAGGTGCTTTTAGCATCCACGCAACCGGATTCGGCAGAATGTTTTAGAAAAGAGAATTGAAAATCGCATTTTATAAAGAAAAAATAAACTACGCTATTACAAGATAAAGATAGCTTGAAAATTAACTATTATTATTAGAAGTAAAAAATAGTAATTCATAATCAGTATTAAACAAAAAAGAAACTGCTTGTAAAAACGATCCAGCTGTATCCAGACAAAAGTCATCTAGCATCAACGGAGACACGGATCGCCGATGCGTGTGATTTTCCCAAGATATCTCTGTAAAAAAATGGTGGGGTGGTAAGTGTTACTAATATTGAAATCAGTATTTCCAATCTCCCTTGAGTTATTTTAACACTTTGTAGTGGAAACATGAAAATAGATTAGCAGATAATGTTGGAAATACCTGATTTAGATTATACTATGTCTAATTTTTGAACCCGCCAAATATACATAGGCGTGGTATGAAAGTTATCGTTCTACGAGGGACTTCGCTAATATCTCTCGTGCTTTACTTCGGAGTGCCACATTAATAAATAATCAATTATAACCTAATACTTGAAAAACATAGCGTTTAGTAAGGGAGAGTTCTATTTTAGAAATTAATTAAACTATGTTAATTAAAGTAATTAATCTGCCAACACTATAATTTTGAGCCAAAAACATTCGATGTCAAATTTATCAACCAGCGTTCGGAATTGATAAAGTTATTAATAAGGTGACCCATCGCCTCGGACAGTCTTCCTTTTTTAAGCTCTGTCCTTCTTCGAAAAGTGTCCTCCTTTTTGAATATTTTAAAACTAATATGTTAATCTCTGTATTCAGAGAGGCTAGGCCGAACTGTTACACGTCATATGCTGGTGCAGTATGAATTATCGGTGATATTAATGTATTTTGTACTCATACAGATACCGAAAACTGTGTTTAGTTTTTATAGAAAGAAATGCCTGAGAGAGAGAGGGATATATATATATATTGAAATCGATGACAATTGTCTGAAGAAATTAGAATCATGTCGAATTGCAACACGAATCGGCACATTGAAATTGATAAGGGAAAGATGAGTGGAAACAATTAACTATTTCAAAAATGAACACATTTCATATGAAAATTTAGTTATTCTTGTTAAATTTGCGTTGTGCTGCTCTGGAACATGCAGCAATTGAAAGAGTTTTTTCATTGGTAATGATTTATGGGCAAGTGATAAATCAAGAATGAATGTTGATTGTTCAGCTGTAGCATTTTTCGTAAAGTTCAATATGAAAGATATTTCTTGCTCAGAAATTTCCGATATATTAGAAAATGATACGTTGACAAAAAAAAATCATTCCATAGGAAAAATACTCGTTTAAATAAATAATTAAAAGGAATGTAAGCATAATTGGTATATTTTTGCTTGCATCATTGAAATGTTTTATATATTTACGTTGTAATATTTTCTTAAATTTTTCGTCCTCCTTTTCATTGTAAGAAAATTGGTCACCTTATTATTAAGGCTGTTACATTATTTTTGACGACTGTACAAACGAAAAGGAGAAAAAGGTACTTCGAAGAGATAATTTTTTCGATAAATATCGAGATTTAAAATCTTATCTCGAGGTTACTGAAAAGGAAAATCTCGTGCTGTAAATTTTAATTTAGAGTGAATTGCAATTTATTTATTTTTATAACGGAATGTAAAATAATATGAGCATGATATAAAAATAATACTTAAATAACTCCGGTTGCCCTACGATTGCAACATATTTTAGGGTAAAGTTCGTAACTAAATATTTGCTTCGAAAGAAACATTTGGTTCCATTTCTTATATCGAACGTCGAAGAATAAACTTGCAATCGTCATGTTTTGAAATACGAGTCTTAAATCATGTTCACAAGAAAATAAAAAAGTTTTCGTCGAATTCTCGACTTATTTTCTGTGTTAAATACTCAAAATAATGAATTTTTCTATACTTTCAAATTTTTTCTTAGCTTGGTCAGTTTAATGACCTCGGATGTATAAGATCAAAAGATTATTTGATCTGTAATAACTTATATTGCTACAAAACCCCAGATCGATAGTAATTAACACATTAATGAAAACAAACGCTTTCATGTATTTAGAAATATGATTATTTTTCGGTGCTTTCTCAACCTAAGAAATAAACCAATGGGATAAAAAATGAACGGGACCTGTGGCCTTGCATAAACACGAGATGAAAATAAATATTAATCAATCTCTCTTTATACCTTATCACGTTCATAAAAACGGAATAAATTCTAGGAAAAAAAAACATTTTATAAATAAAAATTTTAGTTTTTAACCTTACTCAAAAAGACTATACCTTAAGACACCATCGGAATTTTTATTGCTTGTAACATCGATTTTAGAAATTACGAAATAGCAAACCTTTCCCAGATTTTGCTGCGTTTGGTGACTGATAATTTGCACAAGGTAGACGAGTGGTCACGAAAGCGTAGCCAGCATTGTCGAGTCCTTGTGCCACTGAAGACCTGCCGTGTAGAGGGATTGATGCACGTTAAATCTGTCGAAGCTCAAAGTCCTTTAGCTGAAGTCGTAAAGAAGTCTGGTGTGTGTGTGTGGGGGGGGAGCCTGCTTAGGTGTCAGCCCCATCATTTAATCGTGATTCAGAATTACGAAAAGTATCACTAATAGTCCTAATGCTGCTTCAAAGTGCGATATTCATACAGACTCACCCATCCAAAACTAAAATATAAGTTACAGAAAAATGTTTTCGCTATCTGTCGTCAATTAGATATGGTACTTTTTCAAAAAAAATAGCAGCAGCAAATTTTTTATAACATTTTGGATAGAAATAAGCTTTCGAATAATAATATGCATTCCGAAATTGCTTCTATTTTGAATTTTCTTCTGCAGAAAGCTTTACCTACTTTAGCGGAGCTTGTAGAATAGATTAATATTTCCTAAGTGTGAATTACTCTTTTTCATTCTCTTTTTATCATTCCAGCATATTTCGGTACAGTATTTTATCTATAGATTCCTCAACCTCCTCCTCATAGTAAAGACGGTAGCTTTGTAAACGCCAAAAGACGCTTTTTAATATCCTATCATTATATGAGTTAACTTTTTTAGTGTAAAGATTGATTCACACCGAGGCGTAGAGAACATCGAAGATGTATTCAATAAGAGGCTTTTGAGAGATAATAAAGAGGCTTTTTCTTCATATTGGTAATGTAAAAATGATTATCTTTACTGCATGTGTCAATATTACACTCGAGGTAAACAGTGAATTATTCGGACGAGATCTTATTCACAACCCAATAAAAGTAATAATTACGTTGAAAATTATTAATAGTAAATAAATAATCACACGTTGATTGTAATATATTTGAAAACATTAGATATGAGATCCTATATTTGAAATAACTGCCACACACATTTCTTTTGAATTTATTTAAGTATTTTTTTTTACCGAAATTTCTTTTCACGTTTCAATTCATCCATAAAACTAGCGTTGCTAATGGACTTTATAATACGAGCCATTTGAAAACAAAAGCAAATCAGTTTGATAAATAACTATTTAAAAAATAGTTTATGTACTGTCCAATAATAAATAATACTTTAGGAATGCATCACAAATTTAATCCTAAGGCTAAACTATTTATTTTGTTCTAGTTTAGTCTCAAAATTTCAAGACGCAAATTCTTTTATTGTCTTACATACATTAAGTTTAGAACAGGTTTCACACATCTGATTTAATCTTCTTTATCTAACATTTTACCCAAAATCTTTATATAAATGTTTTAACATAATGACAAAAAGAAAAAAAATGCCTTGAGCTCTTGCTGAAATTCTTAAAGCAAACTTATCGCTACCAACTATTCAGCTGCTCATCATTCTCTCTTACACGTGACATTCTAAGTAGCTGTTACAAGTAATATTACATAAGGTGTTAAGTAAAAGAAAAAAAATTCCAGTTAATTTATCATAGGATATAGAGAAAAAGAAATTAATTTTTTTCTCATGCAAGTGGATGGTTCTTTTGCAAATCTTTCACATACTCTCTAAGAGTTTTATATAAAATATCATAATCTAAAATGAATTTTTTTTCGAAAACAGCAGCGGAAAGAATAAAAGTAAAATTTTGTACAAAGTTTTGTAATGAAAAGTTGAAAAGTTTTAATCACTAAAAGACGCAGATCTTTGCAAAATACGTTTTTCTTTAAATTTCAGATTACAGTTATAAAAAAATATAGATTGGAATTAATGTGACATCGTCAAAACAAAAATGCTTGTTGTCGAATAAAAAAGGTTTCATGGGTTTTGAAAGAAGGAAGTTATGTATGATATTCAACATATCCTCATCTAAGTGCAGGGTTTTTATGGATAATTTTATAACTGCCAAGGAGATTGTTTTTTGATTCAGAACACAATTTGAAATAATTTTACAAAAAATTTAGAAATGAGTGAGTTACTTCACAACAAACTTAAGGACTGAGCCTATTCGCGTCTTCTATTTATGAGGACTAATAACGTAAGTTACTTGAACTTAATTTCAGTAATCATGATTAAAGAAACAGAATTATGAGTTACCAAATAAATAATAACAAGGTCGGTATACACACACATTAGTTGGAGCCCGATTCTCCACATCAACAGGAGGAATTTATCCAAGGAGCACATTTGTCATTTTCCATTAACCTGAACGGCGGTTTTGTTTTTGAGCAAATTTTTGCTGTCATCACTCTTCTTAGACATAATTTATAAAGATTAAAATTCTTAAAAGGGATAAAGGTTGCAAAAACAAATAACCACCTTAGTAACTAACAAAAATATAAAATAACAAGCTTTTATTTCAATTAAAAACGGTAAGTACATTGCTAAATTTCGGTGTAAACATTCTCTGTATAAATGCAATTACATTGTTTCTATATGTATACATATATCTTGGTTCATAAGGCCAAGAGTTTATTGTTGGACCCCTGCGGCTAATATTTCTTACTGTCTTGACTGGTTATACTTAGGTTTATAACTATTTATACATATTATTATGTATTATATATATATATATATATAATAATGTATCGATGGGAAAAATAATGTTATTTAGCTTGATTAAAAATGCTTCAGTGCGATGTAATGTTTTACATAATAAATACAAATAATAACCTACTGAATACAAAAAAAAATTATCGTTTGACATCGTTCAAATCTGCTTTCACCATTATTAAGGGACTGCGGTAACCCAGTGGTCAAGGTATCGGATCATGGCAGGCATGTCATGAGTTCGAGCCCAGTACCATTGAAGACCCGCCGTGTAGGGCAGCGATGCACGTTAAATCTGTCGAGAGCTGAAACGTCCTCCCGTTGGTGTGGTATGGCAGTTAGGAGAGGGGATGCCAGCTCAGGTGTCGTCCTCGTCACTTGACCATGGTTCAAAATTACGTGGTCCGTCGCCCAAAATCCCTCGTGTAGCTGAACAGTGCGACGTTAATATTCACTGACTTACTCACTCACATTCACCATTATTAAATTTAATTTTCCCACACACAACAAAATATATTGCAATGAAAAATTTTCATTAGACGCAGCAGTAAAACACACGCAACTGTTCAGGGAATTTTTTTTAACCTATTGATTGGATGTATTTTTTTAAAAAATTTTTTATTCATATTATCAGGAATTCGACAAATGTCCAAAAATGGCATCAAATCAATCCAAATTTTAAGAAAATTGTAAGGCACAGCCTTGTTTGTGTCATTTTATTTCCTTATTGGCACGTCTTGAAGTAAAGCGATTTTCACATTGCAGTTACACCCTTCGCATGAAATGGGATCATAATAAAATACTAATTTTTTTGCTAAAATTAAGTAAGAATTAAACCTGTTTTGCTAGAGAGAGAGTTAAAAGTCTGAATTTTTTTTTTTAATGTTTTGAGTAAATGGGTCATAAAGTTTAATGAAGTGCTTATATTTAAATGAATGGTTTTGAAAAAGCAAAATTAAAGATTAATTAGAATATTCAACTTTTGAAATTTGTGTCTTGTAAGCACATATGATAGAATTAAAACTTAAAATCTTTCAATCTCCACACATCGCTGGGTATGAAGGCATAACATATGGGAAATATACTTTTTTTGTAATATGTCACTAGAGCGTGGGTCACAAAAAAGAACGTACTTAGTGTTATTTATTAATTCCGGAATATTTACAGGGTAAAAACATCCACTCTACACGCATAAGCCCCCATAAAAATTATACCAGTCTGGAAAGTGTTAATAATAAATTACTACGCATGCACACATTTTTATGATATAGGAAAAGTGCTAGATTTTGACATTTTGAAGGCCGAAGAAGTTAATTTCTGTCTTTTATTTTTTGATTGTTGGCGACGGTTGACGGAAACTCGCATCATTTGCAAAGATGCCAACCATTATGGAATAAACAACCCACTTTTTGTAAACATTACTTTTTTAATCATTCCTTTAAAAAAATAATCGCTTCCCACACGAAACTCAGAAATTTTGCTGTGTGGTAAGACAACGATCTATTAAGATGATTGATTGTCTGCAAATATACGACTTTTTGCTCTAGAAAAATTTATTAGCAACCAAAAATGTTCATGCAATGCCGCAAACAAAAAAAGTAGCCAGTACCTCTCCAATAATGGAACTTGTTATTAAACAATACTGAAAGTAGAATTAAAACACTACATACACTTTAATAAATGTTACACTGCGTTATGAATATCTCTTCTCAACAATTTTTTATTAAATATTTACAAAAACTATGCGGGAATTAAAGTTATTTTTATTTCGCTATAAACCGTTTTCAATGTTTTCATTGAAAATAAAGACGACGTGTTGATTCTTTTTTTATACTAAGTGAAGAACCTCTGTAAACCTACCATGGACACCCAAAGGATCTATAGATTTCTATTTAAGAGCCCTTCTGTATTGTGATATTAATCCAGAACCATGAACAAAACATGCACAACAACAGCAGTTTTCTTCGTAAGGATATCTGAAGCCCAAAATATATCTATTACTGAGTTCCAGCGGGCGTGCTGTGGAAAAAACGATCGCTCCCCACAAAAAGAAGGGGTTGTTTAGCGGCAAATAAGGGTAATAATGGCTCTCCGCGGGGATGCATATCTTGGAGTATTGCTCTTCTCAAACTTTTCTCTAACCTTGTCAAGTGCGTCTGTATAACCTTGTCAGCCGCACATGTGCTGTTATGGTACGTGGATCACGTGTATAAGACGGGGCGCTTTTATCCGAGCCTCCCTATCTGCACCCAATAAATTTTTCCCAGGCAGATCTCTTTTTGTTTACGCCCTAATGGATCCTCCAGACGGTCTTTGTCTGGGAAAAAAAGAAGAAACGGCTCGAAAAATGTATCATATTGTTTCTTTGCCGATGCCTGTCCAATAGGAGAAGGACATGGATAAAAATAGTTTTTTCTGTCTTCTTTTTCTTATAATTGAGTAAGGAGTGATAATGGTTTTAAAAATGTTATTTTTTTTTTCTCATTGCATTCGCAGGCGGAGCTTAGAGTGAGTAATATTTCGGGCGTAAAAGATATTCAGCGCCATCTTAATAGTTTTCAGGGAAAAAACTGTAAAAAAAGCGTTTTCTTGGTTACATAAATTCCATTCAATTTGCGCAATTCTAGAAAATTTATCATCTGTTAGTGGAGTGTAATATCTTTTTTCAATCCGTAAAAATGTGAACTTGATAAGCAGAATAACCTGCGGTGAAACATAATTCGAAATTTCGCAAAATACCACTATTTTACCCAAACACCTTGAGCTGTTAGTAAATAAATATAAAAACAGGAAGAGACGACTAAAATTAAAATATTCCTGAATCCTAATTAGACAGTTAAAAAAAAATATTATCTAAAAAGAAATTGGTAAAATTTTTCATGCATTTTTTTTCTCCCCTTCTCTTTATTCTTCCAGAATCTTTGTGGCCGCGGTAGACGAGTGGAATAGGTATCGGATCGGGGCTTGCCTTTTCAGGAGTTCGAGCCCGGTACCACTAAAGACCCGCCTTGCAGGGGAGCGATGCACGTTAAATCTGTCGAGAGGTGAAACGTCCTCCCGTTGGTGTGGTGTGGTAGTTAGGAGAGGGGGTGCCAGCTCAGGTGTCGTCCACGGCACTTGACCATGGTTCAAAATTACGTGGTCCGTCGCCAAAATCCCTCGTGTAGCTGAACAGTGCGACGTTAATATTCAATCAATCAATCAATCCAGAATCTTTGTAACAGTTGAAAACTAAACACAATTTGGAAGGATGGAGAATCGAATAATGCAGGGTTTTCAAAAAACCATTTTTGATAGGAGAAATCTGTTTTTGTTTCAATAATTTGCTGGAAAAGAAAAGAAGTAAGGAAGGTGATATGCTCAAAATCGGATTTTTCTGACACAACGAAAAATAAACAGTTTATTGTTTGTTTGACGAAAACCCAAATGGTTGAAAAGAATAGCCAAGCCACTACATATATTTAATGCGTCCACACACATTTTCTATACCCATCTATACACCCTTCAAATAGACCAAAATATTTTCAAAAATCAGAGGACTCAAAATGAGATTCATTACATGAATCTCGCGGGCCGCAAAATTATTCAAATGCGGGCCACATGCTGCGGACTGCGAGTTGGCCCACCCCTGTTTCAATTATTGATATTTTTTGAAAATGTGGCTCACTATTATGAAAAGCCCAAAATGCATAAAGACAGTTTTTATTTTTCTCGCTAAAGTTCTACTCATACATTTATACCTTTGTATAAATACAAATCGTTTAGGTAAACATTACACAAATATATTTAAATTTTCAGGAATACATTCCCATAAATTGGTTTTTCCTCTTTTGTCTTACTAATATGTAGAGAGAGCTAAAAATTGATATTTTGAGTTTTATTTCAAGCTGAACTGAAATTTTAAAACAATATTTACAGCCTAACGAAAAAATGTTGTTTTTATTTTAAATCTCCAGTCTATCAGCCGGTAGTCATAATAACCGAGAGTCAAGGTTACAAACTTATGGCAAGGGTCGATGAAGTCAAATTATTGGATTTTGAGTCCAAATATAATTAAAAAGCCGAATGTAGCAGCTTAGATTCACGTTAAATACGTCGAAGCTCAAAAGTTCCTCGTTGGCGTGGTGTGGAATATTGAAAAGTTGAGGTATCAACTCGGATTCTCTCCTCGTTGCTAATAAGGGTTCAAAATACGCAGTCTGTCAGCAATAGCCCCCGTGTTGCTTCTAAGTGTGGCGTTAATTAAACAATCAATTACTCAGTTGCAACATTTATTTTTTATTATTTGTCTCTATTCATCGTATATATGATAAACTAATACTAAAACGTGAATTTAAAATTTTATGACTGAAATTCAAACAACACAAAAATGAAATCTTAACTGTTTTTTCGAATAAGTAATAAAAATTCAAGACTAAATTTCCCTATATGTACAAAACTCTTTGCGGAGCATATAAGGAATACCTTGCGGTATTAATTTAAATGAAACCGAACTCAAATGAAATAAAGTTATTGAATAAATAAATATACCTTGTTTTGAGAGAATCCTAGGAAAGCTAAAATATAAACAGAGAAAAAAAGAAATCAATAAGGTTATTCTCTCCAATTAACTATAAATTAGATTTTTTGGAAATGTAGAGAACATATAAAATCCAACGAATAAGAATGCTCAGTTCACTATCCACAAATTAAATATCTTGGAAAAAGTATATTTTGAATTGAAATGAAATGTAATTCTCAACTTATTCGACAAAATGATTTGGTGAAATCTTCATTTTTATTAACAAATCTTCTCCAAAAATGCCTTTTTTTAGATTAAAAAGGAATATATTTCTTATTAGGAGCTTCAGATGTTCCATATGTATTTTTTACTCTCATTCTCTTAGAAATATATAGAAAAAACAACGGACATTGTGCTCGGAATTTCTCTATAAAAATTGGATACGCGAATCACTTTCTTCTGTGATAAGAAACATCTATGGATGATACAGTAAAATTTTAATTAATTTATCTCATTGTAAAAAAAAAAGAGTAAGATAAGGAATTATGTCTTAGAAATTATTTTAAAAAAGAAAAGAGAAGGAAATTTATAGTTTGACAAGGAAAATCAACTCGCTTCTTCATATCATTTAGTCTTACCCTGTAATAGAATAACAGAATAATTCGAAATTATAACAGTGTTACGGAAAATGTGGAATTTTTTCTCTTCTCTGACGAAAGATTATAAGAGACCTGAAAGACGTTTTGTGGGCAAAACAAGGATACGTCTATATAAGTGTAGATAACCTTGCTGACAAATTTGGTCACTAAGTCGTTAAGGCTGTCTTCGGTTAACTTTAAAGAATATTACCCGAATTTGGAACACTTTTTCAGATTTAAAAGAAATGAAAAATTAATATGATATTCTAGCTTCACTATCCTTTAAAGAGCAGCATTTTTTATCAAGCTGCCCATTTTTCACCGAGTTGAATCACTTTTTCCCCTATATCGTAATGTTAAATGGGCTATATCTTCACGAATTAAAACAAAAAAGAAAGTATTCATGGAATATTTTGAAAATTTTAAAAACACTATATTGTTAACAGAGGGATGAGTTATAATTCTGCAAATTTCCATGGAAAAACTGAGGCATTTTTCTGTCTGAAAATATGCTTTGCGTTTAGTTCAAGCTCTCGTACTTTTACCGAAGACAGCCTTAAATTTCGGCGACAAAAATTGATGATCCAAGACAAATTTATGAAGATTTAGAGTAAATGTTTAACTCTTTAACTCTTAAAACTCCTGGAACATACTGCCAAAACTATATAAAGACTATAAGGAAAGCAAAACTGTTGTATTAGATTTTGGCAACGACCGTGCGTTTCATTTCCCTGTGCGATTGGGACTGTGGGTTCTTCATTGCTGTTTCTCAATGTTTGTATGCATTTTGAGCTGGGGCTATTGAAGATTTACAAGCGTATTTTCATTATTTCCTGTTTGAAACCTACTGCAATTACTAGAGAATTCCAAAATCAATTAGCATTTACTCTCAAAGACCCAGCCTTTTAATTACGAGAACCTATCTTAGATCGTTAGGACTTTCAACCCCGTAACAATATATATTTTATGAATATATTAAGCAAATACTTAGGAATTTAACTAAGCACCCTTAAATTCATTTGTTAATACTCGAAAAATCTAGATTCGATATTTTTAAATATATATCGAAGTCCGCAACAAAGCATCACAGCATAGTCTCTCTACCCTAGGAAAACGAGTAAATGATCAATAACTGGAGATCGACGATATAAACATGAAAGTATTATTCATGTATGTGCAGGTGTTTGGGAAATATCAGACTTCAAAGTAGAGAAACATTCTTTTTTCATTCGGTCATGAAAATGCCGTATTTATTTTTTAGAAGTTACTGTTGGTTCAGCCTTGTGGGCATCATTTACCGATTAGGATTTTAAACAAATGCTTCACTACACGAAATCAGAGGTAAGCAGCTGATGAGTGAAGGTACTCAAAAGTTGTACAGGGAATGATTTTTTCCGATCAGGCAACTAACTGTCTATTGTTAAGAGGTACGGTTATATAAATACAAGGAAATTCATTCACCGAACTATTTAAGACTTATGTGTATGTATCAGTCGATACTCTTTTGAGCATCGTCTGCAAAAAAAGGATACATTCGTAGTTTTTTTACATTTTTCATAGCTTGTATTTAATATGTTTCAAATATTTTCTCCAAATACCATTCAAGAGATTGATATACAGTGGGTGATCGGTTAACGAACATAATCCGTTCCAAGACTATGTTTGCTATCCGAATTGTTCGTTAACCGATCATCGATTCAGCATAGACTTCTCTAGGAAATCGATTAATTCCTTCTGGAGACCTTAAGAATTAAATTTTAAAAAATGTATAATTTCTTAGTAAGTTTTTAAAAAATA
Source organism: Trichonephila inaurata madagascariensis (assembly GCA_019973955.1). Taxonomy (NCBI): domain Eukaryota; kingdom Metazoa; phylum Arthropoda; class Arachnida; order Araneae; family Nephilidae; genus Trichonephila; species Trichonephila inaurata. Next base: position 26,290 of record BMAV01000940.1, on the reverse strand, counting down.
ATACATACATATAGTCTTGCATATTAATCAGTCCTTTTCATTTTTTGCTTATGGCGTTAAAGAACATGTCCAATGTCGATTGCCTTTCTCTCTTTTTCAGGATTTTCCGAAAGTAATTAATAGCATTGTCGTTGTAAAGATCCCCAACCCTACTGACATCAGCTTGGTTTGGGTGCCATTTTAAGACCATTGCTCTGACATCCTCCCACTTTTTCAAAAGATCTTTAATGGCAGATGTCGGCATTGGTCCTCTTTCGTCTTCCTCTTGTTCAGAAGGAGACACATTTCGCTGTGTTTCTTGGTGTTCTTCATTCAAAATGCATGCTTTAAACATTTATTCTGTCAGTGATCTTATTTTGTATGCAAAATGATAACAAATGTTTAATATTAATTTTTTTTCAGAGCCGAGAAATGTTCGTTAGAATTCGTTTTGTTCATTATCCGAATATATGTTTTCTTTGTCCAAACACTAAAAATCTTTCTTGAAAGTGTTCGTTATCCGAACACAAAAATCTTTCGTGAAAGTGTTCGTTAACTGATCTCCCACTGTACTTTCCGAGGCTCAAAGTCCTCATTTTGGTGTGGAAGATTGGAAAACTGGGTGTCAACTTAAGTATTAGAATCGCCACGATCACGCTTCAGAGTTAAGAGTTCCATCCTCGTTTTGCTTCGTAGTGCGATATTAATAAATAATCAATGTATTCAAATCTTTCTCTGTTACAAGATCTTAAACAAGGTATCTCTAGAAGCAAATTCTGTAGTGGGAGTATTCTTTCTCTTTACCATCCTTAATAACATGGTCAGATATTTTCAAAATATCTGACCAGGTTATTAAGGATATTTTGATGGTCAGATATTTTCAAAATTATATATATATACATATATAATTTTAACGACCAACATTTCGAAAATCTCAATTTCACTTTTAATTTATTTTTAAAAGCACTATTCTGACTGTTTGAATGTAAATAAGGCAAATACCTTAAAATTCGGTGTTATAACGCGCACTTATAACGCAAAAAATAAGACCGAAATTTACGCGGGCGCGTTGTAAGCCAGGTAGGAAAATGAGATCTTTAAAATAAAAATAAAAAAAAAGATGAGCATTGAAAAAAAAAATTAAATTTAACATCAAAATATTGCTTATTTAAAAGAAATGACATGCCTTATAAACTTAAAGGGTTGTAGTCCTCGAAATATATTATTTTTTTTAAAACTTGGAATGATACTTCAAATAAATGAAATCAAAACATAAGAGTATTGCGCATATTACATTCCAGGTTCTTTCGTAAAAAAAAGGGAAAATGCGTTATACTGCGAATATACCTAAAAACTAAAAATGGCAGCTTGAAAGTATAGATGCGCGTTATACGCCGGATTTTACGGTAATTAGAAAAAATTCAGATTTATTTGTATGCAAACGTATCAATGGAAAAATATCAATGTTTCTAATTATAAAAATAGTTATTTTCCACTATAAATAACACTACAAGTAGCATTTTATATAATAATTAAATAAATATGTTCAGGAATCAAACTTTTTGTGTCTAAGTAATTTTTTTTCTCTTTTCCCATGGGGTTTGTTCGTCCTCATCACTTGACCGTGTTGCAAAATTACGTTATTACTGGCTCTCGCTTTGACTCTGATTGGCTTTTTTTAACGTTGCATTCAATCTCCCGGGGAATTTTCTGCCTCAAGAAAACACAAGGGATGCCCTTGTGTATCTTTCCTAGAAGTTTTTCACCCTCCTCACAATTTCATATCTTTCTTTTTTTTTTTTTTTGCTTTTAAATTTCCGTCTATTAGTCATTTTGAGTTCTTGGACGCAACATTAATCCTTAGGAATTATCCCTTTCTCTTCTAACTTACAAGGTGAGGGCACGACTAAGAAATTCATTTGGGCCGAGACTTGGTGTAATAGTAGTACTCCTTTAGGGTGTTCAACCTTCAATGTGCGATTCCTCCGAATGGCCAGTCAGTTCGGAGAAAATAGCCTCCAAAATTCGTGCATAGCTTTTATACAATTAAGTTTTAATTACTGCCAGCGACTCAGTAGCAAACTTGGTAGAATGCCTGCTTTTTCAACGCCGGTGGATAGTGTTCGAATCACGCGATCCACATTTTTTTTCAATTCATTCAATTTTTTTCTTAAATTAAATAAATTTATTTAAAAAGAACTTATTATAAATATTTTATATAATTATAAAATAATTATATTAATAATATGTAAAAAGATATATAATTTTTTTATTATATTAATTATAAAATAATTAATTTAATAATAATAATATATTTTATAAATTATTTTATATTATATGTAATATTTTATTTATAGTATATTGTATTTCACATTATAAAACTATTTGTAACTAATTTTTATATAAAATATAATTTAATATTTACTATATATTTTAAAATTAAAAAAAACCTTTCATAAATAAATTTAATTTTAAAAAATAATTAAATGAATTAAAAAAAAATCAACTTTTTTCAATTTATTTAATTATATAAAAAGTAATAAAATATCATATGTTTTATTAATATAATAAAAATAACATGTCTTTTTTATATATTATTAATTTAATTTTTTCATAATTATATAAAACATTTAATAAGCCCTTTTAAAATAAATTTATTTAATTAAAAAAAATTTAATGATTTGTGAAAAAAAAAAGCTGATCGTGGGATTCGAACCCTATCCGCCGGCGTAAAAAGCAGGCGTTCTACCAAGTATGCCACTGAGTCACTGAAGGAAATTAAAACGTAATTGTATAAAAGCTAAGCATGGATTTCGAAGGCTATATTTTCTCCGAATTGACTGGCCATTCAGCGGAATTTCATTGAGGGTTGAACACCCTAAAGCAGCGTTTATCAAACTAGGGCGCAGCCCCCTTAGGAGGCGTGATAACTCTGCGGGGGTGGGGGCGCGAGCATATTGAAAAGTTGTAAGCAAAAGATTATCTTAACATCTTTTTTAATTTACTGAAATTAAACAAAAAAATACATTCTGACATAATAAAAAATAAAATACACATTTACATTGATATAATAAACTGATAAATGTATCAGTACTGCACAATGTATTTCATAATTAATTTAACAATACTATAAGAACAAGTTTAATAATTACCAGTGACCCCGTGGGCTTGTCATATACAATATAAAATTATACACAAAAATTAACACTTATCTTGATAAATTGTACGGTTTATAATTAATCCCTTAACTGCCAGTAAAAAGTTACGCGATTCGCTCCCTCATGCCACCGTTTCTTACGTAGGCATGCCCATGTGACGTATTGGAGGGAGGGGGAAAGAAAAGGAATAAAAATAAACAAATCCTTCGTAAACACTGTCAATGTCCTTTTATTGCATTCCAAAGCCTTTGTAATAATTTAATGGATAGCAGTGCACAGAGAAGATCGTACTTTGAAAAGACTTATACATACGCCCGAGGAAGTTAACACTTTGAGTCAGCAAGACGATTATACACGCCGGTTAAAGAGGTTAAGGTCGTATTGTTGCTTCAGTGTCAAAGAATAGTATTTTTATTGAATTCAATATCATGTTATTGTACTGTAAGAAGGGGGGGGGGGGGACGATGAAAATTATGTTTGAATATTGGGTCGCGAATTTTTCAAGTTTTCGAAGCCCCGCCCTAAAGGGGGGGAATACTACTATTATACCAAGTCTCGTCCCAAAATGAATTTCCTTAGTCATGCGCTTCCCTTTTGTTAGACAGTTGTATTTATTTGAACACAATAAAGTGCATCTGAAAAATTAAAGTAATAAAAAAATTTTCCTACATTATTTTTCCTTTGATTTCTGAAAATATCTTGTCTACTTAAATCAATCATTTGTTGGCATTTTATTTATTTTTTTAAAATTTTTTTTTTACAAAACTAGAAAAATAATGCAGTTTTTAAGCTAATTTTTTTGCGAGTGCACTTTATTGCATTTAAATCGATGCACTGATGTAAATTTGAAGAGGAAAGTAGAATTTTTGCAGATTTAACGTTCACGAATTCAAAAATGGCCAGTACACGCTAACTTAAAATATTCCTGATACACAGGTTTATTTGATTTTTTCGTAAATAAAGCAGTATTTGTTAGAGCTTGGACAAATCTAAGCAATTTAAAGCATATGTAAGTGGTGTGACAACATCCACACTTTCTTGAAATACCATCGATCACCAGTAAAAAAATGAGCCTTGGAAAAGTAAAACTATCCAATCATACTTATTTTCAAATACGTGTTTTGATATAACATGGATGCTTAAGTTTTACATCAAGAGCTCTAAAAGATCTACAATACAAACAGCATGCGGTATTACAACACCCTCATCAGAATTTTAATTGCATCTCATGTTTTAATTTCGATATTATGCAAATAACTAAATTTAATATTATATCCATTTATTAGAGAGGGTGTTATTATTTTCGGTGAATTTTCGATGTTATTATGTAAATTAATGTTATATATTATGAAACGTATACTTTGTGACGATACACCATACACTCTCTCTCTTGCATCGTCATCAACTACCTAACTAACCAGCGGGGGAAAAAATCATTCCAAGGAGAGACACTGGTGAAGAAATGTTTGCTAAGACGAACACAATCTTTTCTTAACAAACTGTAGCATTAAATCTTTCCAAAAGAAAACCTGCAGTTATTTGTATTTATACCTATCTATTTCAAATGTAATGTTACAATAATTCTAACATTATAATTTTATTTAATTGCATTTTTAATATTTGTTTTATGATCCAGTAAGATCCAATTTATTTCTAAATCTAACCTAACATGCATGACATCAAACTTTCGTGTAGTTTTACGTAGTCATGTTTATGAAAATGTTAGAATAAAATCTTTTAAGATATTTTATTATAAAAGGGTTATTTTTATAATAAAATATTTTCTTCACCTGAAAAATAAAAAAGAAATATAATTTTTTAAATATATTCGATTTAAAAGAAATTCAAAACCTCTCTCCCTTCTATAATGATCTTTCAAGTTCTGCTATCGATTAGTAACATTTTAGAAGTCGAAAAAGAAGGGGGAGTAACATCCATATAAAAGAAAACAATTATTACTTTTTGGTAAATTAATTTTATCAAGGAAAATACCATTTTTTAAATGTATTAATTTAATCTCAAAATCAAATAACAACAATTCCAAAGTTTCTATATATATTTTAATTAGAAAAATCAGCTGTTTTAAGGAAACCTCAAACGTCATACTTTTGAGAAATTTAGTAATCCTTAACGGAAACCTTCTATTTCATCTCTCAGTAAGCTGTGACACAATTTATGACTGCTTATATATCGTGTTATACTTCCTTTCCGATATTTTGATTGATCAGTCGCACAAGATAATTTTTTTCTCCAAATTCCTGTACACAGTGTTTAAACAGTTGCACGGTCGAATTCGTAACTAGAAGGAGTACAAAAATAATACTCGTAAAGAAATTTGACCTTACAGCTGAATAATAATATACAAGTAGAGAATTGAGGAATTCTATACATTTTTAAAAGAAATTTGAAACGGAAAATCAAATTCATTCTTTTTTTCATCTTTTAATTACACGCGTATTTCATTGTTGTATCAAATGACCTTGACAAAAGAAAGGTCATTTATAGCAACAACGAAACACGTTTGTAATTTTTCACCGATTGTTTTTTCCCGCTTTTCTTTTGTTTCATTTAAAATAGAAGGAATTTTTTTTAATACGCAGTTATTTTAGACAATTCTTGAATACCTTCCGATTATATCTTTTTGAGCCTCTATTGTATAACTGGGCTTTTTAAGAAAATTCTTTTATGTTGTTACTTAACTTTTTCTTTTCCTGGACACAATGTGCTTATTCAAGTTTCTTATTAGGTTTCTTTCTCTTGACAATTAATTTAGTATGTGTAAATTTTTTTCGGTTTTATTCTCTTGAATTAAATTACGACTAAACTTCTTTTCGTCTGATTGCGAAGTGAATGCAAAAAATAGATTGGGGTGGGGGGAGAAACTAAGCATATCAATCTATAATATTTTCCTCGGATGTTCTTGCGTTACTACGATAATTTCTTTCAATATGTAGAATAACGAAGAAAATTGTTGTGAAAATATGTAAATTTTAAAAGAAAAAACTTTTCGCGCGTGCGCTTATAGTCTCGTAGATATGTATTCTTATTGTAACCATTTAAAAAAGATGTTTTAAATGCATAGAACGAAAAAAAAAATACTTTGACTGTTTAAAAATGTTTTTCTGCAAAATATAATCTGCCAAACAAAAATAAATACTTTCTTTTGTATTTTTAACCCGTCAAACACACATATCTTCTCCCTTTTCTCATAAAGCGTGAACAAACGATTTCTAAGAGTTAAGTTGTTCTATATTTAACCAAGAAAAATTTGTTGCACAATTTGTGATGTCATGCCTTGAGGGGGTGTGGCTATCTTGCGATCACTTTTCTACTGGTTATTTTATCAGCCTGGCAACAAGGAAATTTCCAAATGTGTATAAATCAGAAATTTATGTAAATATGGTATGAAATACATCCAAGTTCACGTGATTTTTTTTTATTTACCCTTATATTGATGTTGTATTTAATTAAACAGGTATATTCTATAATTAAATGTAACATCTTAATGTTTTTATGTATTAATGATATAAAAAAATTAAATCATTGGATATTATTACAACTATTTATATTTTATAATCAATAATAATATTAATAATGACTAATTAAGAATGTAATTGATTATGTTATGAATATATTATTATTTTTATATTAATAATGTTAAAGTTTTGTAATTAAGTTTTCTTTCGATTGCCTTTTTAAGTTGATCGAAAAACTTTTCTGTCTGAGTAAACGGCATTACTTTCCATGTGTTTGGAATCTCTCTGTTAACTATTTAGTCTTAGAATGTCCCTTATTCTCCAGATTAGGTTTATCAAACTGAAAGATTAATAGGAAACAAATGTGAACAAGGTTTCAACATATGATAGTCGAGGTAAAACTCTTTCATTTTTATAATATTGTTAGCTTATTTACAAACGATTAATTAAAAAAAAAACGATGACAGTGATGTATTAAATTTTTGCTCCCTGATTCTTGGTATGTTTTTTCGCCCCACTTTCAGAAAAATCTTATTCGCAGTGATTACACTCGAAACGGAGTCAAGGTGAATGTGTTAATTCCAAATCTGGCTAAAGACGCTCTTATTTCCTTTCATACATTTTGACATTTTCTTTTACTGATAATTATTTTTTAGGATGGAAATAACCGAAATTGTTAAATCTTGCCATATCTTACCAGCAAATACTTCTAGTTTTTAGGTTCTCTCAATTTTGCCTTTAAGATGGTATAGATCAGTGTTCCCCAACCCTTTTATCGCCGCGGACATTGGATATTATCAACGTTGGATAATTTTACCGCGGCCCGCTGAAGCGGAAGGACGCGTTGATGTTTATATTTTAGATTGTTTTGTTTTAATAATTTTATTTTAATTGTGTGTGTGTGTGTGTGTGTGTGTATTTAAAAGTGCCTTCAGAATAAAATATAGCTACACCAAAAATGAATATTAAGTGATTTAACTAGGAATATAAAGTGATTTTCATAAAAAGTAGCCCAAACCCAAGAAAAATGTACCACAGAAAGTAAAATGGGAAATAATCGAATGTTTCTTGTGCGGACCAGTAGTATTTGATCCACGGATCGGGGGTTGGAGACCACTGAGATAGATCACAGAAGAAACTTCTGATTTCACATTGATAATTTGTATAATTAAAAATGTCCTTGGTCATTATCTTTTGACAATCTGCGTTGGAATACGAAAAACAATCGGTTAAAACGAGTAAATATCGTTTCGTAAGATGGGACAATCGCTAATAACAGCCGATTATTTACTAAAAATCCTAATTAAGCTGATTACAAAAATCATAATTAGTGCTACTATATATAAATTTTAAATTTAGACTAAATATCCCTGCTAACTGCGTTATAAGGCCTTGGATTTAAAACGCTCTTCTACATATATTACTTGAAAATATTCTTTGCATTTCTATGAATTCATTTCGTTTTTCTTTTACAAACGTTTTATAATAATTGAATTCAACGTTTTCCGAGTGATATTTGTGGTATGAGAATTATTTAATATGATTGTAAAAAAAATATATATATATATATATAAAATTCCAGTGTTAAATACATTTGAAGAATACTCAGAACCAAGTTCAGCTTTTTAAGTTAGTGCAAAAAAAATCGATGATGAGATTATTTTGATTAAAAATATCTTGATTTTTTTTCGTAGTCATCGTCTTACAATTAATTTGAAATTCAAAATATATCGTGAGGTTTTCTTTTCTTTTGATAATATTTTTCAGTATCATCTATTTTAAGTACTAATACAAAGTTAACTAATCATTTCACTTTCCATGAAACAATGAAAACTATAATTATTTAAAACAAAAAATAAATTCAAAAAATCTTGCATGTTTGGGGTTTTTTACGTGGTAGATTTTTGGCTAATTTGAAAAGTCACGTAAGAAATCAATCATATTGTGGGAAAATCATCTTTTTTTAAAATACGAAAACGATGCCAAAATTCAAGGAAGTATGGAACATTTAGGCGAGTTTCCTCCCCAAGGTAAGCCAATGAATATTTGCATATTAAGAATGTATGCTTTAAATATTTTTTTGATTCATTAAATAAAAAAGGCTGTGAAAAATGTGAATTTATTTTTGAATTCTTTGTAACATGACCATATTAATTACATATATTTTATTCTTGACAATATTTTGGGTTCATGTCAAAATAAAAATTAAAATATACAACAGTTGAACGCTATTCAATGTTTTGATGTTAGTCTTGAATTTCAGGCATGAGAAAATTTGTGAGAATATTACTTTAAATGAACAAATAGAAAAATTAAACTAAAAAAAATAGTAAAAATTAAAAATAGTAAAGATATAGATTTTTTTAAAAATAAAAATATTTATTCAGTTCATAGTTTTGACTGAAGATCTGCTCAATTCGATTGATATCAATGATATTATTAAAGTAATTCTAGAAAATCACAGTAAATATAATCTTAATATTAATTTCAACAAATTTAAAACTCTCATAGATTTAGTCTTAATAGAAAATTACATTACTTTTAATGGTTCATTATATAAACAAACTAAGGTTTTGCCTCAAGGTGGCCCTACTAGCAATAGTTTGGCTAATTTATATTTACACTTTTATGAACATAATTATATTATTAATAATGATTACTACATTTTTAGATATATAGACGATCCAATTGTTTTTGGTAAAAATAATAGTTTTAACTCCAATATATTAGTTTTTATCCTGATTACTTAAACCTAGTTAAAATTAATAACAATCCAGTTAAAACTAATTACTTGGATGAATCATTGTATATTGAGGTTTAGAAATTGCATAGTAATATTTATGATAAAAGATATGCTTTTAATTTTAACATTCTTTAAGTGCCATACTGGAATTCAAATTTATCAATCTCTATATATAGAAATATTTTTAACTATATTTATCATAATAATGTGTTAGTTAGTGATAAAGCTAATATATATTTAAATTTTAATAACTATATTAACCAATTTATTGAACATGGATATCCTGCTAATTTTCTTTACAAATATATTTCTAATAGTTCTCAGTGAAATGACAGCATGTAATAATAATAGCATTTTTCAATTAGTTATACAGTTTTTCTATAGATGACGCCAAATGTTTAATGAATGAATAAATAATATTATATTTTATTTAAATATTCTTGTATGTGTTTGTGAATTTTTTTATTTTCTATAAAATTTTGTATCAATATTTAAGGTTATATATATATATAGTCTTAAAATTATTTTATCATAACTCACTAATTTTAATATATGCGGTATTACAATTTTCCTTATGTATTGAGCGGGAAACATAATTTGTTAATATACTCACAAAGTAAGTCTTACCATCTTTATCGCATCAACATTAAATCTATACTAGTAAATGCTAGTAGGCTATAATTTTATCGTTATACTTTAATAGTATAGTATATTTTATTTGTAATATTTAAATTTCCCCTAATATTATTCCTTCCTTTCCCTATGGCTCAGTACTATCTTGACTAATAATACTTAGGTTTTATAGCTATTTGTATATATTTATGAATTATATATATCATGCTGATATCTCAAGTACAGGTTCCATATTTAAATCCTTTAATTTTTAACACCCTTTTGTTAGCTTCACCTGTATGTAACGGAATATTTTAACTTGATTTTTACCCACTTTAAAAGGTTAGATTAATTCTCGAAATTTTATACACTTGTCAAAGACCGGTGACAATACAATAATTTAATAATTTTGTTCCATTGTCGTGATCAGGAGTAACGATTTCCCATTTCCAAATTTGGCGACTAAAATATTAAGTTACAACCCTAAAGCGAAAACGCTCATGGTTAATACAAATACAACAAACAAAAAAAGTGTTCTTTATGTGAAAAAGGGAAGGATGCGTCAGAAGTTTCTTTGTTCTATTTGCTATAAAAGTGTGTTTTTTTGGTTTTTCAAACTATCATTTGTTCTTTTAGTTTTGAAGTGTAACCAACAAAAAATATGCTGTAAGCAATGTAAACTTAAAAGCTTTGAGTTTAATTGTTTTAGCTATGAATGAATGTTGATTTTATGCTTTAGTGAAAGGCTTAGCCTTCCCCAAAAAACTCCATAAGGAAAAAAGATTTTGACGTAAGCAGCGTCAAGAAAAGGAGCGAAATATGGATTTTCAGGATAACCTTCCAGATGAGAGAGATTAGGCTTTCGACCAGCGGAATAAAATCTTATAAAAACGGTTCTAGAGTTTTAAATGATCACGTGATGCGCAGAAAGTATCTTCAGTAATTGTTATCAGTAATTGAATTTAGTAAACACAGTAATCTGTGCATGGTTGCATTCAGAAAAGTTAAAATATTTCACGTGAATTTGGGTGAGCTTCTTATTTGTAGATAGTTTCTCAGAACTGGACCTATTACTTTTTTTTGTTTTGGTCTCTATTATTATTATTATTTTAAAAGGAAGGGGAAATTAATTTGATATGGGCTCGCTACTCGCTTTTATGCTAATTAAGTAACGACTTTTAATTATTAACAAGATACGCTTTGAAACTCCTGTATAATTTTGTCTTATAATTGCGTGCAAAATATTTTTAATTAATGAAATTTGACCCAAGAAATATTTGGGTACACAAATATTATCCTCATGCAAGCAAATTATCGCCAAAGTTTAGATGCTTTCAAGAGACTGCCAATGATTTTATACGAGATATGGCAATCTATTGCTGAGATTCATTAAAGGTAGACAATGTAACAAAGGGTTACACCAAAGTACAGTGGCGTAACGGAGAGTATTAAGACTCGCCTGCAAAGTCAGGTTTTGGGCCCCAAGCCACACTTGGTGTCAATCAGGCTTTGGGCCCCCTAGAATCATGGGCCCTCCCACGATGAGGGGATTTCGGTGATGTACGTTACGCCGCTGCTCAGTACCAGTATCAGTTATCTAACAAAATATTATCTTTGTTATAAATGCGAGAACGTATTAAATACAAATATTATTTCTTGGTAATGTCTTAGCTAAGACAACTGTTTTTTTTTATGCTGAAACACAATTTCGCTAAATCAATCTGAAGGAAATCGGACATTTATACCAAGATGCTATTAGTTCTTCATTAACACATCAATAACTTCTTTCTTACCTCTTTCATATGTAAACAAAACAAAAATGTGGCCTAATCTGAAAGCTACGCTAGGATCCATATGACTTAATTTCTTATATAAATGTGCTAAAAGACTTAAGAAAAGAAAGCTATACTTATCAAAACCAATACACTTGAAAATAAGTAATTTTTTTTAAAAAAAAAGTTATTGTGAACAGTTAAGTAATGACATCATGATACATTACTTTTTTGAGTCAATAATATATATAATATACGAAAAAAACGACTCTCGCTCATCAAGATATCTCCAAAACTATTAGACTACAGACTTGAAATTTGGCAGCCACGTTTCTTTTTCTGAGTAGAAATTCGCTAAAAACGGGTTTTGGGGAGTGTGTATTTATAAACGTCGCTCTATAGAGAAACACGAGGGCTAAACGATGGAACTCATAGTTCTGGACTTAGATCAAATGACGATGATGACACTTGAGCTGGCATCTCCTCTACGAACTTTCATGCCATGCCTAGAGAGGACATTGAGCCTCGACATGTTTAACGTGTTGCTACACGCTGTGGGTCTTCACTGGTATTAGGGCTCGAATTCATGGCACACCAACCACGAGTTCGAGACTATAACCACTAGGTTGCCACGAGTTATGTAGAAACTCATCTTAAGGAAGGGGTGTAAAAGACAAACATATTTCCGCTTAAGAAATTCAAGTTTTGTCTATTATTTAAATCAAGAATATTTTTCAATGCAATAGAAAGTTTAATGCTTGCTTAGATATCAAGAACTAAAAAAAAAAAGTTGTTAAGCATCACGAAATACCCAGTGAGAAGGACTGTTAACGGCTTATACATAAATAATATTAAATTATTTTGTACTTTTTTTTTAAATGCTTCCCTATCAGAACAATGTTATTTTTAAAGTGTTTTCAACTTTGATTTTATTTGTGTTAGTAAGGTAACCAAACGAAATAATAATTCTGAAAGCTCATCAATCCACTAATAAGAGGGATTTCTTGTTTCAGAAATTGCATAATTTGAATAAAAAAAAAGATGTCTAGAAAACCACGAATGTATACATATATTAGAAACATTTAAAGAAATAAAAATGTTTTGGTAAAAGTATTAAATTCCTTAAGCAGTAAAATTTTCAATGAATGACTGTGAGAGATATTTTAAAAATGCTAGTACATCCTTTTGTTTTGTAGGCTATTTTCATATTTGTTCAGAAATCAGTCCTAACCTAATATTTTCCATTGACAATCGGTTTTCTTAAAAATTGACTTAAAAATTAGTGCGATTTTTTTGTTAAAATATTTAATGTGAATACTATTTTTATATTTTTAATTAATGGATGCGTACTTCTTTTTAAAGTTTTTAAACCATCAATATTTTTGTTTCCTCTTTATTATTCTTAAACTCAAAATTGTGTTTTATAAAAGAAACAATATTTATTAAATTTAATGAAGAATGGGAGAATTCAAAATTAAATGAAACGTAAAATATTCTTATGTCATACGATTAAATTTATGTTTTCTTCTCTGATTACACATGACAAACCACTACGATTAGTTTTCAGTTATACGGTTTCTATTTTGAGACCCCAGCAAATAACTCCTGCCAAATGCGCTGCCATTTTAAGGAAACCGGGATGCGTTCTCAACAACGCAAAACAAGCAAAATTTTGATATTCGCGAAAAAACATTATTTTTAAAAACAAAAGAACTCCATAATTTAAAAAAACTCGTTTCATATAATCTATACACTTTCCTGAATATACTGTAACATGAAATATTTAAATATGTACAATATTTTTAGAAATATAAGGACTCGGAAAAAGTACACACCAAAAGGATCTTTTGTATACTTGGTGCTGATTAGGCACCTGTGTATTTTTCCTTTTATAACATGTAATACCACAAAAGATACTATTTTAGTTACAAAATCGTAACCTTTTTCTTTAAATGGTGTAGTTGTTTTTTTATATTTCATTGATAAAAGAATTTTTAAAAAAATTGGATCTTGACTTTTTGAAATTTTAATAAAAATGGTAATTTTTTTTTTAGAAAATGGGCAGTAAAAATTAAAATAATAACACTTTAGGAACTAAATTAGTTAGAGCATTATCAAAATACGAAAGCTCATATAAAGTTTCAGTGAATTGTAATTGAGAGTTTTCTACAAATGTACCTAAAAACTGGAAAAACACATTTTGAGTTATATGAGAAAAACTAAATAAAATGAAATAACTGCATAAAATTTGATATTTTAACTATTCCAGCACTATATTCATCTTGCATGGACTCTTCCAAAACACCATGCTTTCTTTTATTTTGTCTTTTAATAGTCCTGGTCTCTTTGCTGGCTTTTTGTACTGTTATCTCGGCTTCATAGATTTTAATTTTGTCAATTTTTCGAAGGCCCTTACAAGTGCTGATTCCTGGATTTGTTTTTAATTCTTTTAATACATCTGTTCTTGCATATACACTTTCGGTAAAACATATTACTGCATGGATTATACCAATCTGCAAAGTTTTTTTGCTCAAAAATGTGTTTTTAAGCGCTCGATTCCACACACAGTTGAAGTTTTCATTTGGATTTTGGTACAGCCATGCAAACTTTTTAATAAAAGTTCTTTTTCATTTGTCCCTAAATATCTTTTTAATCTTAAAAAGTACTGGATCTGGGAGGAAATGTTTGTGGGTGTACTTTTCAGCTGTACATCTGGGCATGGCAGCTGTTGTTTACATTTTAAAACTGCAATTACTTGAGTATTAAGCTTTAAACCTATACATGTTATACAATTTTGAAATCAGCATTAAATCTTTTTTTTTTTTTTTTTTATAAAAATTAAAAAACTGATTTTTTGAAGGTTCAGAACGTTTTGTTCTTTTAAATGGAAAAATCATTTAATCCCAAAATATGCCAAGAAAAAGCCAAGTAACGAAGAAGCAGTTTCAAAACTGCCGTAAAATTATCAAAATTTGATTTTAATTCTTAAATTTCTGATTACATATAATTTACTGTAATACATCAATGGATTGATTTAAAAATGCTTACTTTTTGCATGAGTTTTTTTTAACACAAATTATGAGAGAAATTTACCACTATTATAATATATTTTTGAAAAATAAATTTATTATTGGTGGGAAAAAAAGCGTTTAAATTGTGGTTTGTCATGTACAATGCACATCGGAAGCTAACATAATAGCCCCTTTGTTAATAAAAATCAAATTTTCTTGAATTAAATAAAAACATGCTTTAAATTATTTTAAAATTTCTCAAACAAATTTTGATAATAGATTAAATGCTCTATTTCTGCGTTTAATGTTAATGATGTCAAATACATTTTCCTCATTAAAAGGAAACCTTTTATGTTTATATTGTTTTATATTAAAAAAAAATTTGCGTCTGAGATTGATAGCTGACGCTCAAAACAATTTAAATGTTACTTCTAAAAGGTTTCAAAATATAGCCAGTTAAAATGTCAATTTTTGTGCTCGTTCTCAAAAGTAAATAACTGCTTCTGTCTGATAACGAATTTTTTTCAAATGAAAGAACACATAATTAAAAGAAATAAAAAGGATTTTTTGTCCTATTTCTGTGTCAAGGAAGTCTTGCTTGCAGTCATTAGATTAATAGAACCATCTGTAGCAACCGTTAAAAAAGAAAGGGGAAAAAAATGGACGCTTTCATTTCCATCGAAAATTTTGAAAAATCTCCGATAAGAACTGAAAAAGATAATAAGCATAAATTAAATCCTTGTATTAAATCATTCATTCTTATAACCGGAGGTGTCTTAACGATTGAATTATAAATAAAAATTTTTAAAATTAGTAAAATGAATTCTGAAAAAAATCTATTAGATTTACAGAGTCTCGTTTGGTTTTTTTAAGTAAAAAATTAATTTTCTTAATTTTTTTCAAAAATTTAAATGTAAGCGTTTTAACATTAAGTGGTTAGATACACTTAATAGTTTTTGGATTATTTTAAAATCATTTTTATAGGTCTCAATAATCTCAATTTTTTCATTTATTTCTTATGAGACAGTTTTTATACAAACTTATTATAACTAAGAATTATATTTCAAGCATGAAATATAATTTCATAAAGTTTCTAATATATAAATAAATATTTGTTTTTAACCACGTAAATTTAGGATTTTTTTAAAGAAAAAGATAAATGAATTTAAATATATTTCCGAGAATAAAAGGAAAAGTTATAAAAATAACTTAGGTAAATTTTTCTTAATAATAGATTTACAAAAGAATAAGAGTAGCGATAAGGAACTATTGCTTACCATTTTGGTAAACTTAACCTGATAAATTAAGCAAAATGATTGATTTGGTTGGTCTAACTAGCGCAAGGCCCATTTTTGACCAAATTGAGCAAAGCACTAGTTAATTTACTGGTAACCAAGTTTTTCTTGTAAATAATTGTCACAAATATATATCTGTGGCATCTAAATGTAAAGGGAAGGAAGTATTGCTAGAGACGATGACTATAATAGAAAACAATTATAACAGAATTCGGGGGGGGGGGGG
>BMAV01000939.1:0-19256 GCA_019973955.1 Trichonephila inaurata madagascariensis | reverse complement strand
AATTTTTTCCCGGAAAAAATTTCCCACGTTAATGTAGACAACAGGTGCAAGAACTATTATGATTAAAGTGACCAAAAAGGGCATAAAACGAAGATAAAAACTGATACAACAATGTAATTAATGCAGGAGTTCTTTTCGCGAGAGAATTCACCTCGATATCTTAACACCGTTACCTGTGACTGAGAAGGGCAGTCGATATATGTTCCTTTTTACCGACTATATCTCAAAGTGGTCAGAAGCTATACAAATACCAGATCCAGAAATATCAACAGCTGTTCATATTTTCTGATAAAAGATTGGATATCATGAAACGACTTACTTTCAACCTAAGAAATAAGACACTTGGTCGCTAAACTTATGAAGCTTCGAGATTACCGTACCGTTTTCAAAAATAATACTGGGGGCTAAAAAGAACTACCAACTGGTTTTTAAAGAAAAATCTTACATTTGCTTATAAACTTACATTTCTTGCAAGTATGAAATCAATTTCAATTAAACTGTATTTAACAAAAAGAAACTGAAACTGAATTGTGGATAAGAAAAAAATTTAAATTAGCTGTATAAATGGAAATATATAGTTGTCCTTTAAAAGAGATTAAATACTGGTTGATTCAAAATTAGTGTGACCAATTTTAAAAGTATATAAATATGAATAGTAAATTTGTATCGCTTTGCTACCAGTAATATTTTAAAAAAGAAACATTTAAATTACCAATCTAACTATTTTTATCAATGGATGAAAATTATGGCTCTGCAATTAGATCCTCAAACTTGAAGCCTAGTTTTACAGCATTTGAAGGATGTTTGCTCAAATTCTACTAAAATCCTTTATCACCAAAGGTACTTGTAAGTAACACTCACTTTAAAATTACATAGAACAACCATTTTTACGAATACTCTGACGATACTTAGCAGGAATATTCTTTGAAATCCACTCTTCCAAGATATATGGCAGTATGGGTTCTATAATGAGTATTTTAGCGGGGAAGCCGAATAGTTTATAGCAGAAATTGCGTTTTCAGCTGATGGCGTTTTCAGCGGATTGCGAAGATTATCATTTTTGTCCCGAAAAAATAGGTAATGTCAAAATTTAAGTATCTAGTTTTATTGTATGTTAATGAAGATCTTAGAAAATGATTTGACTATTTATTTTAAGTGAACAGTGTATATAATTAATTTCACAGTTGAATATCTTTAATTAATTAATTAGCTCTGACGGATTAAATTTCAAAAGTTGAGTATTTTTTTTATGTATATATACCTTAATTATCGATGCAGTGATTAAAAAAAAGTGTGTGTGCTTATGGCCACACGATAAAAGTGATAACTTCAAATTTTATAATGTTATTTCAGGGTTTAGTTAGGTGAATACACAAAACAAGGGGATATATATTAGTATTGTCCTATAAAATTATATATTTATTCATATGTCTGTACTCATAAAGTAATATTTTTGTGCGAAATATATATACAATCATATTTGGGAATTAATTGTATTCTAAGAAGGAAACAATAGGTTTATGGTAGCTGAAATAGGTTATGAATCCTTTAGAGATTCAAAATTTTATTTAAATATCTGTAAAAAAACTCTGTCAAGCGTTGTTCCGTACTTCCTCGTGTTTCATTTGACATAATTAAATTGAATTTTTGTATTAAAAAAATCAATTAAAGGTTTGGATTTGTCTTGTGAAAACTCTACTTTAATATTCCCACTTAAAATCATAGGTAATTTGTTCAGAAGACTCGATTCGGCTTTGTGAATTTTGGGGTTGTAATTTCACAATATTTAATTCTATCCATGAATTAATTTAAGCAAAGGGATAGATAGTATGACAGGTAGTTGATTGTAAAGAGAGGAATCGAGATCAAAAACTTTAAAAATGGATTTAATCAGAAGATTTATTGCACATAATCTCTGGATTATACTAGCTTTTTTGTCATTGTATGGGAATTTTGTACAAATATATTCGGTGCTGCTGCAAGGAAAGTCTCTTCTTAATTATATATTTTTTTTTCTTGTATTTAAATTATTTAATGTAACTTTTTCTTAATACCTATATACTTAATTTTGTTATTTTAAATTTGTAATTGTTTTAATTTTCTTTTTAAACTCAAAATATATTTAAGTAATGTGATTAATAGAACTATTTGTTCATTGCTATTCCAATTCGCTTACAAAAATAGATTTTTATTCTTAAGATCACACACACACACATTGCATTTTTCCTAATGATAATAATACTATTTACTTAGTTCTATAAAAATTTGTCCTTTTTCTACATTTTATGTTTAATTTTAGTGTAGGATTTCTTTTCTCTCTAAGCGTATTTTTTAAAAATATTACATTTCATTTTCATGCTTCAACTGGGATTAGAAAGTATTCCGCGTTCATTCACCGTGAACAAGGGTGTCCAACCCGCGACCCGGGGGCTGCATGTGGCCCGCCTTGAATAATTTTGTGGCCCGCGAGATTCCTTACAACTTTACAAAATTCGACTATTATGTACAATATTTTTTGTTTAAAAAGTTTTTTTTTTTGTAAAAAATAAATCCCATAACTGTTATTATTTTATCACGGTGCTTCTGTTCCTGCGAATCTCTTTCTTTTTTATAAATTGAAATTTATCAAATATAAATCGTGCTCAAACTTAAGGCTTAAAAGTTGGAGACAGTTACAGTAAAAGTAATTGATGTTTTAAATTTAGATCATATTATTAAGCTGATTCTGTAAGTAAAAAAGTCAGTTTGACGAGCCATTATTTTACAATTTTAAAAATTTAAGAATTTTTGAAGTTTTTTCACACTCTTATAAAATACTCAATTTTTAAAATTTTTTAGTCATTTTGAGTTATTTATGTTTCTTAGGTTATTATAAACAAAAGTTAGTATGCATTTGAAAATCTATTCCTTGTTGATTTTTAATAATTTTTTTTCT
Organism: Trichonephila inaurata madagascariensis; assembly: GCA_019973955.1. Taxonomy (NCBI): domain Eukaryota; kingdom Metazoa; phylum Arthropoda; class Arachnida; order Araneae; family Nephilidae; genus Trichonephila; species Trichonephila inaurata. Next base: position 16,321 of record BMAV01000939.1, on the reverse strand, counting down.
AGAAAAACCTGGAAAAACACGAAAATATTTTTAAAATATCAACTTTGGCATTTTTTAAAAAATAACTAGAAATCTCAGTCCTAAATCCATTCAAACTTTTATAGAACATACGCGTTTGGGAGTATATACAAAAAAATTCAAGGTTCTATCTTGAACAGGAAGAAAGCCTTCGGGATTAGAAAATACTTATACCTTCAAAATTGAAAGTCTGAGAAAAACGCATTTAAAGTTTGTAAAGTCATAAAACAAAAACTTATACTACCCATAAAGCTGTAATTTTTTAATATGTTATTTTACAATGTATGTTCTGCGTAAAAACACTATTTTAATTAAATATGACTGAAAAGAATATTTTTAATTTAAAAAAATATTTTTGCATAATATTGATAGCATTTGTTAAGACATCAGTTTATTCAGCTTTATCTTAACCTAATATTTTCATAAAAGTTTTGAAACACGAAGCATTTATGTACAAAATAATAATGATACTAACTTAAGCTAAAAACAGTCAGATTTGCTCATAAAATTTAAATTTTTTCAGTTTTAAATTGGGGCAGTTTAGTAAGTTTTAGCTCTTGTCGTACGACTTTAAAATACTAAAACATAGTACTGCAATGTGCTTAGTATAATGAAGTTTGGTACATAAAGGAAATATTCGGTTATTTCTGCAACATTTGAATTCAGAATACTTGTGTTCTGAAGTCTAATTGCAGAGTCAGCAGAGGACTGATTTTTAGATTTATCATTTTCAGTAGTATTCCATCTCTTCGAAATATTGTTTCTCACAGCAACCTGAGAACCCATTTGCCATGGCATTTTCTCTACAGGAAAAAAATAATGATAAAGCTTTTAAGTTATATAAACTATTTTTAAAGCAAAAATTGGCCATGAAATTAATTTTAATTAATTAATTATGAGAAGTCAAAAAAATCAAAACATAATCAAGCAGAAATGATTTTAGTAATGAAAATTAGAATTAATAACCATTTCAAACTAAAAGCTCAAAAATATTTTTAATTAATTCAATTTAAGACAGGGAAATATTTTAAAATAAAACCGAAACCAAAACCTTAGCTCATAAAACTTCAAATATCTTAAAAACTAATTTGCTAACAGATATGACATTTCGTTGCAAGATTCTCAATGATATGGGCCACTAGAAAATGCAAAAATCCCGTAAAAATGAAATTTTTAGGGTACTGTGTAGCCTTAACGCACGAAAATCTGCAACATCAATTACGATACGCAAATACTCATGCATTGAGATCGACTTGCAAAATCTAAGTAAAAAAATTGAGAAACAGATATCTCACTAATTAAATAAATTAAAGATTATTTGACCATTGCATTATTATTATTATACTATGTATGTTTGTATACATGAAAAACAATGAAAACAATAATATATCAGTCTGTTTTAAATTTTCACTCCAACAAATGTTTGTAATTGGATCCAAATATAATATAAAGATGTGTTCTTTAATATGCGGTCCGCTGGATTGTAAAGTTTTTCCGAAGTGGCCCGCGAGGTCATTTGGGTTGCTCACCCCTGCTCTAGAAAGAGGTGAGGGGGAAGCCCCACTTAGATCGAAACTAGGAACTTTATTTTTTACTTATTGGTGGTGGTGGTGGTGGGGGGAAACTACCAGTTTCAGAGTGGTGGACGGAAACGTCCCTCCTTTCCTTTTTAGGTGTTGTGACGGCTCACGCATCCTTCTCTAACATAACCTCTGTGTTCTTTGACGGCCAAGATTAATGGCAAATCTTTTCCAACCCAAATCCAAGAAGTGAAACGAAGGTATAGATGCAAATAAGATAGCCTTTAAAAGGACAGAAGTTTTAGTAAGCGGGATGGCAATTTAGAGAAAGTTCAGTGTGGAAAAGGTAGAAGTGTAATTTGACGGCCTACCCAAGAATCACGGACATCTAGCCAATACTACAAGGTGCATACTATTGCACTCGAGCCTAACTGAATATCTGAAGTTGATTGAACAGTTGCGGAAAATTTCCCGGTAGGAAGATTATTTTCAATTCGAAATTTTAAAGGATTAGTAGGCGGATAATATAATTATTTAAAAGTGATCCAATTGCGCGATCTGTGATTCGGCTACGTGTTTTTTTTATTCTCATTTAATATAAGTTTGTTCAATATATAAGAAATTTTGTTAAACTCTTAAAAAAATTTATTTAAATTATAAAATGTCTTCATTTCGAGAACCCCACCCTCTAACTTAGCTGCCCCATTATATGTTCGACAGATCGACCTATCACGGGTGTTATACCCGAATGAAGACGAAAAAAGCCGAATTACTTTTCCAGGGCATTCCCAAAGTTCACTCTCTCCCAAAACGTGCCAATAAAGTTATACTTCAAAAAAAATTTGCATAAAAAAAATGCAGTAAACCCTAATGGGAGATCAAGGATAAAAAATTTTTAAAAAATCAAAAAAAAGACTTTTTGTTTGGATTCTATCTAAATTTTGAAAAGAAAAAATTTAGCTGAAAATTTAAAAAAACCCCAGGGAAAAACTGAACAAAAGGAGAAAAAGGAAGCTGAAAAGACTTTTGCTGGAAAATCCTTTCCTCAAAAAATTTTAGCAAATAAACCATTGGTATCAGAATCGACAATTTGTCGTAATATAAAGAAAATTGGCTATGGAATAAATCGTTGTGTTGACCCTGCGGCGTCTGATGAAGTTGGCGCATGCCCCAAAAAAATTCGAAGAAGAAAAATTTTTTTGTTGTCGTTTGGCGAGAAACCCAGCCCAGAGTGTGCGGGTTAGAATAAAGCTATGTGCTACAGCCCCATTGAGTTTTAATTCGAGTTTTTAAATTCAATTTTAAATCCTGAGCTATCGCGTGAGCATGTGGTCCGTCGAGCCGGAGAAAGAACCATAAATTGTATAATTTATCTTACGACTGAGAAAAAAATTTTTTGTTACTTCCGTTTCTGAATGACGCAAGACAAAAATTTCTTTTCCCTTTGAAAGGGGTGAGTACCCTTCTTAAGTTTTTTTGTTTTTTTGAACTGTTTATTCAATCTTGTTAAAAATATATTAGCTAAGGGTATTTTTAAAAAACGAGTTAACTAAACTAAGAAAACAAATTGACGATGAAGGTGTTTTATTAAGTGATTTTAGAAGTTTAAAAAAAAAAAAGTGTTTGGGTTTGGGCAAATTCTTTTTTTGATTCATTATTTGAACTGTCCAGGGAAAGGAGAAACGTATATTAACAAAAAAGAAGAAATTGAAAAAAGAATATTAGAGGTGAATTTGTTTAAAGAAAGTTAACTTTTGTTAATGAAAACAAAACAGAAACTCGGGGTTTTTCAGTTAAAAAAGTCAAAAAAAATCTTAATGTGGTCTCCCAAAAAATTACTTTACCCACGTTTGGGTAACTTACATGAGTGGCTTTCATTCAAAGATTTTTTTTTAAGCCAGCGATTCAAATCCTTATTTGACCGTGCGGTTAAGTTACATTTTTTTAAAATCGGTTTTGGGGGGGCCTCCGAATAATACGTCAATATCTATTGTGGATTCGAATTAAAAATTAGCCTTTTCCTTATTAAAAAAAGTTTTCAAATCAAGAGAACGGGTTTTTGCGCATCTTAAACGGTTCTTAAGGGGCAGCCTGCATAACGAATCGGCATAAAACAATAAAATTTAATTGATGCCAAAAATGAATGCGAGATCTTTAAATTTTTAAACCCAAAAAGTTTGAAGGGTTTTTTTTATTTTATTTGTTTATATTTTGGGGAAAAATTGTCCAAATACTAAAATTTGGTGGGAAAAAAATTAGAAAAAAAAAATTTTCCCGGTTACTGATTTTTTAATTTCTCAAAGATATGGAGAACTCTGAATGCTTCAAAAAAGTGTTATTAATGTGAAGAAAAAACAAATAAAAGCTTTGCCATTTTTTAAATTCGAATGATAAACACCCACAAAATTTTGTAAATTGTGTAATCTGAGCTGAAAGACTTTTTGCCTAATTTTTTAAAATTTAGTGTTAAGGAGGGGGGTAGACTACGTCAAAAACAAAACTTATTTTTTCGTGCTTCCGAAACACAGTGTTGGTTGTACTTCCAGCTACATTTAAAAAATTTTTAAAAAAGCATAACTACTTTTATGTTTCAAAGCGAAACTAACTTCAGTGGTTTTGTTCAGAAAGGCCAAACCTGTACGAGACCAGTGTGAGTCATCTAATAAAAAGCAAAACTGCTTTAAAGACCTTCGACGCCTGGCGCAGCAATAAAAAAATTCTCAAGGGGAAAAGGGGGTGGGGGTTCGGCAATGTTTTGGCTCGAGTTCTTTCCCAAAAATAGTTTATCGTTTATGAGCAATCAAACTGGTAAAAAATCGTTTTTCCCCCAATTTGTTATTTATTAGATGGGAGGAAATAAAATTAACGTGCGTTGTTTAGGGTTTGGGGAGTGAATCATGTTTTATTTCTCGAATTGTGGACATTGAGGTTAAAAAAAGGAAAAAATTAATATGGGGTATCGGGTTTAAATGATGCTTCAAAAGCAATTAAATGTTTAAACCTGTCATAATAATGAGGATAAAAGTTAAATGAAACTTGGATTTTATGTTGTTTTCTGCTGATAAAACACCTCCCTTTAAGATTGATATTTGTATACAAGACTTTATGAATGTGAATTAGCAGATAATAATTTTAATGTACCAGAGCGTGTAGATGTATTTTTAGGTGCTGAATTTTTTTCCGAGCATTAAGACCAGGGCAAATAAGAGTTGTAAATTCTGAGTTAATTTTAAAAAATACCCTTCGGGTTTATAATGTCAGGTGTGATTTCCACAACAAATAAAAAACAGAATACATTGTGGTTTTATTAAAGGGAAAAATGATTTAAATGAAACACTTAAAAAATTTTTGGGGAGTTAAAAATGTAGAAAATTCGACAAAAATAGGAAACTGACATTTGTGAGGAACATTATACGTCCCATACTAGAGATGAAACTGGCAGGTACTTTGGGATATGCCACTAAAAGAAGAGCCTAGTAGCAGGAAATTCAAAAGATGTTGCCATCAAAAGCTTAAATTCTCGGGGCTTGGTTAAGAACCAAAATTTTTCGCTGACAAAAAATTTTTTGAAGGAGTATGAGGAACTGGGTTCATGGTGAAGTTTTAAACAACGAACCTAGTGTCGTTTATTATAGCCTAATAGTTTTTCCCCCAAAAAAGCCCAAACAACAAGTTGAGAACTGTATTTAATGCTTCAACTTTATACTAGTGGACTTTTTTAAATTCTTTGCAGTACAATGGTGGGATTAAGATGATTTGTTCTCTATAAGATCAGGTTCCGCAAAAATAGCTTTTACTGTGGATATAAAAAAGATGTATGGATGATAAAAAAAACATCCTTCGCAAAGAAATCTTCAAAAAAATTTTTTGGAAAGGGGAAAATTTACGATCCTGTAAAATTTTGAGCTTTACAGTGACGTACGGCACGTAAGTGCCCAATTTTAATGAGAACGCTGAAGCAAATTATGGATGGGGAAAGGGAAAAAAATTTCCCTTGCTGCACCGGTACTTCTCTCGGGCTTTTACATGGACGATGTACTACAGGGGAAAAATCGTTGACAGTTGCACAAAATTGCAAAATAGCTATGAATTTTTAACACTGGGGAATGACTCTGAAAAAGGTGCAGCAGCAATGAAAAAATTCGGTGACGACAAGAGTACCCATTTTTCAAACGAAGTAGGTACAACGCGGTGTTTTTTGGAAAACTAAACGAGACTGTTTCAGTTTTAAAGTAAAGTCGAAAATGCTCCGTCACTAAACGAACAGTATCGTCAACAATTCAAGATTATTGACCTATTGGCCTCTTGGGTCCAGTGATTACAAAGGCAAATTTTTTTTAAAAAGGGTTTTGGGTTTTTAAAAATTAAATTGGGTGATACGTTGCCGAGAAGGAAAACTGAATTAAGGCCCACTGAATTACAACTTCAAAAGAAATGAATTTTATCGATGTATTCTTACGCCTAGCCAAAACTTATTGAATTTCATGTTTTTTGATTAAACCTTGGACACATATATTGCAAATCTCGTTCTGGTTATGATCAAGCACAAATTAGATTATTAGTAAGTAAATCAGGGTTTCACCATTGAAAAAATAACAATTCCTCGCTTGGAGCTATGTGCTTCAGTTTTTTTTATCAAAAAACCGGTGTTGCGCTTTAAAAAAGAAATTATAATGTGCCCGTGGGTGACTCCCTGATAGGGGTTTCTTGGTGCGGGGGCCCTATCAAAAAACTTTGTTCAAATCGTATCCCAGAATTAAAAACTGACAGGTCAAAAGGAACCTATCAAATCAATTGATAATCCCGCTGATACTTTTCCAAAAGGGCTTGATCCCAAAAAAATTGTTGAACAATGAACTTTGGCTTGAGGTCCCGAGTTCCTAAACGGATGAGAATCCCCAGTAAAAAAAACCCCGAAGTCATCACAAGGACATTAAACGAACTAAAAAATTATTAGTAACTATAATTTTACTTTTAAAAATGAATTCTTTTTACTTTGGGTTTTCTTTAAAATTTCTTGCTATTCTAAATTATTTTATCATTATATTTTTTTGATTTTTAAAATTGTAAAAAAAAGGAAAATAAGTGGGCCTCACAGTCCGTTTGGGAGAAAGTGGCGATTTTTTATCAACAGGTACAGTATGAACGTTTCATGGAACTATGTAAATCTAACCAAAGAAGGTAATGTGGTTACTAATATTAAATTAAAAATTTATGCCCCTTTTTTTGACAATAAAAAGGGAATTTGAAGGGGGTGGTAGAATATCCCAAGGTATATTTCAGTATGAAAAAAGTTTCCAATAATTTTTCCCAAAAACCATAAACAACTAGTTTTTTATAGAAATGTACCATAAAAAAAATCTTCATGTAGGTCCTCAAACTTTTTTATTTCTGATTAAAAAAAATTTTGGGGGAAATTAATTAATGAGGAGAAAAATTGTCCATAAATGTTCTGTTTTTTTAAAGCTAAACCTTTGATGAGTAAAATCATGGGCCAACTACCAAAAGGGGGAATTTCTCCAAATTTTAATTTTTTTTGGAGGGTGGATTTTTTGGTTTTAAAATATCCCAAAACCCAAAAAAAGGGGGAAAATTTCAAAAAAGGGTTTTTTTAAGGTTTTTTTTTGTTTTTTTTCTAAACTTTCCATTTTGAAAATTTTTTTTAAAAAATGCATTTATTGCAACTTTTTAAAAAGATTTTTGTAGAAGGGGCGGGGCACAATTGTATTCAGATAATTCCAAAACTTTTATTGGCAGTAATTTAGGTTGAGTTGGAAATTTGCTAAAAAAACCCGATGAAAAATTTCAACTTCTTATCAACTGAAGGTGTAGATTGGGGGTTTTTCCTCCTAGAGCACCCCAATCATGGAGGTCTGTGGGGGGGTTGTGTAAGTCCATTAAATACCTTTAAAACGTACAGGGAATCACAAATTAACTTAAAAAAGAATTCCTGACTTTAATTAATCAAAATTTAGGGAATTCTGAATTTTCCCCATTTTCCCCTGTCCCCCAGATATAGAAAAAATTTTGATATTTTGAAACCCTTTCCCCAATTTTTAATTGGGCGTCCTATAACACTATTCCCGAGCCTTGCATTTGATATAGCTGATAAAAGGGAAAATTTCAAAAAATAAAAAAATTTTCTCAAAAAAAACTGGAAAATAATTTCATAAGTACCCCGCAACAAAGAAATAAATGGCATTTTTTTAGAAAAATAATGTCAGATGGAGATGTAGTTTTTTTAAAAAAGATAACGTGCCTTTCGTTGGGCCCTTAGGAAAAAATTAAAAAATTTTTCCGGGCAGGACAGAAAAAAAGTAGTTGACATCAAAACAAAACCGGTACATTTAAAAAAACTATTTGTAAGAATTTTCCCTTTGCCAAAAAAGGGCGAAAAAAAAAGGGCTTAAATGAATTTAAAAAGTTGTATCTTGTGTAAATTAAAGTTAAATCTATTGTTTGTTGTTTTCTTAAGATTCTAATTTCCTGTGTTTGGGGATTTGATTTGTGCTTCCCTTGTCTTTATTGTTTTCGTTGTCTTATTCTTATTGATTTGAATCTTTCATCAAGATAATTTTTAATTTTTTAAATTTACGTAAGTGTTGAATGACATTCAACGGGGGTATTTGACGCCTGCGGGGTCTGATGGTTGGGGGCGCAAGAATGTATCAAAAAAGAAGAATTTTTTTTTCGTTGTGCAGCCCATCCCAGAGTGTGCGGGTTAGAAAAAGCTTTTACAGTCCCTTTAGTTTTTTTTTCGAGTTTGTTAAATTTTTTAAATCTCACTATCGCAACACAGTCTGTTTCAAATGTCTGTTAAGACCGTCCGGGAAAGGCTTTTGGCCTCTGAATTTAAAGCCGCAAAAAAAATAAAAAAAAGGATGACTTAAGATGGAGTCCTGTTTCATCTGTCATTCATAACTCACAAAACGAAAATACAATATTTTTTTGGAAAAAAAAAAAAAAAAACTGTTTTTCAAAAACAAGTTACCCGGTTTTGGATGGATTGGGAAAAGTCCTCTGAATGCTTAACAAACCTTTTTGTGGGGCCAAAAGCTAAAATTGATATCGGAATAGAGTTTTGAAACACTTGTTAAAAAAAGTAAGCGTCTTTACCCTCAAAGAAACTTTGTTTTTCACAGATTCTGCGCCAAATCATACCGCAAAATTAACTATAAAATGACTGAAAGATTAAAAAATAAATTATCTGCCTTCTGAAAAATGACTAAAACCATCTCCTGACTGTGTTCCTTGCGATTATATTTTATGGGAATATTTCAGAAAACAATTAAACAGAAGTGAAGTAATAACACTCCAAGAGCTGCAAAAAGCAATCAAAGAGAGAGTTGGAAAAATACCCCCAGAAATAGTCAAAAAGCCCCTTTGGCTTGGCCGAAACGTTTACGCAAAGTGTACTACTCTAAAGCAGTGTTTCTCAAACTGTAGGGCGCGCCCCTGGGACGATAACCCCAAGGGGCGCGAGCATATCGAAAATGGTTAAAAAAATTAATTTACTGGAATGATAAAAACAAAATACTTTCTGATATAATAAAAAATACAGATTTACATTGATATGATTTATATATATCATCTGGTGAAAAAAGTCATCAAAAATAAAAGATTCTACTTTAAACGCTCATTAGCTATCTTTGATCCTATAACTAAATAAAAAAAAATATTTTGTTTGCTTTGCTGTAATCCTACGATGAGAGATTTTTATTACGTTTCTTTTAACTTAAAATATTACTTTTGCTGGCTTTCTAACTTATTGTTATGGTTACTTGCATCCCTTTCTTTTATGGAAGTTGTAAATTATATAATTCTGTTGCGCTTTTTTTTCACAATGTGAAAGAGTTTTTTGATACATGGATAAGCATATTGAGCACTTTGAAGGATTAATTGGCCAAGATTTATTTTTTATGAGTATACTGAAACATATAATACAAAAATCGTTAATTCTGTGGGAAAACTGTTTATTTGTTACCAATGACCTTGACAGAGAATCCTCTAATATGACAGTCTTAATGGGAGCTAAAATGAATTGATAACATATCTCCTTTTTGGGAGTGGAAACGTTTTTTAGAATCTTAAGGTACTTGTTTAAACCGAGTTCCCGGCACGCCACTATTTTTCAAAATATTTTCTTGAACATGCTGCATTATCCTGTGAAAAATTAGTGGTTTAATTGTGATGTTGTAGACTGATTATGGTTTATAAAGTAAATGAGCTGAATATAAAAAGATTGGGCATTTGTGATCTCTCTAAAAGGGAAAATTGAAGCTGATAAAACAAAAAAAACACTTCGAAATAATGCATATTAATCATGCTAGCGAAAGTAAATTTGAGAAAAAATAAACATGAAACGAAAGGAAAATTTTCAATAGCTACATTAAGAACTTTATCAAGAAAATATGAAGCCATAAGTATACCGCAAAATGCACTTCGCCCTGTAAAAAAGACACAAGCAAGAAAAAGTTCAACGGATATTTGTCGATCATCAAAGGATATTAAAATTAAAAAAACGTGAAAAAATGTGACAGTTTTCTATGCAAATAGCTTTCCCGTAATGTTAGCAAAAGTGTCTGTGATTTGTGTCCTTTATTAAGGTCACAGCATTTGGAACGATTTAGTTCAGTTTTATTGATATTTTCTCAAATTATGAAAGACAAATTGAAAAATCCTTGAAATAGGTAAGTATATTTTCCTTAAAATTATTTACTGAAATTGTGATTTTTATCTTGTTATTGAAAATAATTATAAAAAAGATTTGGGTGCATCACTCGGGCCATTAACCTTAGTATCGAGTGCACACCTGATCCCCGGGTTTCGCTTTAAATATTAAAAATAACAATTATTTTTCATTAGAATTTTATATTCTTTTATTACTTAACATTTATTCTAAATGCTAATTCTGCGAGGCTTAAAATTCAGTTCATTCAAAACCGTTTATAATATGAGTATTCATTTAATGAATCATTTTCATTTTTATTCATATCATGCACTTTGTTTTACCTCCTTACAATTAAGCTATTATATCAAGAATAATATATTATCATTTTAAAAAATAAACTCGTGTTAAGAGTGGGTACTTCAGCCAGTATAAGAACAAGTTAAATAATTATCAGTGACTTCCATGGGCTTTCCCTTTCAGAGCAAAAGTTTTTCAAAGGAAGGCTAAATAGAAATTGACACTCAGAGTTATTTTTTGATATTTAGCTAGATCTATATTTTGTCTTTAAAGTAGCCATCGCAAAAAAATCCGGATTCACAAAGGTATGCTGTTAAAATGGTAATAGTATACGAAATGCTTTTGTTTTCAGTGCAGAAAATTCAGCATCCACCTCTTTTCCAGAATTCAAAGAGTGATTTATTACCCAAAAATTTCCCTTTAATTTCGTCACTGGATGTAAAATCTATGAAGATCTCTTTTCGGCAGTTGAGAGCCCTTCTGAAGTATTTTGAAATGGATCCATAACCCATTCGTAATTTGCTATCAATTTGCCCTCGTCTGTGTTAACTTTGTTGATGCTTTATTATCGTCGAATGCTCGCTGTGATTTAAAAATATATCTAGATTTTGTTTTAATCCACTGCCGTAAATATTTAATACCGTGAATTACAGTTAACGCGTGAATTATGAAATGTACATTCAAGAAAGATTCAGTAGCTAATCGATTCGGCCAAGACTGACTAGAATTGTACGATACAGCATTTTACATGTTTTGTTCAGACGTCCGTTAGTTGCCTAGACTCACGTGAACGTTCGCGAGAATGCCAAATGTAATGGATGTGATAAAGACAACATAGATTAGGCTATTTTTAATGACATTTGTACTTTTAGAAATGGATCTTGAAGGAATGAATCTTTAATTAAATATTATTTCTCAATCTGTTTCAATTTAAAAATTAGAGAAAGGAAAAAAAACATAATTAACCTATTACTTTAAAGTATATATAATTTACTTAAAAAAATATATTACTTAAGGTAACGTATATAAAAATTTAATACTTATCTTATTAATACTGAATTAAAAACAAGTTTAATAAGTATCAGCGACTTCCATGAACTTGTCTTGCAGAGCAAAGTTTTAGAAATTGACCCTCTGAGTTCTTTTTCTATATTTAGCTGATATCTATATTTTGTCTTTTAAGCAGCTCACCGCATTTTTGCAATATGTTCCGATTTAAAAATCAGAGAAAGGAAAAATAACATAATAATTTTATTCCCCATTACTTAATTTTTTTTTCTTAAAAGTAACATATACAAAATTTAATACTTATGTTATTAATTTGTACGGTTTAAAATTAAGATCGGGGTATTGTAGTTTAGCGTCAAAAGGCCATTATTATTGCATTCAGTAATTTATTAATGTATAAGGGGCGCGATAAAATTGTGATTGAAAGAGGGCGCCAGTATTGAAAGTTTGAAAACACTGCTCTAAAAACAAATCACATTGAAAATTTCAGGTAAATAACTTAATTCGATAAAAATTTATGATGCTCTGAAATTGGTCACATTATTTTTGAATCATCCGGTAAATGTAATAATAATAAAAAAAAACTGTAAAAAATTGTTCTTTATTTATATTTACAGCTCAAAGTGTTACAGCTAGACATTCTTGTAGAATTAAGAGAATTTACAGGGAAACTATTATTTTCATTAAAGTTTAAAAGTTTTCCTAAATGCTGAAAAATATTAAAACTATTAATTTCAATAATATTTTCCTATTTAAACAATAAAATTAATAAAATTGTGAATTAATTAAATTAATTGTGATCTTTTTCTTATCGTTTTCTGGAAAAAAATGAAGCTGTTAAGGGGTTAAAAAGGAGGATGAAACTCTTTTTGTAGTCATCAAGTTTTTAATGTTAGAGAATAGGTAGTGACTGCCATTTCTCTATCACAGGTGCTTAGTGTACATCAGTAAGTTTGTTTCTATACCATTTTAATAAATTTCAAACTGGAAAAATTAATCTCACACTAATATATAAAGCTTCCCTTTGAAGTAAACCTGAATCAAAATTGGCTACTTTCCTTAGAACTGGAGGCCAAATATTTTCAGATCTTGAAAAAAGCGCTTCTACATATCAAAACCATTCTTGCAAAACACTGCCAAATATATCAGTCTATAATCTACTGAAAATGTCCCCTTGAACTATACTAGTAGATCAGTGACAGACGGCTTAGCGATCATTGATTTACACCAAGGAATGAATTTCATCGAAATTTTATTCAAGGATCTGTGTGCAATTTTCCATGCATCCAGAAGTTTGAGTGAGTATGAGTGTAAAATTAAAGTCACACTATCAAGCAACATGGGGGGGAGGAAAGGGCTATTAGCGACGGATCTCGTCATTTTGAAAATACTCTTTTACGTTAAAAAACTGCTTTTTTTGTGATTTATGAAATATTCTTGTTGAGACAAATACGAAATTTAGACTTGAGATTTTGAAAAATTAAGGGTTTCAAAATCATTTTTCTATTTACATGTGATTCGTAATTCAACACGTGAAACGTTAAGGGCAATAGGAGACAACACAAAATCAAGCCGAAGTCACATAGCAAATTGTTACACTTCCTGGTAAACTAACCTAAGCTTTCGCAAAGCAAGCAGTGAAATTTTTTGTGTCGAGGGGGTATAAGATGAAAGCAGTTTCTTAAAAATGACTTTTATTATAATTAAGGATAAAGTCAATGAGCTCGTCACTGGAGCGATAAAAAAAATAATAAATTGACTAATAAAATCTTAGTTAAAAAATCAACATTACCAGACATCCAATTCGAACCATCTTCTTACACAGTCTAATGTTAAAAAACGAATTTATTATCTTAAAATGGGGATGCAACATACAGTTGCATAGCTAACCAGCCGCGCTCTCTTTAAGAGTTAAAACACACTTATATTTCCTTTCTTTCTCTCTAAGAAAAAAAAAACCGAACACGAGGCGAGTTTAAATAGTTTCGTGATTTGCATTGCAGTCCACAAATCACGAAACTTGCAAAAAGGTCGGGTTCAAATCGGTTGGTTTGATTGAGATGATGGAACGGGATTAGAAAAACAACACAAGAAGACCGCAAAAATTCGGATCCGAAAAATATTTCACATGGTTCTTTTTAAATGTCTAACACAAATAAATCGAAAGCACTTACAGGATGGGCTGAATGATGCGAGAAGATACAGAAATGATAAACTAAAAATAGATAAATCCATTTTTAGTCACGTTCGAGCAGTTCGGGTAAACGTACAGCTTCATTTAGCTGCTCCATTACATTTGTACTTACCTGTTTTCTCAAAATTAGTAAGCTGTGCATGATCTCTATACATAATGGAAACATCGAATAACTATCTCTTATGACAAACCCCAGCACTATCACACTACAGCACATCTATCGTCAACCTCATCCAATTGCTATCTTGGATTGCTATTAAAGGATTTTGACTTGTTTTTTTTTCTTTCTATTTTTCATGACAGTTTGAATATTTATGGAAGGTCGGTTTTTTACTCGCCTTCCTTGTTGGGTGCTTTTAACTCTCTGATGAAGCTTCTAGCTGCTGTTATATATGAGATGAGCGTGTTCTAAATTATTTAAAAAGACAAAAGGACAGTAACATTAATTGAATTGTCTCTTAGTGTACGAGTATTCATCAATAACATCAGCACTCTTATTTCAGCTACACTATTGTCTGGTTGTTACCTCTTTTTTAAAAGCAAATGAATTGTAATGATGGGAAACTTTTCTCTCGTTATTTCCTTCGAAATTACTAACAAATAATAAACATTAATAATAATAAAAAAAAAAAAAACTTAGTGGATAGTAGGATTAGTTTCATAAATAAAATGTGGTATTGTGATTAACACAAAGTTTATTAGATTTTAAGCCCTTTCTCCACAAACTATTAATATTAATATTATTTCCTTTTTATAAAATCGAATTTTTTTCCTGTGCATTTTAGCTTTTTAGATTTGATTAGGTACATTTTGATCTTAAAAGAGACCGATGCTTTAAATGTGCTTGAACATATACTTATTAATTAGCCATTACTTTCCGATTTATAATCAAAATTCAGTTCATTGCTAAAAGGTTTTTTTAAGTATTGGATTGATTTTATATATTTAAAATATTTGATTGAAAACTTATTTTTCTTAGAAACGTTCCCTGAAGAATATTTTCTTCTATTTTACTTACTGGTGTTTCTTTCCCGTCTAACACAATATTATCGCAATGGCTCAGGTAAAAAGTTGCACAAAAATTGTTAAAAATAATATCATGAAATAACTTATAAAGTTGAAATAAATGAAATTTTTTTGGGATCTAAATTGAAATTTCCTCCTTTCAAAGAAAAAGATGATGTTTATAAACAAACATATAATTTAATAACTACAGACGGAAGAATCGAAAACCTGTTAGAAATTACTCCAGGGTATTTCTTTGTGTCAAAAACCGTTTTACCATGAATTTAAGCTGCGCTGTAGAGACGTAAAAATCTAAAAAATACGTCGAGTTCTTCTAAAAATAAAAATAATTCATCGGAAGTTATGTGTTTACTTAGCGAGGGAGACGTTTTATTGGAAAGTCATTTAATTTCTATCGTGTAATGTAGTGCCATCTAAAAAATGCAAACACTTGAAACAAAAGGTTTTCAGACCAGTCTAATAATATATCAATGCCATTTTACTGTTGGTTTTTGCAACAAAATTGCATGTATTGTTGCAATAAAGAATTTTAAACAGAAGATTCCTTACTTTGAAAAGGAGATCCTCATGTTGCCGCTTTGAAAAAGGCTCAAGAGAATGAAAGTAAATAAACTTTCATTCTTCTTCGATGATATTGATTCAAATGTTATCTGAGGGACGTTACTGAAGTCAAATGGGCAAAGTGCTCGGAAAAGGAGATATAGGAAAGGAAATTTACACATTTCTTTTATTACATTTTTGGAGTGAAAGAGCTAATTGATATCGAGATGCTATTTAATAGAAAAAGATTAATTCAATACAAATAGGATTTCTGTGCGTAAATTTTAAAATTGGATGAGGTAAAGTTTTCAACAATTAAGTATTTTACTCATTTTGTTTCTTTATTCTTCGATAATGCGAATCATGTTGTCAAAAAATGATACCAGTATTTTTTGTAAATATTTTGTGAATTGTTTCTCTGTTCTTAATGACCTAAAATAGTGTTCATTTAGAAATACATTTACAGTAAATAAATAAGTATTTCGATAGTTATAAAATATTATTTTATAAGCAATTGAAAACATTTTTTAAATTTTCATACAAAACATTACTATAAGCATCTAATGATTCATTTTATTTTATTACATATTAATTATACACGCAATGTATATATTAGAATAACCTTTTATCTTTTAAATAAAGATATTATTCATATTAAATGGACATAGTACCTTGCGAACTTTTGAAATTGAATACTTTAGCATACTTTTCAGATTCCCCATAAACCAATACATTTTACTCATTTTAATAAGATTTTTTTAAAAGTTTTTTTAATAAAATACAAAGTTTAAAGTATCAAACAACTTTTCTATGAAATTATTGTACTTTTTAAGTAGCATAAAGTATGAGCACATTGCATATATATAGATTTCTATAGCTTTTTCTCAATTTCCAAAGAAGTGTAGAATGGATCCTACACTCTTATATAAAATTAAAGAATACATATATTTATTCTATAGACCTCACATTTTCTCTTATTTATATATTTTTTTAAAAATTAAAAAATTAAATTTTTTATTTATCACGTTAAAAAAAAAATCATTGATT
>BMAV01000937.1:0-29938 GCA_019973955.1 Trichonephila inaurata madagascariensis | reverse complement strand
TCGTTCGGTTTTCTTTAGAAGGGAACTATTTATTCGATTAAAACTCGGATGTTAAATAAATTTCATTTTTTGAAAAGGGGATCAATTTCAATGATTTATCAAAAACCTTATCATTTCTTATTTTTTTAGAGTAATTTATTTAAACGAAAAATGTCAAAAACAGCGAAATTAAATGGGCTGTTTTTAATTTAATAAAAGTATCCCCTTCTGTTTTATTTTGGTAAATCTTTTATCCGGGAATCACAGTTGCCCTATTAGAGTTTAATGTGGTACTCCATGTTTGTTATAATTTTAAGAAAAATAATCTGTGGTTTTGCATGGCTGTTATTTTGAGTAAATGGTATTCATGGGGAACCACAGTTATGTCTCTCTTAGAGTTTTATGTCCTACTCCATGGCTATTATATTATTTTGAGTAAAATAATCATATAAACTGTGATATATACAGAAACAGATAATATTTAATAATCTTTATGTTCCACTAATTAAGAAGACACAAACTATACGTAAAACACTCACTTCAGAGCATATTGCATCATCTTAGAAAGGTGACAGTCGATTCTTACCAAGTGCGCAGGTTATCTTCTCGAATTCCTTATTGGGAAGAAAGGAATTGAACTCCAAAAGATCTAGTATTGTCATCTGGCTGTCGTTTAATAGTAAAGGAAAGGTAGCTTTGTATTCCCAATGTTACTAAAGAAAATGATTTAAAAAACTCCAAAAGATCTTTAAAAAAAGTCTTTGCTGGTTTTAAGTTTAACTTTGAAAACTGAATGTAGTTTAGAATTGAAGCAGAAAAAAAAATAATTATAAAATTAACTAGGACGTTTGCTTAAAACATACGAGTAAGTCATACAGTGAAAAATGTATAAGAATTTTTTATCGGTGAATTAATGATTTTCGTCTTCCACGAAGGAAAATAAAGTTAATCTGAAATGAGGTAAAATATTTTAATATTCACTTTAAAAAGTACATCTTTATTTCTAAAAGCATTCTATAGTGATGGAAATATTTCTTTGTACGAATTCGAAAGCAAAACAAATAACCAGGTCTTATTTGCAAAAACACCTTGTAATTAAGCTATTTTCTAAGACGAATGTACATAGATATTATGGTTGATATTTCACTCACCTTGAAAATATGTATTTATAAGTATATCTTTATCGCGTATCGCGCTTCACATCACAGGTCCGGGTTCTGTTCCCGGCCTGAACAAGGTCGACTCAGTTTCATCCCTACTGCAGTGGGTCTATAAATTAGTACCAAGCTTGCTTTTGGACTTAAACATTGAGGGTCTGGCTTCAGACTGACCACCTGATCGGAACATCTGCTGATGTACCTCAGCGCCCAATAGTCATGTATACTAGGATGGGCACAGTAGGCCCTGGCCCTCATGGAGTGTTGCGCCACTCAGTTTGAGTTTTAAGTATATCTTTTATGTCCTAAAATATAAAAAAAATATAAATCAGATTTCAAATTTTAATGCGTTTGCTATCATTGATATAAGAACAATAATAATCTGTAGTAATGTTTTCTTTACATTAAAGCTCTTAAAAGTATGCAAGCAAGTTTATCACAAAACATATTTTAAAACTGTTTATTTCTTCATTACTATATATTTTTAATATTCTTAAAAAATGCACTTCGCGTAACAATTATAAATTTATAGATAAGAATATTTCACACTCGAGGACATGTACCTAAATTTCTACATCAAATAAATAATATTTTGTTACTTTTACTTTAATATTTTCAAGCTGTCGGCGTAATATGATACTTTTTATTAAAATTTTATTTTTTCCAAGCTTTTAATATAATATTACCTTAGTCAACGTTAACTGAGTATTCAATAAACGATATGTTCTATATTCTGGAATAATTTTTATTTTATATTTTAATTTATAAGTAAGAGTAGGGATTATATTTTTATGAAGATTTTTGAAACTATAAGACGCCAGGTATTGCTTATTCAATTATGAAAGATCTTTCATATGTTTCCTTTCATAATCATAAATAAAATCCCGAATGTGTATAAAACTAATTTTATTGATGCTTTTCTTCTGCTGCTCTTCATTCCTTATATCATTGAAAATAATAAAAAAGAACGATTGATACTCATTCTCATTTATTTTTACCAGAAAAATATCCTAACACTTTATATGTAATGATAACCTCTTTTGTACATGGTAGAGTATTTTTTTTCCATTGCACTTTCACTTTTTATTTTTATTGAATATATACCATAAAATTTTTTTAAAAAATACTACCGTATATATGTTCTTGGAAAAAAAATTAAGTTAAAAATATTCGAGGAGGGAAAGTTTGTAAAATACCTTTATAATATTTTTTCATCGAAACAAAGCGTGTTTGAACTTGAAAATGTGAAATTTATGTTAAAATATAATAATATAAAAACTTTAATTCGTACAATAAAATATTTTTAGAATATTTTGATTGTGGTTGTCTATAATTTTATTTTGGTTTTATAGTACTAGAAGGAAATAAATCCTGCTTTTGTGTAACTTTCTTGATTTGAAAGTTATTAAAAAGCTGCATTATTACTGAAACTATGATTCTGTTATAAAAATATCTACCTTTAAGCCGATTTGCAATTCTAATGTGGAATAAACTAATCCCTTATATATTGCTATATACATATTTTATTTTGTGAGAGAATATTAACGTCACACATTGTTCAGCAACACGAGGGCTTTTGGCGACGGACTTTGTAAGTTCTAACCATGGTCAAGTGACGAGGACCTCTCCTTTCTACCTCACTACACCAACGGGAGGAAACGTAAGCATTGGAAGAATTGCGCTGTTGTGAAGAAATATAAATAGACGACAAGTGGGGGCCCGGGGAATTCCGAATACATCTGCCGATGGCAGACAAATGTATGCTGTCTATCGTGCAGATAAATGCGTCCTGGCACTTGTGACTAATATGTCTCTATCATCCAGAAACGCCTACAGACCATGTGTGGGGAAAATGTCATGCTTTTTCAAATGTTTGATTGATGTTGTTGCATGATTATTGAAGAAAAGATGAGTGCGGAAGTTGAATCAACGATTAAAAACAAAATTGCTGGTACGCGTGTGGTAAACAAAGTGCAGCGTTGTCTGAGTGGCGTACACACTGTATATTGGTAAAACTCAAACCCATCACATGCTTCAGAATCAGTACGGTTACAAAAAATTTGTTTTTATAATGTGCCGTGAAACCTGACTTAGACCACAAGAGCGCAAGAATGTAAGTCTTGATTGCTTAATGAGGCACCACAAGAAGAAAATGAATTCCTGTACACAATAACCACAGGCGATGAGGTATGAGTACACCACTTAACCCAAGAAAGCAAGATCTTCTGAATGACGTTGGAAACATGGATGTTCAACAGCGAGGCAAATATTCTTCCATACCAATACTTAGGTGGACCAGGCTCTGTAACAATTACTTGCGTCACAAGGCACCGAGTTTCATCAGAGTGGGGCTTTGAGACTGATTGCAAACTACGACAAATGTCTCAACATTGGTGGCTACTATTTCAAAAATGTGCAACAATGCAATAAATCATAATGCAGTAGATAAAGGGATAAAATATAAAAAAACTAGTTTGTTTATCGTAATACTTTATTATAAATAAAGAATTCATAATCCAGCATTATTCGTAATCTATTTAGAATAATATCATAAATTAATTTTTTTCGGCACTTTTCCTTAAAGTATCTAATAGTGTTTTGATAATCGAACATTTAAAGCAATATCGTAATGATTTCAAAACA
Organism: Trichonephila inaurata madagascariensis; assembly: GCA_019973955.1. Lineage (NCBI taxonomy): Eukaryota > Metazoa > Arthropoda > Arachnida > Araneae > Nephilidae > Trichonephila > Trichonephila inaurata. The sequence continues at coordinate 26,159 of BMAV01000937.1, read as the reverse complement.
CTTTTTTTTTTCATTATTTTTGCGATTATGTCTGCGGTAAACGTGAAATACTTTAAGCTTTTATACTCCCAGAGCGTGACCCATATTTTGTGCTTATGAGTGATTTTATGGGAGGATATTTGCATTTAGTTTAAATGGTTTCCGGTTCGAGGTACAGAGTTACTTGGTTTTGTGTAAAAGGTTGGCTAACGATTTAAAGCTGGGGAATTCTAAAAGCAATTTTTGAACTAAGAGCCGGAGATTTTCCTACAAATAACACAAAATATCATTGTAATTTTTTTTTCAAAAATATATTCAATGCAAGTCTCTTCAGAAAATGACTTAAGAAATAATCGGCAGAAAAGTAAAATATACTTAAGGAATATAAATACGTACCAATTCAATAGCTATATCATGGAATGCTTAGTATGGCTTTCAGGATTTGCATTTCAAATACATTTATTTAAAAATCCATTATTCTCTGTATTCTATGTTTCATTATGTTATATATTGGCAGCCTTATAATTCACTTTAAACTAATTTATTTTCGTTATCCTTCGTAGAAAAGTACTTATTTTATTGAATGTAAAATGCGAAACTCTTTTAAGGAATCCTTCTTTATAATAAATATTCAATCACATGTCAGCAAAAAATTCTTTGAAATGTATTATTTAAATTTAAATCATTATGATTATACTTTCCTCATCTTTCGTGACATGAATGTCCTTTGTGAATAAGCAGTGTGATAAATCTTTTAGAAAAATGGATGTTTGGAGAATGCTAAGTAGATAAAAAACAACATACAAAATTATAGAAATAAATAAACGAGGATATCTTTCTCTTATCCTTCAATATAATTAATAATCAATCTTTCTTCAAGAAATCATCACCCGAAACTAGTAAAAAATAATTAAATTTCTCTTACAGATAAATTGAAAGGTTTAAAAATACTATGCAAATATGTATGAAAAGAAATGTTCTGTAATCCATTTGTCTTTTCTGCAAGACATCTGGAGTGAATAGTTTCTTTTCTGTTATTTGAAATATATATTTCGAGATTTTCGAGATTTTCTATCATTATTTGAATCACACCATTCCAATTATAAGTACGTAAAAAGCTACCACTCTTGCTTCACATCTTTGTTTTAATATATATATATATATATATATATATTTTAAATTTCCGTTCCGTTGCATGCTTTTGCAGTTCTCTTATTATAAATGTGACAGAGTATATACATATTTATATATATACCCTGAAAGAGATTTTTAAGGATAATATCTGTCAATTGCTACTCATTTCAAAAAGAGATGATTAAATGTATTTCTTTTATACTAAAAATTATCCTTAAATTCATTCATACTTTAATAAATTTTATTTATTATAAGTAAATGTGTTCATTTTAAGTAAAAATATTAGAAAGACGTTGTTATAAGTAATTACAGCCCATTATTAATATTAGATTTCTGTTTGTTTTGGTTTAATAAACTGATGGAATTTTTTTCCCATTATTACACACACATAACAATATATTTTAATTTTCTTTCCTTTCTTTCATTTATAAAATCATTTGTTCTAAACTCTTTTGAGGCTTTAGAGTTGCATACGTTAAAGCTACACAAATACCCTAAAAGTGACTTGTTTGCATTTTTAGCCGATTATTTAAATACAAAGTTAGCTTTAAATTTTACATTTAAAATTAAATTTGATTAATAGAATATTTGGGGCACAAGGCTTTTTTAAATCTAAAAGAATATATAGGTTTCAAGCCGGAGACCAGCAGGTTGATAAAAAACTTTTATAATAATTTCCAGATTAACTTATTAGATCTCCAAAATAAGAAAACAATTTTCAATTATTTTCGCTTGCGCTCCTTTTCTTTTGATCACTATCTTGAGTTGAGTGGATGTGAGATACATGCCATTAAAATTTTTAAAAATTTTTTTTAAATTTTCAAGGAGAAAAGAGTGCATGAAATAAGAAGTTAAAAAATACGCCTAAAATGTTTTCAATTCAAAACTTAACGAGCGTTGTGGACCCGAGCACGATCGATGTCGCTTGGAACCCATATAATCCGATTTAAGCGTACCCGGCGATTCACAAACTTATTTATATTTGCCTCTTTAACAAAATACTCTCGCATAAAAATTAATAGATTTGAGAAAAATTTGTATATAAAAGTTTTAATGTATTGCACACATTTTAACTCCCTTTTATTTCAAAATTTAAAGTCAAAATAGCATTGTCAAAACATTATGTATTTATTTTTAACTGAATTTGAGTTTTTATTTAATTCTTTTTATAGGTATAAGTGTAAACACAGTTTTACTGGATTTCAGATTGTTTTTTTTTTTAATTCCTTAAGTAGACTTTTTAATTCTATAAATAAAATTTCAAATAAATCTTAAGATGCTTATCTTATGTATAAAATAGGAATTATATATTTTTAAGTGTGCTTCATGAGGCCTAAAATAATTTCAAAATAGGAGCTATATATATGGCTATTCAAACATATCCTGGAAGAAGAATTGATTCATTTAAGCACTTATTTTATTTATACTTGTTTAAAATGAGGAAATTATCTAAAAGTACAGAACTATTTTCTTTTCTGAAAACTCAAGTAATTTCAAAGATAGACTTCTTTTTTTTGAAATGTTTTATTCACAGACTAATGTTTTTGTAAGCTGATAGGTACTTATCTTATGCAAAAAGTTTTTTCTTAAAGAAAAATTAAACCTCATCTTGATATTTGAATAATGAGATATGAAACTTTTCCTACATCATGAGAGAAAGGCTGAGATTGTCAAAGATAAACTTTTTTCTGAGAAAATACTTGAATTTTTTCCAGGAATAATCATCGTAAAAAACTAATATAAAAAAGTAGAATATGAAGAAGTAGTAATTCAGGTTAAAGAACGGTTTGTGGTTTGAAAATTGTGCGAGGGAAGTAGGGCATGGAATAAGTAGTACATGGTAACGAAATGTATTTTTGCAGATTTGTAGCAGAGATTTATAAGAATAAATTAACCTTCACCTAAGGAATTTTAGACTTGCGCTTTTTGTGTTATATGCCTTGGAACAAATTTTTGTATAAATGCCACTAATATTTTACTTTCATGAAAATATTTTCTCCTCTCTAATTACCTCGTTTTAATACATGCCTAATCCATTTTACAATTACTTTTATAACTCGCTATTTTTTTGGTTATTTAATATAACTAGTAATATAACTTAACTCAAATACAAGAAACCATGTATAAAATACAACGATGAATAATGTATATAAAATTCATATTAATATCTTATTCGAAAATCTTTTAACATTAACAATTGTCAAAAATCAAGGCACATTTTTTTTTTTTTATTTTTCCCACTCACCGTAAAATCCGGCGTATAACGCTTTCGCGCAACTTATAAAACATATGATCAGGGTACGGGTGCGCATAAAACGCCAGGTAAAAAAAATTAAATAGTTAAATTAAACATTAAACTTGAAAAATTAAACTATTCGCCATCGCATTCTGAAAGATATTACATTAAAATTTTAAAAATTCTAAGACAAATATTAAAATTCTAAAACAAATAATTGCATAATGTAAGTGAACTCTCAAACACCAAAGATGACGCACTCATCCTTAGGTAGAAAAATGTCTAAAATCCGAAAGTTCAAATTAAAAACCAATTATTTTCACAAATGAATAGCGTAAATCATTAAAAACTCACCAAAAGTATTCTATCAATAATTCAATTCTAAACTCTGAACGATTTTTTCTCTCATATTTAGTAATAATTACCTCTCCTATATTTTTGCTCAACACCCACTAATGATGTCAATCCAAATGATTCATAATCTCACACCAGAGTTCAATCATTTGGTATTGATCTAAATCAGATTACATGCAAAGTTGCTTGATTGGTCATAAACGTTTGATTGGTCATAAATAATTTTAAAGTGTAGTCGTGTAATATTGGTCTATGTGTATACTATAATGTATTCTGTTTATGGAATGCACAAATTCTTCACAACTGGACCACTACCAAGCTGACTTTATTGGACTAATGTTGTGTGGTGGATTTGTGCATTTATGAGTTAAAAATATTTTTAAGAAATATTTTTGATTATTATTCTCAAAAGTTGATGGGATAATCATTCTGTATGCAACAAAATATAAATTTCTGGATGTTCTTGAATTTATCAATATTGTGTGTAGTTAAATTATTATTTCTCATCAAAAAATTTAAAATTATATTTCTAAATATTGAAATATGTAAGCAGATATTGAAGTTCGGTATCTTTATGACATTGAAGTTAAATGCTTCCCTTTTATCATAGATATTGCTATATAATTTGTTGTCAATAATATTTAAATCTAAATCTAAAAATTCAACTTTGTTGGAGTTAAAATTTGTCTGTATATATATATATATAAGGATAATTAAATTAGATTAAAAATTAAGTTCCCTATCTAGTAATTCACCTTTATATTACCTCCTCACCTCTTCAAGTATCAAACTAATGACCCATTTATTTCTTCCGAACATATGGCCTAGCCAATAAACATATCTAATTCCAGATCGTTATATTTAATAGCCCTATATGTCAGCATTAACTTTCAAGAGCACTCATGGACACCGCGATCGGTGTTTTAAGTGTTTAACACATTTAAGATTATTCAGTGGCGTTCTTTTTCTTTCTACATTTTGCGTCAGATGATGTCTAACTTTGATCAAATAAAAACCTTTATATATATATATATATATATATACACTGCTGGCCACCGTAAATGCAACACCCTGAAGGAAGCATGCAAATAACATGAAATTTACAACATGCATTAGCGGAGGTGAGATATGCAAATGATTAGAACTTCAGTGCAGACACACATCACTCGCACCTGTGGCGTCACCTCAAAGAGCTATTTAAGTCTTGAAGATTTCGACGAGTTAGGTAATTGTGTTTTTCTTGTGGTTTTTTCAAAAAATGATCAGTTATGTCTCGTAGAAAAAGGCAATCAGCTTTTGATCAAGCATCCGAGTTCGACAGAGGAAGGATAGTGACCTACCGAGATTGTGGATTATTTTTCAGGAAAATCGGTAGTTGTGTTAGACGAAACCAAACAACTGCAATGCGGATATGTGACCGTTGGATGCAGGAGGGTACGACAGACCAACGTGGTCAATTGAATACACCTCAGTGCACCATTTCACGTGAGGACAGGCAAATTGTGCGCATGGCAGTGACGGATCACTCAGTCACATCATGAACCATAATACAGCACATTGAGTCTGTAACGCATTATTCAGTGTCTGCGAGTACCATTCGACCCCGTTTACAGCAGAGTAGTCTGTACGCAAGACGCCCATTGCTTGGTTTACCCTTGACGCAGAACCACAGACGTCTCCACCGCCAAAGGTGGGATGAAAGAAGGATGTGGGCGGCAGAATAGGATGAAGTTGTCTTTACTGACGAGTCACGCATCTGTTTGCAACACCCCGATGTTCGAATTCGATTCTGGAGACACCGTGGGGAGGGAATGCTGAACAGTTGCATTATGCACCGCCACATTGGTCTTGCACCGGGTATTATGGTATGGAGCCTTATTGGATATCACTTTCACACTCCTCTAGTACGCTTTGCCGGTACTTTAAACAGCCAGATCTACATATCCGAGGTGTTGGAGCCAGTTGTCCTTCCTTACCTTGAGGGCTTGGCCACAGCCATATTTCAACAGGACAATGCACAACCACACGTGGCACGCATTGTACAAAGGTTCTTCGTCAATCACCAGATTGAATTGCTTCCCTGGTCGGCTCGCTCTCCGGATCTTTCACCGATAGAAAACATGTGGTCCATGGTTGCTCAACGATTGACCCAGATTTCACCCCCAGCTGCCACACTAGATCAACTTTGGCAACGTGTGGAAACTGCTTGGTCTGCTGTACCCCAAGAACCCATCGAAAGTCTCTTTGAATCAATTCCGAGGCGTGTGGAAGCGGTGATCTTAACAGTGGCGGCTACTCTGGCTACTGATTCTGGTAGGAGCCACACTTCACAGAAGTCTATAAATTTAATCATTTGATACTTGGTCAACATGTTATCTACAAAATAAATTTTGTTGTGCTATCTCTTGTCTTTCTTGGTGTTGCATTAACGGTGGCCAGCAGTGTTAATATATATATATATATATATAGAGTGTGTGTGTGGATGTAGGTGTGGAGGGGTGGAATATATAATTCCCTCTAATATCCTTTTTAGTAAGTTTTGAATTATTTGGTTCATTCCTTCAGGGTTTACGTTTAATTAAATTAACTGGCATGCCCACTTGGTCAGAATTGAATTTGGGATAGAATACCAAGATTGCTTCAGAAACTTACGGGTGGCAGTTCCTGACCTATCATAGATTCTGTTAGAAAAAGTCTCGCCACCTTCAACTCCCAGTATAAAAAGTTTATGTTCCTCTCTGTCTCTCTCTTTGTTTGTTTTCAACATGTTATCTTTGCCGCTTGCTTTTCGCTATGTCGCTTTTGTCTGTGCGCGGTTTCATCGCTGTTAATTATGAAATATTGTCTATTTACGTTCTGTATGTCAAAATAAAAAGTTGAGCAATTATTCTGAAGATACCACCAGTTACCACCAATTCAAATAAAACTCCACCGTCTAACGTTTCATGTATATATATTTCAGGGGGAAAAAATGGATGTCTTAACGGATCTCTTCTCAATGAAAGAAATATCATCACCGAATTTCAAGCACATAAGTCTAATTATTTAAAAATGGGAAAGATAATTTAAAAAAAAACCTTCTGGCTCTTTAAAACCTCTCTGAGGAATTGAATCCCTCAAAGCATTTTCATAGCAGATCTTTACTCAACAAATGAAATGTGCTCACCGAATTTTATATAATAGTTTGTGTGAGATCTCGTAATCAGTGAGTTGACCAGGGATTGAGTGAATGAGTAAGTGAGGGAGGGAGTCACATTTCTCTTATATATGTATATATATATATATACACACACACAGAGAGAGAGATTTCACAATGCACACTAGTCAAAATATTAAATTAAATGTTGTTATTATTAGTTGTGAGGAAATATACGTGGTAAATGATAAAATTTGATGCACTTATTTTTCTTTTCTATTTATTAAACAATGCATTGGTAACTTTTATTGCTCAATGCTTACTTTATGAAACACAAGAAAATATATCGTAATTGCTTGCAACCCAAATTCTAATAATGTATTTGAGAAAAAAAAATATAGGAATTTAATTGATACATAATTGCTTTGCATTCATTAAATAAAACCTTTTTAAAGAAATATATGTTTTTAAAATAATAAAAACTCATATGGAGGAAACTTGCATACTTGAATAAATCCTATTATACAGCTACTAATTCAGATTTATTAAATACGTGTTATGCGAAAAACTAACGGTTAAAATCACGCAAGTTTACGTATACCCTTGTTAATGAATTACTTATCCAAGGTAAAATGTTTTTATTGGTAGTATTCTGTCGATTAACTGACGCCATTAATTCTAATAGTTGTATTATACTCAACTCTGTACCACAAACTTTTTCGGCGCACTTTGATTGCAGTTACGTATTGCTGTTAACCAAAAACGAGATTTATTATTATTAATACGTGACAATAACTCACCGATCCCCCTCCCCAAAGATTTCCTTAAAATGTGTTTTGAGTGGATCTCTATTTTTTTTAAGGTAACAGGCCTACCAAATTTTATGTCTGTTGGTTTAAAAATTCAAAAACGCGAATATTTATCAATAGCGCTGCTTAAGCCCTCCCGAAACCTCTTGGAAGTTGACTATCATGTGAGAAGTTGCCTACTTTCTCCTGAAACACTTAGATGCCGTAGGAGCTGGTAGGGAAAACATTCGCCATGATCCGACAAATAAATTTATTTATAAATTTACACACTTCCGAAAATACACAAATTTTAATGTAATAGACAGAGAATGTCTCGATTCCAGCCGGCGGAAGTGGAACAACGGCCGATACATGAACGGTCAGGAGACTATGAAAATTTAATCTTACTTGTAAGGATCTAACCTATCATCGATTTGGCTCAAAATATCGAATTTAATCTCAGTCAACAATCGTCACTTTAAAACTTCCTCCTAATGAGTTCTTAATCATAATAATTCAAATGTGATACCTTCAGTAGCACCTGATTCGAGTATATCTCCTTACCTACTCTATCTATTCAAACAAAAAAACTTCGAATGTATATAGTAAGTTAATTTGAGTATCACGATTCTCTTCTTCCGAAAATTTGGTTGCGAATAACGCGAATTGATAGCCCAAAGATTTCCCAAGAGGATTAGCTGAAGGATCGCGGATAGATCCGTCACAATCGCAAAACCGCTTTTATTAGAGATCTTTACTCCGTGAAAGGAACTTACCAAATTTTAACCATGTAGATCTAATAGTTAAAAAAATGGGAATGTTTATCAATAACCCGCTTATGCCCTCCCAACGCCTCCTGAGGGGTGAGTTTCGCAAAACAGCTTTTACGCGATCGCGCACACTGAAAAATACCTATATATAAAATTTAAAGCATGTAGATCTAGTAATTCAAAAACGTGAATATTTATCATTAACGCTCCTTAAGCCGCCCCTTGGGGGTTTATATTCACAAAAACACTTTTGTAACAAATCTCTACTCTATGAAAAGATTATACCTATCAAATTTTTTTCAAGCTAATAGTTCAAAAACGCGAATGTTTATCAATAACGTCCCTGCAGTCCTCCCAACGCCCTTTGGGGTCTGTTTTCGCAAAATCTGTTCTTAGAGGATTTCTACTCCATGAAATTAACATGCTTCCCATCTTTCAAATATGTTGGTTTAATAGTTTAGGAGATATCACTATGAGAGAGTGCCTTCTCTTTTATCTATGAATAAGTAGGTCGATCGTATTTTTCCAAAGCAATGACTTTGAAATGTGCGATTGGGGCTGAAATCCGGCCTTGGGGCTTGTGCGTCAAGGCCAGGGGTTTTCAAAGCCAATTTTCATTTGGGTTTTAAAACATTGTATCTGTGACATTCGATTCGGGTTTTATTGAAATGATTCGCGACTTCGTGATTGGTCCCTGATGCTGGGTTCGGTTTCGGATGGGATTAGTGGCGAATAATCCTTGACGAGGGTCTAAACTTAAAGGATAGGGCAGTGTAGAAGAACTTTGGCATCAGGCAAGTTTGATGCAGTGACATGGCTTCTTTGTTGACTATGTCAACACAGAAGCCAGAAATGTCGTTCTGACCTCAGGGTGTGCTTCAAACGCAATAGGGTTTCTTCGAAGCATGTCTTTCCATTCCTTCCATATTTGTTTATCTTTATTTCTTTTAACAAAAATGGGTGTTGACATTGTATAAATTGATTGAGCCTCAGAATTTGGGCCGTGCGGGCCGGTGGGTGGCATCATTTTGGCGACAGTATAAAAACGAAAAAGTTTTTCTCACCGTTAAAACACTCCAGTTTAACTAAATTTTTATATACATAGTATTTTGGACGACGTATGATACCTCGATGATAATTAATAAAAATGAATTACCACTTAATGTTGTGATTCTGTCCTAATTATATACATATTCACATTAATTGTGACTATTTAATAAAAAGTATCTAAAATAAAGTTTTTCATTGTTGATCTAGGTAGGAATTGACATATTTTTTTATATTACTTGTTTGTTAATGAGACACAAAATCTTAGGACGTAAGATACTTCTGAAAGCATTTGAGAAATGGTATACCTGGTGAGTGTGAAGCAGCAACCAATTCATGTATTTCATTAGCCACTAATTTGCTGTAAAGCCAGGTTACCCCTTCGACGTTAACTTCTTAAGATATCAATTTTTTGTCCAAAATGTTCCAAAAAAGGGCACAGTTTTTATTGTATATAACTAAGCATAATACTTAACCCAAAATGCGAAACTGGAAGAAATTTATTTTAATTTTCAATTTTAAAGTTTTCATGCTGTTTTTTATTTTAAACTTGCGGAACACGAAAAATGGCAAATGTTTGCTTCTTCTAAGTACACTCTGCATCAATGAAAAATGTTCATATATCTTCTGCACTTGAGGAAATCCAATACAAACTCCTTATGTTTTATAAATTTTGTGAATTTCAAAATAATTTATTTTAACTCAGTGATTTTAAAATAATCATCTACTGTTTAACCGATTTCTTCTGATATGGCTAGCAAGTTTGACTTTTGTAACATTTTTAAACGTTACTGAACATAAACGCGAAAAATCAAATTATCTACCTTTAACAAATAATTCGTCAATTCTCCTGGTTCTTGATGGAAAACGTGTTGCCGTGCGCCCGCGTTTAGAAACGAAGGCTGTTATTTTATCTTTTACCATCGAATTTGCCATTTACAAAAGCAGCTTTACACGATGTAAACTTTGAAACGTCCATGCAATAATACTCAGGATTCCTCTTTGGTTATCTTACATAAGTATTTTTTAAAAGTGAGTTTCTCTTCACCTCTTTTTGCTCGCGAGGGTTAAGTGGAAGTGTAGCTGCGTGGCAGTAATATTTAAATAAAAATAAATTTTCATGGGAAAAAGTGTTCATCAAATTTTTACTTAAAAACGCATGCCTTAAAGCTTTCATTTCTAGCACGCAGGAATCCCCATAAGTGCGGGATTGATGTCGACAGGGCCGCGTACGCGAAAGATTGGCATAACGCTGCCGGCTTAAGCGGTTTACGTTCACTCATTTGAAAAGTACTTCAAATAAGATTATATCATTGCAAAAGTACAATAATATAATTATTGATTTCTTAAGCAATGAATACATTTATAAACAGAGTTATTTTCTTATAATACCATTCAGAACTAATATTTAAGGATCAACATTTTCTCACCAGGTTAATAATTTATTTCCACTGTTTCGGGTAAAGGCGGCATGCCATTTCTAAGAGGAAGTATATCTTAAAAACGTGTTCGCAATGCCAGTTGAAAATTTTTTCGCTCTCAACAAAATATGAAACATAACATAGGCATGGCTAGCAAAAATTACTAGTTTGGTGCAAAGAATATTTATGTTGAAGAAAAAGTTCGCTAAAGTGCAAAAGAGAAAGCATTCGCTTTGTAACCTCCACTATAATATTGTCCACTTTTCTTTCAAAAACGTTTTAATTGCTTTCTTTGAGAAAAAAAGAAATCTCTAAAACGTCTTCCGGAAAAAAATATGAAATTCGAATATTCTGGAAAAATAAAATGTTACATGAAAGAAAAAAGAATCAGAAAGAAGACAGACGGTCATTATTTCAAATCCATGGTACATTGTGTGGAAACACTGAAAAAAGGCTCACAAATTTTAGTGCTTGCTACAAAAACACCTTTTTAAGTATCTCGCAATTCAAACAAAAATATGAGCATCCTCTTTATGATAGAAATAAAAAAAAGAAGACTCCGGAAATTAGTCTCGTCTACGAAAACACATTGCTATTCTTTTATTTTCAAGAAATTCTTATATTCTTCGCTTTTTGATGATCGTTTTTTTTCCTATTAAATAATTGTTAGAATTACTTCCCCTTGTTCTTACTTTGACTTAAGTATAGCGTAAAGAAGTAAGCACCAGTTAATCACATGTTTGATTTATAGATTTGACATCTTAACAAAATGAACTGATCGCATAATGAATTGTATAATTTTGACTATAGATGTCATTTTAAATGTTGCTAAATTAGTGTTAAGATCGTATCAGTTTTAAATACTTTTTCATAAACATTAAAATATGTATACTTTCAATGTCTCTTTATATAAAGAAAGAAAAATCATGATGTTATAATACATTTATTGTGCTTACTATCACAACAACGCCAACGTTCAAGATACCTCGCCAAGTTGGAATCCTCGATTTCGCATGTATCATTACGAGAGCTGAATCGGCTTTAAACCGTAAGCACTTTAATTTCAAACACTGTCTTAATACGATGCGACCGGCCACAAGTTCTCGCAAAGAAAATATCATAAGGAATTGCATGGCGTGGTGCGTAAGAAATTGCACTGTGACATACAAAGACAAGTGTCGATTAAATACTCAACTTTCCAAAAAGCTGCAAGAGCTGTGGGAAGCTCATAGTATCAGGAATTCTATCAATAAGTGTTGTTGGACAGTAGCGAAAGCAACCGCGGTCACTCGCGCCTGTTTTTGCTACCGTCGTTACTCGCCCGAGTGTAGAGACACCCCAAACTTTTAACAAAATAAATTATTAAGGGTACATACAAATTTAGACTAACACACATTAATTTAAACTAAACATACAAAATTTTCATTTTAAAACACATAATTTTATATTTTTTCATAAACCAGTATATATATAAAACGTATATACCAGTAATAAATATACTTTTATAATTAGTGAATTAATGATTGTAGGAAATGTAGAAAAATAATATTTTAATCATTTTCCAAACATTCAAGAGCAGACTGTATACATATGCTCCAACTTCTCATGGGAGTTCTCTCAGCCCCAGATAAATTTTGAAGGTCATTACATTCAATCGTTCGAGAAGGATTGCATCTGGCCTGAAAGGTTCAATGACCTAAAACGTACAGCTACAGAAAAATCATTAGTTCTGCGCATTCTTTTTAAGAATCTTGGAGGACTTTTCTTGTTGCTGAGGTGTACAAATTTACCGCACCGAGTGATCGCCAGGTTAAGTGATGAATTTAACAGAGGAAGAGAAGCAAGAAAGATGAATTTTGTGATAAAAAGAACAAATAAATAGAACTGCAAAATACAAGTAAATTACAACATTTTAAGCAATGAGTATGAACATTTGTATAATTTGTTCAATTAGCATTGACCCACCATTAAGTAGACAGGGGGTACCTTCCACCTTGTTTAGTTAAAAAACAATTAATGTATTTTATATTGAATGGGGTATATGTAGCCTAAAAAGTGTCATATTGATGATTTAGACAGTATTTTAATTACTTCAGCATTTGCATTGATTGGACTAAATAAAATAGATGGACTGTTCAGCTAGTTATTTAGGCCAACTCTTCGCTCAATAGTACACAGTAAATGCAAGAGGAAAGTAATAATGTGGTACAATAATCCCCTGTAACATCATTTTTATACTATTGAGGCAATAAATGATCATTTTTGTTACTAATACTCATGTAAAACCATCGTATTATTGTACTACAACACTTACAATAAATCAACAACTATTTGTATAGAGCGAGATTTTTTAAATAAATGAACACGATAAAAAAAACAAGTAAAAACATTTCATATCCTTTTATTGTATACTTTCATTTCTAAAATGTGCTAGGGTAAAATGATTTGTGAAAGTAATTTATTAGCCTGTTTAAATTTTGAAAGTTTGTATTTATTTTAGACTAAGTTTGTATAAATTCTTATTTTTTTTAACTTAAAATATTAATGTTAGTTTTTTGGTAGAAATTTCTTTTTTCGAAAGAAGCATAATTCGGAAAAGAAAATGCTGGATTCCATGGACTTTAATAAAGGTGAGACCTCTGTATATTCAAGCTTATTTAAAACAATTTTATTAACTGTTGAAAAAAAAGACTTTTAAATACGTTGATTTTGTCGAGAAATTATAACGCTACTAAAATTTTCTGTAGAAATTTGTTTTTCTTCTTCTTTTTTTTTCTTTTTTTGTAAAGTGACTTTTAATATTAATTACACACTGCTATTTTTGGGAAACCTTTCTATTGCGAAATCTGGATATAATCTGAAAACGAAGAAAGAAAACCATCTTTTTGAGGTCTATCTTTACCAGGTACTAATTCAATGTGTCCTATTTCGACATCAATAGGAGACATTACGAATCCTTGTACAAATTGTATACAATTTTTAAACTAAGATATCTTGTAGAAAAGGCTTTAAATTAAAATTTATAAAAATGAAAAAAGATTAACGGAAATTTAGGAGAAAATTAGCTGAACTTTTGGATTAAAATGCGACGCAAAAATAATGTTCAATTTTCTGTCGAAATCATTTTATATTTTATACTTCGCCGAAGCGAATACACAAAACTAATATAAAGCTTTTGGCGACGAAATTAACATGCATATTATTTTTGCCAAAATTTATTTGATCCAATAGTATTTTTCCACTTAACCTCTATGTTTTACGAATTATTTTTTGAACTATACAAACACAGAAGAATATTTCTTATATGTTTTAAATGTAGACCAAATAAATTGCAGTGTACCAACTGCAAAAATACAAAACTTTGCTTTAGCAAAGAGCCAAGTAAGAAATAGATTACCACAATCAGCAAATATAGATTACCAAGTGTTGAAGTTACACTAAAAAATTTGGTACTTTATGGTGTTTGCAGATTTATACCAACATCGTTCTGATATATTCAAATTTCCGGCTATATATTTCGCGTAGAGATATTTGAGAGTAATTTTCATATATTTTTTCTCGCGAAATATTTATACAACACTTTGGAAGAACATTTATTTTTCCACAGATATCTTCGATGTTTTGTTTGATAACAAATGAAGATTGAAATTATTATGCAACCAAACTCGTTTCTCGATCTTTCAGAGAAATCAGCACACAGGTTTTCTGTTAATACTTTCTCCAATATTTTTTCTATTTTCAGTATACGTACAACCTGAAATATTGCATCTTATGCATTCTCAAGAGAGAAAAAATAAAAATACCTTCAAATTTATATGTTGTAAAGGTTATTTAGGCACTAAGTTATTCTACCATAATTGGTTTCTAAAAGATATAGTGGCTATGTGTGAGTCTAAACACACAAGAAAAAAGGAAAATGTATTTAATAATACACTCATGAACAAAACAATTAACGCACCAAGAAGGAGTCTTCAATTGGCGAGGTATACGTATTGACTAATTTAATATAAGTAAATCATTAAGAAAATCAAAAGGATCATTTATATAAAGAGAAAAAGGCGGCGATTGATCTCTCGAGGGCGTCCTTAGGCGGTCTTTGTTTTAAAATGACATCTTTGAATCCACTGAATTTAACGCTTCCTCACAGCAAATCAGGTGACCTAATTGACAATTTCGCCTAGCTGATCACCCCAGATTTACGTAAATACTTAATTCTCCCTCCTCTCAAAGTGCGACGGCTTCACCTTGTCTTCGAAAACGGCGAAATGGCATTTCTACCTCAGCTCTTACTTTGTAAACGATTCAGCACCTCAAACAAGCTATGGTTACCTGTTTTCTGCGGAGGCAAAACGTAGACGTCACTCTACTCTGGATATACAGCTAATGCGCAGTCACGCTGCATTTCTCATCATTTGCATATCTCCTGACATGCCTTTATGCCAGTTTCACCGATCCCGCAATTATTTCCTGTTGAGCTAATTTTTTGTCTGTGAGTATATATATATATATATATATATATATATATATATATATATATATATTTGTGACAACTTGTACCTGAAATTGCTCTCTACCATGCCTTACTTCCTAGGGTGTAGGAGGAATGAAAGCCAGAACTAGAAACTTAATCACAATAATTTTTTAGACAAGCAACTTACTCTCATAAACTGTCCTTGAATGTCAACGGGTAGCACCGGAATGTAATGAATACTAAGCAAATATGCGCAAGTAACTTATTTAACTAAACCTAATCTATAGTTGATTACTAACCTCAAATTCACTAATCCAACGCAGTTTCACACACCACTTTTAATCTTCACTTGCAAAAGACGTTATTCAAATCACTAACGTAGCGAATATAGCAGATTCCTACCTCCTTCCACTGTAATTATAAAACCCTGCCTTTATATAGTCGAATTAATCACAAAATCATGGTTTCTTCTTGAGAAGGATGGCTGTGAATTATACGTGAATGCAAGCCAAGAATTTCCATAAGAGGATTAGTTAGAGGACGCGTATAGATTCTTCACAATATATATATATATATATATATATATATATATATATATAATACCCTACAATTTAATCTGCAATACCAATTAATACTCAAACTTTCAATGTTGTATGTAGGATAAGTGCTGCTTTTCCCCTCCATACAATAACAATATATTGAGTTCAGCCGCGGGAGCCTTCAGGCTACAATACGACTTTAACCAAAGTGCCACGGGCGTATATAAACGTCTTTTTCAACCAAAACTTTTAATTGCCCTGGACGTATATATATACGTCTTTCCGAAGATTGACCATTTCCATGCACTGCGATCTATAAAATTATACCACGATAAGACACAGCCAATGGACTTTGACAGTTTTGCTAAGGATTTACAGGCTGAAGTTTTCTTATTTATTCATTTTCTTCCCCTTCCCACGGCTTCCTGTAAACAAAACGGAAGGGTAGCATTACAATGCGAATCGCGTACCTTTTAAAGGCAGGTATGGGATAAATTAACCGGTATAAGAGTATCAAAGATGGTGTATTTTTGTATACGTATAATTTTATATATATGACAAGCCGTCGGGTCACTAGTAGTATTACACTTGTGCTTAACCGAAATATTGTTTAATTAATTACTGCTATATATATAAATTTAAAATATGACCCATAATAATTGTAATGCTCTCAGTGTAAACATGTATTTTATTTTTTATTTTCTATCAAGATATAAACTTTGATGATTTCTTTTAAACATACTTTATTGAAATTTTTATCCTCTTTCGTTTTCGACTTTTCAATATGTTCACGCCCTCCTTGCCGAGTTAGCACGCCCCCTAGGAGGTGCGCCCCACAGTTTGAGAAACACTGCTGTAATAGGTTTGATTTATCTATGGACCTTCCACATCAGGACGCGCGTTGGTATAACCAAACCACCCGCCCTAACAGAAGTGTGTAGACTAAATCCATCACCCCGAATCATGTGATTTCCAGTTGGGTATAAATATTGCTGAAAGTTCTCCGAATTCGCTACCTATTATGTCTTTGTCGTTAACTAACCATAGCAGCCGACTGCGGTGCATTTATATGACCGTAGTTTCTTTGTTCTGTGTTTTGTGGCATTATGTCTACTTCTTATATGATGTTGAAAGGCTGTATATGATAAATGTTGAATAAACTGGATAACCTTCGAGGCCACCTCAATACCATCGGTATATAGCATGACATAGAATAGCAATGTATCTATCATACAGTAATTACTCACCGCAGGGCAGGCCCTACCTTTTCTCTGTTACAGTATGATGTCATTCACCACAACAAATGTGCCGCAAGCTGCCGCATATATATATATATAGAATAATTAAATTGAATTAAATTAAAATTTTACCTCAGTAATTCACTTTTATATTACTTCCTTCACCTCTTCAAGTATCAAATAATGACCCATTTATTTCTTCCGAACATATGTAACCAATAAACATGTTTAATTCATGATCGTTATATTTAATAGCCCTATGTCAGCATTAACTTTCAAGAGCACTCATGGACGCCGCGATCGGTGTTTTAAGTGTTTAACACAATTAAGACCATTCAGTGGCGTTCTTTTTCTCTCTACATTTTGCGTCAGATGATGTCTAACTTTGATCAAATAAAGACCTTTATATATATATATACTGCTGGCCACCGTAAATGCAGCACCCTGAAGAAACAGCACGATAACATGAAATTTACAGCATGCATTAGCGGAAGGTGAGATATGCAAATGATTAGAACTTCAGACATCACTCGTGCATAACAGCGCCACCTCAGAGCTATTTAAGTCTTGAAGATTTCGACGAGTTCGGCATTTTGGTACCGCGTAGGGAACAAAAACGATCAGTTATAATATAAATGAAAAAGGCGAATAAGCTTTTGATCATATCGGTTCGACGAGGAAGGATAGTGACCTACCGAGATTGTGGATTATTTTCGGGAATAAGGCGTTGTGTTAGACGAAACCAAACAACTGCAATGCGGATATGTGACCGTTGGATGCAGGAGGGTACGACGAACCAACGTGGTCAATTGTATACACCTCAGTGCACCATTTCACGTGAGGACGAACAAATAGTGCGTATGGCAGTGACGGATCACTCCAGTCACATCATGAACCATAATACAACACATTGGTCGCGGCTATTCCGGTATACGCGTGCGAACTGGGCCGTTTTACGGCAGGTGATCTGCGCAGGGCGCGGCGCTTGGTCACCGCCGGCACCCAGAACCTGAATCTCCCACCGCCAATGGTGGGATGAAAAGAAGAAAAAGGATGTGGGTGAGCAGAATAATAGGATGAAGTTATCTTTGCGGCGGTCGCATCTGTTGCAACACCCGATGTTCATTTAAATTACAGAGCTGCGTGAGGGGAAGAATGCTGAACAGTTGCATTATGCACCGCCACATTGGTCCTGCACCGAATTGGCCCATGACGCTAATTTCGCCGTTGGTCGTACTTTCCGCTGGCCGCGCGCAAACGCGGCCACAGCTTCTACATGCCGAAGTGTGGAGCCAGTTGTCGCGCACCTTCAGGAGGGCTTGGCCGCAGCCATATTTCAACAGGATAATGCACAACCACGTGGCGCGTTGGCACAAGGTTCTTCGTGAAGATCGCAAGTTGATTGGAATTCCTGATGAAACAGCTCCGGGATCTTTCACCGATATAGAAAAATGTGGTCCATGGTTGTTGATCAACGATTGACCGAAGATTACACCGGCTGAATAAACGGCAACATACGCCGTTCTCCTGCCCCAGAACACATCAAAATTATTTTGGATAAATACCGAGGCGTGGCGGCGGTGATCTGTGGTGACTACTGATTCTGGCGAGACACGCTTTAAGAATGCTATAAAATTTAATCATTTGATAACTTGGTTGTATGTATAAAATAAAATTTTGTTAACTGCTCGCTTGTCTTTTCTTGGTGTTGCATTTTACGGTAGGCCAGCATTTGTGTAAATATATATATATATATATATATATATGAGGTGTGTGTGGGTGGATAATAAGGTAGGGGGTAGGAATGTTCCCCTATTCATTCCTTTTAGTAAGTTTAGGTATTTGGTTTATTCCTTTAAGGATTTAAGTTTAATTAAATTAACTGGCTTACACTTGGTCTAAATTTAGAATTTGGATAGATACCAAGCTTTAAAACTTTTGCAGGTGGTTTTGACTCTCTCGGACCTGTTAAGAAAAGTCTTGCCACCTTCAACTCCCAATACAAAAAGTGTGTGTTTCTCTCTGTCTCTCTCTTTGTTTGTTTGTTTTCAACATGTTATCTTTGCCGCTTGCTTTTAGCTATATCGCTTTTGTCTGTGCGCGGGTTCATCGCTGTTAATTATGAAATATTGTCCATTTACGTTATGTATTGTCAAAATAAAAAGATTCCATTAAATTATACGAAGGCCACACTGAGTTTACACCGTTCAGTAAAAACTCCACCAAATCTAACGTTTTGTACCGCAGAATTTCCGGGGAAATGATTATGTAACGGATCTCTTCATCAACAGAAAAAATAATACTTCAATTTCAACACATAAGTCTAATGTTTCAGAAGTAGGGAAAGAATAATTTAAAAACACTTTACGGCTCTTTTGCTCTTTGAGGAGCAAATCCCTCAAAGCCAGTTCATAGCAGATCTTTACTTAAAAAATAAAAAGTGCTCACTTAATTTCATATAATAGTTTGCGGGGGAATCTCTCGCGTAATAAGGTGAGTGAACAAAGGGTTGAGTGAATGAGTAAGTGAGGGGAGGTCGCATGCCTGCCGCCGCCGCCATGCTGCGCCGCCGCCTCCTGCCATATATATATGCCGCCGCCGCCGCCGCCTGCCGCCGAGCACAGCAAAGAGGCCAACATCCCAGCAATCCCTTTAGAAAAGCAGCCACCGACAGTATAGAAAAATCACAATAGAAGGACGCCCGCCGTGATAAGCAGAGATTAAAAAATTATAAAGGATGCTGCGAAGTGTTATAAACATTGCTGACTTAGAACCAACTAATATATAAATAATTTATATATAAAGTGGGTTTGAACATGTTTTTGGCTAGCCAACCTTCCATCTTTATGCATAAAATAACACTGAGCAAAAACAATTGAAAATAAGCGGATAGCTGTGTCTAAAATCCCATTGCAAAAATAAAGTCATTTGCTAAAATTTTGCACTTACCGTCGCTAAGTCCGCGCTAAATCTGAATGCAACAAGCCAGTTTTGCTTGATTCTGAACCTAATGAAGATTTAAATCATGTGAGGGAGGCTGCAATAGCAAAAAAAAAAAAAAATAGAATTAAAGGTAAACAATAAGAGTTGCAAATTATAAGCATAAGCATAACTTTGGCTCTACTCTGTATATATATATATATCATCTTTTATCCTGTGTGTGTATTTATATATATATATATATATATATATATATATATATATATATATATATATATATATACTCTCTCCTCTCTCTCTCTCTCTCCTCATATATGTGTGTGTGTGTGTGTGTGTGTGTGTGTGTGTATGCGTGTGTGTGTGTATGTGTGTGTATGCAGAGGGCCGCAGCCACTAGTCAAATATTAAATTAAATATTATTATTATTAAGTTGGAATGGAAATATACGTGTATTTGAATGACAAAAATTTGGTACATATTTTCTTTCTATTTATAGCTGTACATTAAATGCATTTATTTGTCCAATGCTCTCACATTATGGCTACAAGAAAATATCTCGTAATTGCTTGCACAACCCAAATTCTAATAATGTATTTAAGGAAAAAAAGTATAGGAATTTAATTGATACGTAATTGCTTTGCATTCATTAAATAAAACCTTTTTAAAGAAATATATGTTTTTAAAATAATAAAAACACCACATGGAAGCACTTGAATAAATCTATTATACAACTGCTAATTCAGGTTTATTAAATACGTGTTATACATAACAACGGTGCCAAATCCTGGATTACATGCCTCATACTTCAATGAATTACTTATCCAAAGTAAAATGTTTTTATTGGTAGTATTCACCAACAAATTGATGACATACGTGTTCAACCATTTGCATATAACTCTTTACCAGCTTTGGTCGTTAAATGCAATGGATTTATTCGGAGCTTCCTCTTCTCATAGGTTTTCTCGAAAGGACATTATTAATAATAACTTTTAAAATGTGAATCGGATATGTTTGCTTTCAAAACCGACTCTTCTACAACGCTTGCACCAAGAAACATTCCTTTGGAAAATGGCGGTACTTTTAATTGAGCAGTAACATAATATTTTTACCTCTGAAAGAGTTTCGCTTGAGAATGTCGACTTGTAATAACATAAAGGTCATGAAATCTTACAAATATCGTCCACGTTTTTTAGGAATTAGCATTTAGTGATTTTTCATGAAAACATGGACTATCATGAAATGAGGGTGTTGACACGACCGTGACGTGATGCAATGAAAAAATGTAATTGTATTAGATAAGTTGTTTTTTCTATGAAAATGAAATAAATCGAAAGGAAGAGTTTAACTCTTTTAACTTGGGCGAAGGAATGAAACTAGTGTTTTAAAAAGCAAGTTAGAAATTTGAGATGCAAAAAGAAAAAACTACTAATAGAAGTGCAACATTTTGTGTCAGTATAAATTAACTGACTATTTTCAGCTACAAATTCACCCTCTAGCAGCAATTTATGTTCAATATAGGTCAAGTATATAATTGTTTGTCAGTTTTTATATAATTGTATATTGAGTTAAAACTCATAAGAATGCCATTATGTTTGATATTCCAATTATTTTGTCTTTTTACTTTTAATCCTTTTCATTTTATATTTTTACATAACGTTTTAACAAATTAAATATAATATCTTCTCATTGGATCCCCTTCTACCTTTTATTCAACGATACTTAAAAATTATGTTTAATTTACTTTAAAATATACAGTAATGTAACTATTTTTTGATTCGTAGAAGAAAGTCAGGGTAGTTTGGTTAGAATGTTTGAAAATTTAATATAATTAATTACTTATATTTCAAAATGTAATTAAATTAGTGAAAATTAATTAATTTGTATTAAAAGTTTATAGTAAAGGTAGACAAAATTAATTTAAAACAACTTAATTTAGGTTCTTTTTTTTTTTTTTTTTTTTTTTTTTGTACAACACATGAAGAGCTGCAAACATATATTTTTTCTGTCACTTTTCAGTTTTCAACTCAAGTATGTTTACGATACATAATTTCTTAGCAGCTTGCGAAATTAAATTACTATATTTAAAAGCAGTAACCTTTATTACGAAACTGTAGCTTTCCACAACGAAACATAAAATACAGAGTTCCTTTCAATACTTTCACCAGAAGTAGCATGAAGTATCCCTGTGAATAAATGTTTTTAGGTGAAATATAGTAGGTGGTCTTTATAAAAGCATTCTTTTGCACATTACGATCGTCTATTATTTGTTGTTTCTTAAAAAAATAAAAAATAAATAAAAACGCTTCGAGGCGGAACGAAATAAATTTTTTGGAAGTTGTATATAAACACATTCTTATACTACAAACTTGATTTCAATTGCCATATTTTTAATCTAGCATTCCAATGCTCTTTTAGCAGAATGTTTGCCACCAGAGTGATGAGGGCGGAACCCACCAAGAAAGTGGTTTCAGTATCATCATCCTTCCTGCACCTGCTGGAAGTAATGATGTAGTCTGTTCTTAAATAGGCAGTATTTGGTTCTATATTATTTCTGAATATCCTTAACATATACCTTTGAATTCCTCTTTTACAAATGGAAAATTTCGAATACCTATACGGTTTTAATCCGGTGAGTAAACAGATTGTTGAAGGTAGACATGTTTTTTTTGTGAGTTATGTCTATACTGGAATCGATGCCTGAGAAAGAGCATTATCATGGTACAGAGATTTACACTTGCCATTTTCTTTCCCTTTTTTTCATATTTCTTTCCTGATACTTCTTGACCATAAAATCGTTTTTTAAAAATTTTGACGAGCTGGTGCTAATTTTTCCTCCCCACCTTCGTTATTGAGAAACGTATTGAACGTCAATATTGTTTCGGATTTGACATTATTGTGTTTTTTTTTTGACGATAGAACGTTGTGCGTCATTCTGATGTCTACTGCACATTTGCTTTGGAATCATAAGCTTGCTCTCAGGTCTCGTTACCGATAACAATTGCCTCAAGGAACCTCACATCTTCTGTTCTTTTTTCAAAACACTCGCTCACAATCTCTCAACTGCCGAGTTTCCATTCAAACTTCTTTCACCAGTCATTAGACAAATTTGGCACTGAAACCTTTTGTCTTCAAATCCCTTGGTAGAATTGTCTGTCCCTATTTCTTGTGCACACATTCGGCGATGGAGATTCTTTGGTCTAATCCAATGCTTCTCAAACTTTCACTACCTGCGACCCAATATTCAATCATAATTTTCATCGCACCCCCCTTCATACAATAACAACGCATTAAATACGATAATACTATACTCTGACGCTAAAGCTACGATACGACTTTTACTTCTTAAGTGACACCGGCATATATTAAAGTCTCGCTTAGCCAGTGCGTTAATTGCTTCGGACGTATATATACATCTTTCCAATATACGATCTTCTCTGTCACAGCAATCCATAAAAATTATCCCGAAGGCTTTGGAATACAATAAAATGTCCTTGATAGTGTTCGCAAAGGATTTTTTTATTTCAGAAGATTTTCTTATTTATTCACTTTATCCCTCCCCGCCAATACATCACATACGCTTGAGTACGTGCAAAACGAAGGCATTGGGGAGCGAATTACGTAAATTTTAATCGGCAGTTAAGGAATCAATTATACACCGTAAAAATTATCCAGATAAGCGTTAATTTTTCCATATAAATGTGGGAATCCAACCGAAATCTTCCAAAAAGATTGAATTCTTCAGATGGCGGGGTTTTTATGGCGTGGTGTCTAGGGGTTTTAGGGTGTGTTAGTTAATTTCGAAATAAAATAGACAACATAGTTCAAGAAAGAAACTAGTTCAAAACTAAATAATTTATTAAGAATTATAGGGGAGTATTTACATAGGGAATATTTCAAAAGAATAGGAAAGTTAGATAAGCATATTTCAGAAGAATAGGAAAGTTAGATCACATTACTTTAAGGGAGGCAATTGAGATTAAATAGAATTCATTATGGTGCTATTAAGACTTACCGCCTGGCGCGGACGAATGATAGAACTCGTTATGGTACTATTAAGATTTACCGCCTGGCGCGGACGAAAGTGCGCTGACGCGCGAAACACGACTTCTCTCGACGAATGTTAGTGGGCCTCTGGCGGGTTCATGTCGGCGTTTTTAAAAAGGACGCTAGATGGCGTTGATGTGGAATACTGTTTTGATTAGAATTGCCGACCTCGGTAAATGTGATATGATCTAACTTCTTACAAATGGAATATCCTGCATAAATTTACGTATAATATATGACAAACCCGTGGGGTCACGGGTAATTATTAAATTTGTTCTTAATTTAGTATTGTTAAATTAGTTATAAAATACATTGTGTAGTACTGAAACATTTACAAGTGTATTATATCAGAGTAAATGTTTTTTTTTTTTATTTTTATTGTGTCACAATGCATTTTGTTTGTTTACTTTCAATAAATTAATAATTTTTTGAATAATCTTTTGTTTTCGATTCTTCAAAATGCTCGCGCCCTCCTTCTAGGGTTATCACGCCCCCTTAGGAAGGCGCACCCCACAGTTTGAGAAGCGCTGCTCTAATCTAAATAACTGGTCCACATCCACCGTAATTTCTTCGTTTCAGGAGGTCTTCCACAGCGGCTCTCATCTTTCAGTAAATCATGTCTTCTCTTTAACACGACTCGTAATCGGTAGATTTCTTTTAAAAATAGTCAAATGTATACAGTGTGTAAGACTAAAATTAATAATGTACGAAGCATATTTTCTTAGTTTTCACGTACACTTGTATTTACACTTTTCTGGCACCTTAGCATAGAAAAGGCTGATCACCACGTACTCCTACCTTCTGCTAAATTGCTATCACACTTTTTGTAGTGAATTCCGGTAGTAAAAAATATAATTAGTTATGATAAAAAAATGAACAACAAAATTGTGGAAATCTTTGAACTGCCCCTGAAATTGTAGACAACGAAGACAATAAAGAAAATATCGTTGTACAAAAAACAATTAAAAATATTTTTAAAAAATTAGCAACTTAAGGTAAAACAGGGCCCGGCCGGGATTTGAACCCGGGACCTCTCGCACCCAAAGCGAGAATCATACCCCTAGACCACCGAGCCACATTCGTGTGTTTGAAGAGTCTAAATAAATAAAGGTTGATCAAGAATACTGCGCGTGTATTTATGCAGCAAAAGTGTGATAAGTAAATAGTAGCACAGAGTAGAGAGCGTGTTTTTTTTGTTAGAGACTTAATTTTCTTCAGTGACTCATGTCTCCATGTTCTGGGTATATTTTTAAAATTCCATTATAAAAGAGAACATTCAAAACTTTATTTATCTTTTAAAAATATTTGTTTTTTTCTTTACATTTTGTCACAAAAAAATTTCTGCACCCAGAAAGAAACGAGCTACTATATTGTTTGAATTAATTCGGACAAAGAAAAAAAAAGGGGGATTCTTTCTAAAACCCTTAGCTTTTTATCATTACATAACTTAAATAAATTGAAAAATTCTGTATGTTGTACTGGTTTCCTTTAGACAAAAATGACATTTTCAACCCGTCTTGGAATTGCTTCACTAAAAGTAACACTTTTTGATTTTATCATCTTGGGAAAAAACCCCAGTAAAAGGGTCTTTTTATCATTTGCTTTGTTGTCTTGTGGTTCATCTTAATGAATCGATTCTTGAGAGTATGGCATCAGTTTTGAATAAGATTTTAGTCTGGGGAATTTTTGCCCCCCCTCAATCGAGCATTTTTTTATTTTCCACATAAAAGTATGGACCAATTTCGAATCGTGAAAAGGGGGTAGGGGCTTGTTTTTAATGTTCCCTAAAATTTTTCCATGCATCGAACAATCCTACTTTTAATATTTTAAAATTTGTACAGAATTCATCATGTATTTAAAGGGAAATAAGCTTCCGGGCAGTTTTTTGAATAAATCCCAAAAAAACTGTTTAGAAGGGTGTTTTACAATATTTGGATATATCTGTAACAAATTTCATCTTCACTTCGTCTAATTACACTTTATTTGTAGCTGCCAAAAAAAAAAGTTTCATCACTCAAAATCCCTTTCTCCTGGTCGTTAACAGTCCATGTTCCTTATTTTC
>BMAV01000936.1:163825-180022 GCA_019973955.1 Trichonephila inaurata madagascariensis | reverse complement strand
AATCAATCAATCAATCAATTTGAGGTTTGCGAAAGGATAGAAGGTGTATTATTAAATAATTCTCGTTTTTTAACTGTTAAATATATAGACTTGAAATTACAAAAGAATGTTTCTTTTGTTTATTAGAAATAAATTAAAAACTAGTTTTACGAAAATCGACTACCAAGGGGGTTGCAGGGGCATTATAGATTTAAAAAAAATCCCATTTTTTAACTTTTAGACCTAAAGAAATTTGACAAACATGTTTATTTTGATAAATAGAGATCCGCTAAAAAAGAGTTTTGCAGAAATCGACTTTTGAGGGAGGGTTATGGGGACGTAAAAGTTAATTATACTTCCATTTAAGAAATTTAAGCTGTCTTTTTTAAAATCAAAAGGAGAGAGCTATCAGAAGGCTTTTCAATTCAATTGAAATCTTAAATCTAGAACTAAGATATCAATATTTAAAAACAATCTATAGTAGTACAACATAATGAAATACCCAGTGAAGCGGTTGGGAAATGGCAAGCGCGTATACAGTAATACGCGAACCCGGAGCTACGTGATTTTCAGATCTCGTTGTTTCGTCTTCGGTTTGAGAAGAAAAAAAATCGGTAAAATTGATGAAATTAGCAATGCGATTGAAGAAGTTGTTGATCTTTCCAACAAAATAAAGGTAAAAGTGGATAGTGATGTCGTGCAAGAACTGATGGATCTCCTCAATCAGGAGTTGACAATAGATGAGCTCATCGAAAATGCATAAAAAAGATCAGGACATTGAAAAACTTGAGTCTTTAGACCCAGATGTGACGGGATCACGCGGCTTTTCATTAACATATCCTTTGGGTTCTATGGGGCCAGAATTAATGGCAACTCTTTTCCAACCAAAATTCAAGAAGTGAAGCGTGAATGAAAGATGCAAATTAGAAAGCTTTTAAATATCAGAAGTTAGAGTAAACGGTGTGGCAATTTGGGGAGTGTGCTGATAGTGCGTGATTCAGTTGTGAAGTGACAGCCAACAGAAGTTATTCCGGAGAAGGTGCATTAGGTCAAAATGCATACCATTGCACTCGAGTAGATAAGCAACTTCCATTAAGATTGTATCGGCGATCGAAGTTAAGGTAGGATTGACTATTTAATATTAGGATCTAAGATATTATTGGAATTGAGTTTAGGCGAGTTAGTTATTGATAGTGTGGTCCGGGTTAAACTAATTCGGTATTATATATATCGTGTGTTTTGTCACACACATCGTAGATTCTCTCGCATATATTATTATTATCTAATCTGTTAGAGGTTTAAGTGGTAAAATCTTAATAAAGCCAAATTAAGATTATGGAATCTTCTAGTTCTTTCGTTAATCCTACAATGGAGGGTTAAAGGGTGCATTCTTGGAGGAAATGCCCAGAATTATATTGCTCTCGGCGTGTTAAGACCCTAATAAAACCAGTTCAAGATTTATGACCACCATAAAATGTGCTAAAAGAGAGAATAACTCGAAGTGTCCAGAAATACTTCAAAAAGAGGGAGAAAAAAAATTGAATTACAAGAGAAAAAGTTCGTTATATAGAAAATGCACTTCGCTGTAGGGAGGTTATTTTACGAAGAAAATCGTGAAATGGTTCCAGGAAAAAGTTCGCTCTATAGAAAAATTCGCTATATAGAGTTTATTTCACGAAGAAAATCGTGAAATGTTCTTGGTTCCAGGGAAAAGTTCGCTTTGTAGAAAAATTCGCTATTTAGAGGTTCGTTACATGGAGGTTCGACTGTATGTTAAGTTATACCCCGACTTACGCCGTTATCACTCAGTTCCACCCATCGCGTAAGTTCAGTCCAGAATTGGTTTGAAGGCAGCAAATGTTACTCAACTCCCATTGTAATCTAACTCGGACAAAAATATCAAATTTTACGTGATGAAGACATTGTTATTTCTTATGTTTCTATTTTTTAATCTAAAAAAAATGACGAGGAGTTGTTCATTCTGCACACTTCACTCGAATCATAACTCGGATCTGTTCGATCCAATCGCTTTCGTCACGCTTTGTTCTGTCAGATGTCCACAAACGATATTTTTTTGCCGTCCTTGACACTGAAAAAGATGGAATTGATTATTCCAGTCATGTCTGCTTCGTTTTTCGACCTAAATGTGTGATAAAAGAAGGGCGCGCCACACACACACACAACTTCCAGCAAGAAGCAGCGGAGGAAGGGAAGTGAAGAATCAGTTCCGAAAACATGAACACATAAAAACCACACTTACGAACTTGCTCTGAGTAATATCTTGTCAAAAAAGGTGTGTAACATTGTTTTGGTAACCTCGAAAACAAAGCAAAACATATGCTTAAAAAAATAGTCGTATTATTGTATTCCCATCCTAGATTCGAAATTTATTGTTCGAGACGTTTTTTATTATACTTTAAGAAATGTTGCTCAGCTTGGTGGAAATACTAAGCAAATGTTCAGCCCAAATACATGCATTTAGAGAAGAAATACACAAAAAATAAAGTAAAACTTAAAGTGAGACGGACAGACATAATAAATAAGATTATCGCGTTTTGTAGGTGCAGCAAAAGAAATGGTACTTAAAATTTTTTTAAAACTAAAACCTGCGTCAAAAATTTCAATAAATTGAAATTTTTAAAAATTAAAAAAAACATGCTTTTATAGTTACTAAAACAAAAATGTAAAAAGTATTAACCCCACAAGCGTTTTCGCTTTAGTGTTGTAACTTAATCTTTTAGTCGCCATATCTGGAATGAGTCACCAAATCTGTAAATGGGATCTGGAATGAGTCGCCAAATCTGGAAATGGGGTATCGTAAATCCTGATTAGGACAATGGAACAAAATTATTAAATTATTGTATTGTCATTAGTCCTTGACTAGTGTGCAAAATTTCTAATTCATCTGACCTTTTAAAGTGAGTAAAAATCGAGTTCAAAGATTCCGTTACATATAGGTGAAGCTAATAAAAGCGTGTTAAAAGCATTTTACTGAGTGAATTCAGAAGCATGAGACACTGACATTATTTTATACTTCCGGTAAAAAGTTCTCTTTTTAAGGGATCACTCATTTTTCTATGCAATGTGCGACATAGTCGATCTTCGTTGACCATATCGTGGGGTTTCAGCGTAAGTTAGAGGTGTGGGATTCTCGAAATGATGAGACATTTTAGAATTCTTAATATGACTTTTATTAAGAATTTAACTTAAATTACTTATATATCGAACAAACTTATATTAAGTGAGAATAAACAAAACACGTAGCCTTAATTAACACAGATCGCGCAATTAGATCACTTATCAATATAATTATACTATATCCGCCTACTCTCACAATCTTAATAATATATTCGCATTCAGAATATAATCTTCCTACCTTGGTTTCTATGCATCGTCCAGTCCACTTCAGATATTTCTCTAAGTTGGCGTACAATGGTATGTACCTTGGATGAATGGCTAGATTTTCGTGATTCTTAGGTAAGCCGTCACTTTACACTTCTATCTTCTCTGAACTGAACTTTCTCTAAATTGCCATCACGCTCCCTAAAACTTCTGTCCTTTTAAAGGTTATCTTATTTGCATCTATCCTTCGTTTCACTTCTTGGATTTGGGTTGGAAAAGCCGTCAAAGAACACAGAGGTTATGTTAGAGAAAGGACGCGTGAGACGTCACAAATGTTTAGTATTCTTTGATAAGTCTTTAATTATAATTTTATCATACACATATATTATGCTAAATATTTTTATTATTTGATTTCTAAATTTTCTAGAAATGCAGGTGTTTTGAGCCCGATGATGCTCAAAGGGAATCACGGTTTTGAATCCTGATTCTAAGAGAATACTACTACAAGGAAACGAAGCTTCTAAATCCTCATACGGTGGACATTAAAAGTCAATTCAGACAATGGGTTACACAAGCGCTGAGTTTGGGGGTTCAAATCCCTCCCACAGACCAACA
The DNA here is from genome assembly GCA_019973955.1 of Trichonephila inaurata madagascariensis. Classification (NCBI taxonomy): domain Eukaryota; kingdom Metazoa; phylum Arthropoda; class Arachnida; order Araneae; family Nephilidae; genus Trichonephila; species Trichonephila inaurata. The sequence continues at coordinate 176,086 of BMAV01000936.1, read as the reverse complement.
AATTTTTGACTTTTAAAATAAAAATTAAGCCTCAGTGCTTTCGTCTAAGTCATTGATTCTTAACCACTGTGCCGGGACACTATCGTGTGCCGCCATTTTTTTTTTTAATTATTAATTATACTCTGAGAAAAAAAAATCTGGAGCCTAATCCTTCGGTCGTTTTATTTCAATAAACTAAGAGTATTCGGGGTATAATTAATTTATACTTTCGTCCATAGATGGAAGTGTATTACAGATAAGTAAAATTCTTTTAAACTTCTTTTATTGTTAGTGAGCCGCCAAGTTTTGAAATTGGTAAAAGTGTACCGCAACGAAAAAAAGGTTTAAGCATCACTGGTCTACGCTTTATTTAACCGTCTGAGTGGAACATTCGTCTCTCGGACGGAGATGATTTGCTTTGATGCCTGTAAATAACGCTGTGGTGTGATTTTGTGGGTGGGCTGCCTTGACATCTTCAGTTGGATTCTACCCAGTGAGAGAATCACGGAGTAGAGCTTGGCGATTTTTTTCAACTCACGATAGGTGGGATTTTTCTTTTACTTAACACCGTCTATAAGTCGGATATTCCTATAGTTATTTTTACATGAATATAATTAATTTCCAATCAAATTTTATAAAAATACTAGTCACAATTCTTGTGATAAAAATATATGAATATAGTGTGCCTCATAAAGACTTAAATATTAAAAAGTCTTCTCCATTTCATGAGCGATAAGGACATTTAAAACAGTCCTTAAGGTATCCAACTAGGTTCGGAGATAAATTTTCAAAAATTGATTTTCTGAATAATTGTATAGTTTTAAAAACATAAATAGGCTTAAAAAGTCATAACTATTAAATAATTAACATGCATCGCCCTTTTTTTTGAAAAAAAAATATTTTTAGGAAAATTTAGCAAAAAAAAAATTTTAAGTTAAGAAAAACGTGATAAATAAAAGTAAATTACACATTATGCAATTTTAACGTCATTGATATACTTCTTGATCTATCTCTCTGAAGTGTCCCAAACCGCAGGATAAAAAATATTTTAAGAAATAAATATTGTATTAGCATTTAAATTTGATGGTCATGATTTTTCGTCAAAATTACTGCATGTTCTAAGATAAAAATGGCAGTAAAATGTGATTAAATGTAACTGTCTTAAAACCTGCAGTTTGTTACACTCTGAAGGGCCCATAGCATATATGTTATAAATTTCATTGCATTTGGTTGGATTATTTAGAAGATATCCCGTTTTTCGTGCACAAATTATCATAAAAAGTTCATTCTTCAAAAAACGAATTAAAAAAATATTTTTATTAGTTAGATAAAGTAAATGCTATAAAAAGAACTTAAAAAACTCTCTAGTTTTATGTATTAGTCCTTCTTCCTCAATAATGAATTACTTTTTTCTCTAATGACCCAAACAACACCAAACATCAAACATCTAAAATCACTTTTTCAACCTAGTCGGATACATTAAGGTTATAAAATTCAAAAAAAAAAATTGCGTACCCGTCTGTCAGAAAAATGTTTCTAAGAGCGGCAAAGAAATTGATTTTCCGACTAGAGGGTTAAATGCAACCCATGAAAGCATGTGTATGCCCATGAGCTCTGAGATGTCGACTTCGTCATATGACCATGATTCGAAATTTCTTGAAACGTTACCAATTACTTTCGTGCAGCTTATAACGTAATGCTAATTAAAACTAAACTAATACTTTGTTTTTAAATTACATCGTAGTGGACGTCGTACTACACACAATGGATTACAACCTGGCAATAATCCATTGTAATCCAGAATAGATTATTGCCTTTTTGATGATGAGGATGATGCCGTAGCAGTCACTTCCATTATTCAAACTTGTTTACCACATCATGAAAGATTTTTAATGTTTGAATTTAATGTTACATTTTTAACACCACGTGTTTTATTTCCGAATTGAGTCTGTAATTTTCGATCGTTTGCTTTCTAAGCCTCTACTTTACTTTCAAACTACCACGGCTTTTGATTGGTGTTCAAAAATTAGGGTAAATGTTTTTAGTATAAAAGGATTATAACAATCAAAATAAACCGTTTGCTTTGAATTTGGTGACAATATAATATCTGAAAATTCAGAATTCTCTCTCTCTCTCTTTTTCCGCTTAACAATCCACAATTTCGTGGATTGTTAAGCGTTTGACCAGATTTCCCTAAAACCCATCATACATTAAATTAGGCATGGTTGAAAATTCTCATGTTGGTGCAGCATGGAAGCCTGGAGAGTGAGATACTAACTCAAGTCTTATCCTCTTAAATTGGCAGTGGTTAAAAATTATGAAGACAGTTGCTAATATTCTAATCGTGTGGCTTCTTAGTGTGATATTAAAAATCAATCAATCAATGAATTAGAAGGTAAATTGATTGAATGAACATTCATTGATGTCATATTTTAGAGAAACTTGAGGGATTTATTAATTTTCATACACGGCCAAGTGACAAGTACGATATTTAATCTTGTACCTCTTCCTCTCCACACTTCCACAACACACCAAGGTGAAGATTTTGAGTCTACTCATTTAAGTTGTATCAGCCCCTCAACACGCCGGGTCCGTTGGCATCAAGATGATGCGATAAAAATAACTTGACCAAATGAGAATTTGGGGTAATAACTTTTGTTACTCTATCCTTCATAATTCAATTAGTCAAATGTTAAATCTAGATTAACGTAACTGAGGTGTTCTTGTTCTTTGAGCATCATTCAAATTATGAAGCTCCTCATCGATATCCCAACATTGTGCTAAACGTTCGCGTTTTCAAGCCAACCGGTCTATGACCAGTGGCTTGAACAAGAGTGGTTTTGATGGTTCAATACCCTTCCCCATTGTCCAACAAATTTTTAAGTTTAAGCATAGAGATTACGTCTTGGTGCTTTCATCTACGTGTTTCTTAGAATATAATTCCCTCTTCTCACAAAAGAAGTTTAGGTATGATACAATGATGCATCTTTTTTAAATGCACTTCTTTAAGGTATCCGACTACGTTCGGAACCGTGATTTTAAAAAAGCGCATAAATGGATAATTTTAATGATATTTAGTGTCACTTAGATTAGAATACATGTATAAAACTGTTTTAAGGACATTTTACAAAAAAAAATTTATTTAAATACAGTATTTCGGCAAAAAAAATAACTTAAAATAACCTTTTTTTAAAATGTTCTTTTGTGAAAAATGCTTCTATTATAATAATATTTTGCCTGTATATAGCTCAGAGCTCTGTACAGAGGCTCAACTATGATTTTTAAAAAATTCACATTATTTTCAGAGTTACAACCCATTGAAATAGTTATCGGCGTTTTTTTCTTAAAGTTTATCCCCTCTGTTGTCGTAAGACATGGATAAACCCACTTCTAAGTTATATATTTCAAAAATTCTAGTTGAGCCTCTGTACAGAGGTCTGAGCTATATACAGGCAAAATATTATTATAATAGAAGCATTTTTCACAAAGGGAGAATATTTTGAAAATTGGCCATTCTATGTTCATTTTTTGCCAAAATAGTGTACTTAAATAGTTTTTTATTTTAATACTGTTCTTAAATCAATTTTATATACATTTTCTAATCTAAGTGACACTAAATATCATAAATATTATCCATTTATACGCTTTTGCAAAATCTCGGTTCCGAACGTAGTCGGATACCTTAATGAAAATGATAAATATTAATTAAATTGCATTTATATTTAGTCGTCTTGAACATAGCTGATTGTATATAGCTTCATAATCCACAAAATACTAAATTATTTTCAAATTAAAATATAAAAATTGGGATTATATTATACATTTTTAGTTATTTTCGTTTTTGTAAATTATGAAAATCTGAATTGGTTATTAGCATCTTATAAATGCTTTATTAAGCTGTTTCTTCCTTGAATTTATACACACTAAAGTAAATATATTCGTTTTCTACTGTTTGTTGATTATATTCAAAGGATATGTACATTCCACAAAAAATATACATTAACAATCAAACTTCCTTTTTGTGTGCAATAATTTTAAAATATTTATATTTTTTGCAATAAATATAACATTCCTAAATGATTAAATTTCCGAAGCAAATACGATCTTGAAATCTGAGTGAAATATTGGGAGTAATTTAAAAAATATACACATATAAACGTAGAAAAAACATACATAGAATATATATAAATGTAGATAAAATGGATTAACCCGTAAACTGCTGAATATCTCTAAGAAATACAGTAAAATTTAAGTTCAACAGTGTTGTTTCATTTATTGAAGTCTATATGCCATTTGAATAAAAAATTTTCTCTTCAAGAGGAAACAATACCATTCAAATCGCTTGTCAAAATAATCATCTTAATTGCTCTTTCCGAATATTTAGAGCATCAATAACAGAAGATGAATTCACTAATTAAGAAGAAAACAAATTAATAACATTGTTGCATTGTAAAAGAAAATACATCGCTATACCGTTCTTCTTTCCGATTGAGAATCCAAAGCGCGCCATAAATTGTTAACAGGGATTCCATTTGTCGCACTAATAAGCCATTTTCTTTGTTTAAGAATCATTCTTTAGAACGTTTCTGGTAGCAAACGAATCGGATATGGTCAAAGACAAACGGATGTTAACAGGATTGAATCGAATGCCATGTTCCATTGTCTTGTGTCATCCGTTGTGCCCTATTATTAGAATCGTCGTTGTGTCATTGTTTTGTTATGCGACAGTTCAATACTTCCCACAATTTTATTTTTCCACCTTTATCAAACGCACTTCTAAATGAGATCATGTTGTTAGATTTGAGATGTCGTTAGATCTTATTCTTAGCAAAACGCAGTCACGCGACTTAGTTCAGTGCATGAACAAATTAAGTTTCACAAGTGTTCAAAGTCTTAGTTTGAAAAAAAAAACACTTTTTTTTTTAATTTGAATAATGAGCCAAGTCTTTTTTAAATTCGAATATTGAATTAAGCCTTTTTTCAATTCGAATATTAAGTCTTTGAGTTCGAATTTCGAGTTAAGCCTTTTGAATTTCAAGCATTAAGTAAAGTTGCAGTTTTTTCTTTCAAAATTTTAATTATGTAGAAATTTTGTTCAACAGTGTATTAATACTTATTTTCCGTGTCAGATTTTCCTCTATGTAAAGTATTTAATTCTGTTAATGCAATTACAATTTTTAAATTTTTCAGTTTTTTTATTGAAGAAAATATATGGTTTGTGTCACACATTCACATTACATTTTACTAAAATCAAAGGCATTTTATTTCTAAATTTCATGTTTATTTTTCAATAAAGCTAATTTTCTATTAAATAAAAATAAAATAGAAATATACCAAAGAGGAAGTAGTTATTCACAGAAAAAAACCAATTATCATAAACTTCATTTCTAGTAATAATAAAAATAATCGAGTTGAAATTTCTAAGAAATACAAATTTTAAAATTCTTTACATTGCAAATAGAGACTTACTAATTAAAATTCGAGCTTTCTGTGCTAAACATAATATTATTATATATCCACTCACCTAAGCTATAAAAAAGCAGAAAATAATATGTTGACTCTTGCTACTGAAAATGTATTTTTATTCGTTGTAACCATAAATGAAGACTCCAAGACAAATAAAAAAAAATTAAATACTGATATATGTGTGATTTGTCATAAAAGTTTTATACATTTACGCAATATATTTTAAATATAATTTTAATACATTTTTATTTTTTATATTTGGTTACATATTTTTATTTTGTATGCTATGTAAAATTAACAGCTCAATACTTTTTAAGTAACTCATTAGAAGATTCTAAGAAAAGTTGAAGCTACCTCTTTTTATCCCATGAAATTAGAAAAAAATTTAACATTGTGAGACAAAAATTTTTAAATTTAGTTTAATTTTATATGGTTGAGCTATCCCACAAATAAATTCCGATTCGGAAAGCTCAGTATCAGGAAAGAACATTAAAATGTCATTAAATTTTGTTATTTTCGATTTTAAAAAACAAGGAAAATCTCTTTCTTCCTAAATTTCTGACAAAATTGTATTGGGGGATTGCATTTACATTATCTTGTAAGGAATGAGATATCTATGGTAAACGAAGTACAGTTAAAACGAAACTTTTTATGGTTCGTTTAGAAATTAATTATACATCTTTGAAATTGCTCGAAGTGAAATTAGTTTAAATTTGAATTAGTGTAGTTTACAAGAAGAACATAAAGTTTGTTGACAGTGGATCTCATATGGTTCAAGTGACAGAAAATAATTACAAGATCAAAGAATAACGCAATTTTTCTGGAAAAAATAATAAAATTCCTAAATAAATAAATATTTTTTTTTATCTCAAGATAATGACAGGTGTAACTTAATCTCACTGGATTTAGAGATCTGTTCTAAGGTCTAAAATAGATTCAAATTATATTCTTTTTAGTGATTTTCTCTATTTTTATCGCAAGTCATTTTCGTCTTGAACTTCCAAAGGTTTTAAATTAGTTCAATTTGCAAGAACTTGAAAGACTTCCGATAGCTCTGGTGCAAATACTGGTGAAAAAGAAAGATATTTTGACAAAACTAATTAAAAATAACTTCACATGGGCAATATAGCGTAATAATGACAAACGGTTCTTATTATTTACGCATGTTCTTGAAGTCTGTACGCCATACATTTTTTCCAAAGAGATTTAGTTGAAATTATTTGACAGTTGTTCCATAAAATAAAATTACAAACTATTGTGATAAAATCTGAGGTCAGAGAACATTTGGTCCGCAAATTTCTAGGCAACGTACATGACAAAATTTCAAGGTTCCTTATTTCTTAATTATTTTCTGATTCTATGACCTGCCAAGAACAACCTTATTAAAATATAGAATTTACACTGCCAATGTGTCTGAGTGGTAATTCCTTTCTTGCAGAGGAATTACTGCCTTTGATACACATGGGTGACATACCTCCAGGATGCCCAAGAAATCTTTCTTTAATTTTAGTCTCTTCCTCTTTTTAAACACATCTCTCTCCTCCCTCCCTATTTTTAACTATATGTCCCGATCACGGATGTATGGTTTAAGCAATTATTCAACTGATACATTTGGTTTTTCACATACAAAACAAAACATCATATTTCATAGGATTTCGTTCAGTATTGTAAATAGTAAATGGGAAAGGTGGCTAGCTTAAAAACAGATTAAACTCTACTTTTATGTAAGTTTAAAAGCTGGCCTCAGTCAGCAATGTTTATATTGATGCAACATCCATTTAAGTTTACAAAATCTCTATGATATTTTTATCTTCAATATTCAAGTCATTTCAATCTCATTTCAAGTAAAGTGAATTAAAAATTATATTAGAAAATCAATGCATGTTTGACGCAGCTTAGCTATAAATATGATCTTTTCGAAGCCAACCAACTATATATAAAAAATTGTAATCTATAACCTCATCTTATAAGGCATGGCATTGTTAGTTATAATGGTGCGTTAAGAAAACTTCAATTTTTTAAAATGCAGGTGAGTTAACAAAATAATAAAAAGTAGTTGAAAAACGTTTTAAACCAAAATTATGCAATTTATTTTAGGAAAAGTTACATTTCTTCGAAAATCTTTTTTCTCTGTCAATTAAATTAAACACAATCAAAAACTTTTCACTACCTCGAATTGCGATTTTAAAAAAGATAAACTAAGATATATATCTTATAAAGAGAAATATCTCATTTGTGCCATAAATAGCTATCATATCTCAGTTGTGTACTCAATGTACTAATTGAACAATTTCCAAACCTTTAGGGCTAAATCCATTTTTCATAATAGACGCAATGATAAAAAAAAAAATTAACTAGATCTTCTAAGTAGCTAAATAGATCGCATTCATTTTCAATCAGTAGCCTACAAATTATATATTTTTTTTTTAAAAAAAAAATTAAAGTAGTTCTATCGGGAAGAGTCGAAGCCTAACTGAATTATCCTATTTGGGTCACACTTGTGGCGGTCCTCTCTCTCTAGTTATGGAAACCTGTTCTGAATTTGTGATGAGTTTTTTACAAAGGCTTGCTTCCGACGAAGTTCAAGGTCATTTTGGAAGGGATGGTGAGCACAGTTATCGTTTGGGTTTAATGAAGAAAATGTGAGTAGACACGCTGTAACATCGAGCGAAAAGATTATTCAAAACTTTTCAAGGAAAAGGTTAAGTGCAACCTACTAGCCTATTTGAAAGCTAGTCATATCTCTTGAGATTTGTAAAGATTTGGGTACTATATTCTTACTATCTTCTCCCCCTTCTATATTTAGCAAAGGGTAGAACTGTTGTTTTCAGAAAATAGAAATTGTCAGATAGGGTTATCAACCGCAGGGATTTTTCAATGTCCGGCCAGCGTTTAATATTTAAGAATGTAATTTATTCTACAGCTTGTTAAGGTATCCGACTACGTTCGGAACCGTGATTTTAAAAAGCGCATAAATGGATAATTTTCATGATATTTAGTGTCACTTAGATTAGACTACATGTATAAAATTATTTTAAGAACATTTTGACAAAAAAAAAATTATTTAAATACAATATTTTGGCAAAAAATTTACTTAGAATAATATTTTTTCAAAATGTTCTTCTTTTGTGAAAATGCTTGTATTATAATAATATTTTGCCTGTATATAGCTCAGACATCTTTACAGAGGCTCAACTATGATTTTTGAAAAATTCACATTATTTTCAGAGTTACAACCAATTGAAATAATTATAGGCGTTTCTTTTCTTAAAATTGCTCCCCTCTGTTGTCGTAAAATATGGATAAACCCACTTCTAAGTTATATATTTCAAAAGTTCTAGTTGAGTCTCTGTAGAAAGGTCTGAGCTATATACAGGCAAAATATTATTATAATAGAAGCATTTTTCACAAAAGGAGAACATTTTGAAAAAAATTATTCTAAGTTAATTTTTTGCCAAAATATTGTATTTAAATCATTTTTTTTTGTCAAAATGTCCTTAAAATAATTGTATACATGTATTCTAATCTAAGTGACACTAAATATCATGAAAATTATCCATTTATGCGCTTTTGCAAAATCACGGTTTCGAACGCGCGTATTCGGATACCTTAATCTCAATAATTCTAACACACCGACTGTCAAAATTCTGTTCTGTTCTCTTTATAATTACAAAGGTTGTTCATAATGCTTTTTTTAAAAAGAATAATATTATTACCAAACTACTATTTTTTATTAATAAATAATTTTAAAGTAATAATGCACACTTCTAATACTTAAGCAGAAGAATTATTTCAATCGGTAATGCACCATGAAAACGTTTTCATATATTTTTGATATTTTGGATTTCGAATGTCTTAAAAATTATTTTTAAGTGATGCAATTTGGTACATCATTTACAGTCTCAAAGTTTTTTTAAGTAGTCTAAAATAATTGTACTATAAGATACAATCTGAAACATTCATAGCCTTAGAATTCTTAACATTGTGTCTTGGCATTCCCAACACATTATTTCTATTGACCTTTACAAAATTCATGAAATACTTACTAGAACGGAAATTTTTAGTTACAAGTTAATTAGATATAAATGTCATTGCTGTGGCGTAACTGAGAAAATTGAAAAGTCAGGTTTGGGGCCCTAAACCAGATTTTACAACGGATTGCAAAACCATAACATTAGACTTTAAGCCCCCTAGAATACTGCCCCCACCCCCTCCTCGAGATGAGAGGGTTGCAGGGGTGCACGTTACACCACTGTATTATAGTTAATTAAGAAATCACAAATATACTTTAAATCGAATGATCAGGATAAATTATGATGTCTTGTACATAAAGCATTAAACTGTAAAATTTTATAGTTTCCATGAGGGCAATTAGAGATGAACTTCGTAATTCTGAACAGATGTTGGAAGACGAGGACTACGTTTGAATAATTACTTCACTCTTCTGACTTCTGTATCAACCACCGGAGAACTTTTATGTAAAAAAAGGGAACTTCATTTATGCTGATTGATGTCCTTCAATGGAATCCAAATTAAACCAACCTGCTTCTCTCTCTCTTGGTTTGCATATCGACCAAAAATATTCGACTAATGAGTCTCTAAATAGGCTAATGAGGGAGACAAATAGTTCCTGAAGGAAAAAGATATCAAAATATTTCTTTTTTCAAATGTATTTAAAAATAAGAGCATCTTTATATTATAGTTTTATTTTATCTTTAATAACATTGCGGTATAAATTTATCGAAGTATATAGAATTCGTTGCCTTTAAGAGTAATATAGTTCGCAGTATCAAAAGTATTATCTGTTAAAGGTATGATTATACAGTGCTGATACCAGAATCCAAAATGGATTCATTATCTAACGATAATGGGAACGACCTGTTACAGAGGAGTTTATGGAACAATTAGTAATAGTTATTTTACCAATAATGATGACAATGACCGACTATTACATGCCGTAAAATCCGGCGTATAACGCGCACTTTTAACACAAAAATAAGATCGAAATTTACGGATGCGCGTTATATGCCGGGAATAAAAATGATAACTTTGAAGATAGAAAAAAAAAAAAGACGAGCATAAAAAAAAAAATTAGATTCTATATAGGTCGGAATACTGTTTGTTTAAAAGAAATGACATGCCTCTCTAATAAACTTAACTGCCAAACAACAGAAATGCATACGGACATTACAAGTTTCTTGATAATTTTTTTTCCTAAAAAATATTTTAATGTACTACAATGTTTATATAACGGACTAAAAAGTATAATTTTTGTTTTCATCTTTTCTGCATTTTTTTTTTCTTCTTTCACATTTTTATGCATTGTCTTCCACTTCTAAACTATGGTCCAAATTTCAAGTCTCTAGCTCATTGGAAATTTAATTTAAAAGCATTTACAAAATTCCACCCGGACAGACATACAAGAAAGCGAGTTAATAAAAACATGGTAAAAGGGGAGCGAGTGTTTATGACATATATACCCCCCAAAAAAAGTAGCTTGAAAATATAGGTGCGCGTTATACGCCGGATTTTACGGTAAATAGAAATTCCGTAAGGTAAAATTAGTGCAAGTATGGATTTATCTCCCTAATCAAAATTACTTCATCTCTTTTCACAAAATAATAAAATTGCGATCATTAAATCAGTTACTATTAAGTATCATGAATTTCGTTGGAGTGGAACACCAAAAACGTACTGACAAATTTTCCATTATAATGAAAAAGATTAATTTAAAACATTTTAATAGTTTATAAAACAAGTACAGACTATTTTATTTTGCATTTTACAGAAAAAATAACTAAAATTGAAAATAATTGAAAAGATCTCTCTTGCTAAACGATTTGAAAAAATACAAACAAAATAAAAGAAATATATTTCTTGTTTTTGAAAAAAAAGCACAAAACATACAATTACGTGACAATTTAGGTTTAAGTTTTTTAAAGTGAAATGAAATCCCATAAAATTGAATAATCAGTTAAAACCAAACACCCCTGTAAGGTTTGTTTTAATATTTGGAATCCAACCTTCCATATTGATTTTATGGCACGTTCCTTCTATCTTCGGATTATCTTAAGAGAGTTCTAATGTATTACTTTTATATTTCATAGGGAAGGAGGGTTATTTTCAATATCTTTTTAACTTCTTTTTCTCTTATTTCGCAATTTTTAGAAAAATGAAACTCGCAAGTTGAAAATCTTTTAAAATGTTATTGTTACTAATGCCACCTGATCGGCGAAGGCCAGATCGAGGCCCACGAAATTCATCATGGTAAAGGGCTAAGTGACGCCTGTCGTTAGCTGTAGCTTTGAGCACCATACAGGTGACAGTACGATTTGGGTCGATTCCTCCCCAATTTAGAGGGAGAACACTCTGGGGGTGATCAGAGGACTCCCACCTCTCTTCCCCTTCCACCGACCACACGAGAGGACTTGCGGCTCGACGGCTATTTAGAGTACCCCCATGCAGCGCAGGCTCTATACATTTACAAGCATCCATGTCTATGGGATTCGAACCCAGTCCTCACGGCACAGCAGTCAGCGTCGCTAACCACTATACCGGATGGGCGACATCTTTTAAAATAAATGATAAATGAAAATATTTTTTACGTACGAGTTTGAAAATAAACTCCAAACATGACAGAAACAAGAAAAGAGGGGGGATAATAATAATAAAAACATGAAACAAAGATGAAGTTGCTTTGTATTAATTAATAGCTCTAAAGGAGTTTCTCGATGGAAAATTCTAAAATCAGAGCTACAGAACCAGCAACTTTAGAGCCTATTAAAAATGAACTTTTAAAGACATTCTAAATTTTAA
>BMAV01000936.1:138319-163156 GCA_019973955.1 Trichonephila inaurata madagascariensis | reverse complement strand
AAAAAAAAAAACAAGCCAAACGACGAATATATCGAAAACAGAAACCCATTTTTATCCCATCACTTCAACACAGTTTTTACTGGGTTGAAAGCAAAAACAGGGTTCTAAAGCTCTCCCCAAATGGTGCCAAATCGACAAATAGAATTTGTTGATGGACGCCAAATTGAGGCCAACGAGAAGTGATCGGACGGCTTTGATAATGACCGTAGAATGTGTTCTTGAAAAGTGATTTGTGGCCCCGGGGCTCTTGCCCCTTTCCTTCACTGTTCCATTCGTTTCGGAAGGAAAGGTTCCTGTTTCCGGACCGATTTTTTTTTAATTCGAATTTTGTTTTTATCGCGGCGTTCGATATGTGGAACACTAACACACTTAATAAAGTGGACGTTCGATATTTTCGGGCAATGGCGGTTTTGGAACGTAATTTTCGAACGTTTTGATTAAAGTAGTTAAGACAAAGTGATTCTGATGCGTTCCAAGTATGATTTATAAAGATATCTGATGAGTGTTCGAGATTAAACCAGTTACTAAATTTAATTGGTTTGGTACAAATAGAACGTGGAGTTTAAGTTTCTGGGAAAATTTTAACACATTTCCAAAAATATATGGATCTATGACACATGTTCCATTCGGATAAAATTTGAACCCATATATGATGCACAATGTGACAAGAATTTTTTGAATGTATGCATATTATTCTCAAAACTCACACAAAACGTGTGGTGTTGGAAAAACTTCTAAGAAATAAGCATGAAATGCTTTTCCTTAAAAATATTGAATCATATACACACATTACATTCCTTTGTAGCATTTGAAGATTAAGGGAAAATAATCAGAAAAATAATTGGAATTATAGATTCTAAGATGGCCAGAGTAACAATGCTCAACCACACCATAGCTTTATTGGGTGGAAAGATTTGCTACAGAATTATATAACTACATATTTCATTTTAAATATATATTTTATTTCTCTGTTTATGGGCTAATAAAATAGTATTGATAGAAAATATAATAAAATTTATCTAGGATGATATATTAATAGAAAAAAATGAAGACTATTGTCACAAACCTTTTGTGAATTTAATTTAAAAATAAAGCTTTACCTTTAACCTAAACATTACTTTCCTATCTTTTTCTGAATAAGTTATTTCATAAATTTTAGAATATAATTGAAACGCATCGCGATATTTTAAATTTTTTAAAAATGATTTTACTGTGATATTTTATACGTAATGATAATTTTTTTTGAAAAAGAAGATGCTTCCAAGTTGGATATTTCGTGTTTAAATTCAAAGAATTATTTAGTACAATTTATAGGAGAAACAACGGATGAAATAGTGTATTTTTAAATAAGAATGTCTAGATCAGGGATGGCGAACCTTTTTCGGACGTGGGTCAAATTTTGTTCATATTTTTTTTAGTACCAGCGCTTGGGTCACTAATGCCCATTTGCATCAGAGTTAATTTTAAAAACTTTTAACTCAGTATTTTTAAAACTAAACATCTTTAAATTCAATTGGCTTATAATGGGTAAAAAAAGGCACTATAGAAGTCTCTTTCTACAAATATAACTAATTAAAGTGCATTTTATCCGAAAAAAGTGCTTTGAATATGGTTTTTTGCTTTGGTTTTCGATTGTTTTTCAAGAAACAAAATGTGAGCAAAATGATATACTTTATTTGTTATTTTGTAAACACTTGCTTTATTTCAAATACTACATACTTTCATATACATTTGTTGTCATTTGCGTAGCTACCGCCGTATCAGCCTTATCAATGACACTGGGCCCTCAAGCTTCAGGGATCCCAAAATGCGTAAGAAGAGATCGTAAAATATTGAGAGCCCACCAAAAAGGTTCTCCAAAGAATTTGGATACGGGGTCCACTTAGGACTAGCTACGCTAGTGTTTGGAACTGTAATGATCAAACTGAAGGCTACAGACAGCATTTAAATTGCATTTGTGTCAATGGGCTTGAAAAATTCAAATAGAATATAAATAGTCCACACAAATTAGAAAATCTAAATAAACCCTCGTAAGCAAACAAGTGGTTGCCTAGCAATCGTGCGTCAGTTAAAAAGCTTGCGTGGGTCAGTGTCTGACCCACGGGTCATAGGTTCACCATCACTGGTCTAGATAATTAGAGAATTCGAAATGCAAAACCATGGTGTTAAAACATGATCTTAATTTAACATGATTTATCACAAGATACATTTTTTAACGAGATAATTTAAACTTTAAATCACACGGTAGAGAAATACGGTAGCTTTTAAAAGTCGTAACAGGCTTTCAAATCTCAATAAAATAGTACTCTATCTTCAATAAAAATTGATATTTCACAATGAAATTTTTTGTAGTAATACTTAATTCTACTCTTAACAAGCTATAAAATCTATTTTAAATATTAAGTAAAATTTATTTTTCAAAATTAATCTTAAATTTCTTTTGCAAAAATGATGATACAGTTTTAAAAAACGCTACAAAGTAGGAAACACAATAATATGTTTTGGTAATTAGGTACTTAGAAGAGTATTTATGAATATCCGCAATATATCTTTTAAGCTTTTAACTACTTCAAGTTCGCAAGTTTTTTTTTTTTTTTTTTTTTTTTTCTTAATTTCTACATTGGTGTTTCTCCAATCGTCTGTGTTCATTGTTTATGGTTCGCTTACGTTTTAAAGACACGTTGTCATACTGTGATCTCTATATTTTTCTACAAGCGTATTCAACTAGATTTAAATATGATGACTTGGTGCTTTTAGAGCTTCCAGACACTTAAAAAGAAATCAAAGGGGAACATTCTTGGAATGATCTTAAAATCACGATCTTGACTTTAAAAAAAATTGTTCTTGATATCCTAATTTTAGGTTGTTAATTTTAAATTGTCTTTCAAAAATTTTTAATGATATATTTTAAAAATAATTTTTAAAATAGTATAATTTATTAATATATCGGTTTATATATTTTTCACTTACCGAAGGAAAAAACTGACCTTTCTGGACTAAGTAAAAAAAATAATTTTTTTGCGGAACGGCCGTATAACTTCAGCACTCGTCAGACAGTTTCTGGTGATATTAAAGAAGATAATTGGTCATGGAGTTCTGTAAAATTTTTTACAGAACTTAAACATGGATTCTTCTCAATTTTTTCAACAAATATGTTATCGCGTCTGTTGAATGACCCTTTTTTTTATTAGGTATTAACCTTTTAAGGCGATTTATCAAACAGTAGAAAGCCGAAAGGGATAAATTTACAAATTTAGCCACATTTTTAAGTAATTTTATAAAGAGAATAATCAATTTACAAATTTATTTCGCTGTTACCAGACTATTGTAAGTATTTAGTCTAAAATGGAATGTTTTTTGCAAAATAAAAAAGAAAGGTTAACTAAGTAATATTTTAAGAATTACACTATATATGTAATGTAATGTTAAAAAAGCGGCAGACGATGTTGCTACTGATTAATTCATTCGAAAATATTTTGGTGTTCGATATTTTTGGGACATAATCTTTGGCTGTATGTTTGTATTTTCATTTTTAAATTAATGAGTCAATATTTTAAAAGTAAGTTATTTAAGGTTTTAGTATTTAGAATCAGATGTCAATTGGTTTATTTTGAATTATAATCCTGCTACATTACAAGGTTTTTCCTGCCAATTTCAGAAATATTCAATCGCATTTGGGAGTCACCTTATTTGTGTATCCTTTAATTACACTTATTTTTTTAACTGAATATTTTTGTTAAATTATAAGTAAAAATTAAATAAAACTATCATTTCACAATAATCAATAACAAAATTTATCTTGATTTAAAAAATTTTAAACTTATCGTCTGTGTGTTATTGACTTTTCTGAAAAAAAAACTCGCTTAAGTATTCCATTTCACAACGTGAAGAAATTCATGTAAATATATTTAAAATTTAATTTTCTACATAAAAGTCCAACTTCATTTATAAATAAATCATACTCGTAAGCATGTATCACTATTATTTTGGAACATATTGATAAATTACGCTAACTTTGAGACATTCCATTTAATAATTATAAGAATAAACGTACATGATATTTCGAAACAATTACTATTAAAATGATGCAACATAACGATAAAATTGGTGCTTTTTGAAAATTCTAAGAACTTTCATCATATTATTTTCATTTCGACAGAAATACATATATTGCACAAAACGCGATAACATTCAAGCCTTAAATGCCGCTTGTGACTGTGTGTATCAAGGTTATAAGAAATCTGTAATATTACTATGGCTCTGTGAGACTCTAAAGAAAATTTTAATGCATTCTAAAAATCCTTTACCGACTAAGCAGGAGAAACGGCAAAAATATTTTCAATGGAAGTTTTATTAATTAGCAATTAATTTGTCCTATTTACAATTAATAGAACAATTAAATTCCATTTTTGTAATTCAGAACATCAGATAAATTTAAATTAAAAGCTAATTTAGTTTGAAATCAAAATTTATATCACTCTTTTTCTTCAGTGTCATTTTTCGAAATGTTTGATTTAAATAAAGAAATGGTTCTTAATTCTTAAAATCTTAAAAACTTTGCGCTTCGAATTTAATTTCTATGTGCAGTTTTATATAACATAGGGTATAAATTTATGCAATAACAATCACAACTGCCATTTTAACTATAACAACAATTAATAATTGTATATCATTACAAAAATCCTGTTTTAAAAATTTCGTGACTAATAAAGTTAAAGTGGAATTTATTTTATTACACATCAACTCTGGATAAGTTCTTCATACAAAAGGATACATCAAGAATTTAAATACATTTTTTTAAAGAAAAGTAATAATTTTTTAAAAAATATTCAATCAAAATGTTTTTAAATATTTGGAGTTACACATTTGTTACAAGAGTAGCCTTACTTTTTATTCTAAACCAGAAAGACCTAAGCCAAAGAAATTTTTTTGAATTTTTTCGAATGACATGAATATTATAAATATCAACTGTATTATTGCTTTATATAAAATAAAATTGCTTGAAATTTGTATTCTCTTATATATTTTTTTAAATTTCATAACCTTCTACCAAATAAACTGTCAAAAAAAATTGAATGTTTTCAATGTAAATTAAAATATTAAAGCATTAAATATACTTAGCTTTAAATCAATATTATCATTCCTTAATGAAGACATATGCAATACATTTTGTTCATTTTTAGCAAAATAAAATTTATCCAATTACTTATTAATTTATATTTTAGAAAATTTGTAAATGTTATGTTCACCAAAAAAATAGAAAAGCACGACTAAGTGATTCGTTTTTCTTAATTTTTTTTCACAATAACGGCGCGTCATTTAGGAAAAAAATCAGTTGAACTTTTTTTAGATTTTTTTTATAACAGAAACACCGTAACATTGTCTTATATTCAAATTATTTTTTAATTAGGCTCTGCTTACTTTGATTTTTTTATACTTATGTTTTAAAAAAGTATCTACCTTTTTCAACTAATAATAGGCATATTTACAATTTATGATGGCATATATGTTTCATCTGAAGCTATTAGAAGATTTGTAAAACGTTCAATTGTTAACATTTCATATAACTTTTCTATGTTCTTTTTACATCGGTTACTATATCAGTTCATCAATATGAAAATTCAAACTGAGAATTATTTACATTTCCAAGTAGTTTTAAAATAATGAACTATTTAAAACGAAACATTATACAGATGTTGCCCTTTAATATATATATATATATATATAAGAAGCATATACAAAACTAAAGAAATTTTTTAAATGATAGAATTATTGAGTTTAATATCAATTGTTTTAAAACCCGTGCAAAGAAACTAATTTCCGCAAGTGTTTTTAAAAAAGTGAATACAAGAAAATTAGCTCATTTCTTGATTTCTAATATAATTAATACTTCTAAAAACATGTTTTCCTTGTGATATAACCTTTAAATTCATACCTTAAATTGCTTAAATACTCTAAATTAATTGGCCAAATAAATAAATAAGCAAATAAATATACTAATTAGGGATACTAAATAAGGATAAAAAAAAATGTTATAAATACGTATTGAGATACGAAAGAAATGTAACTTACCATTTTTGCGTCTCTTGAAAAACTTTAAAAATCCATAATACGTCATAGTCTTTTTTTCTTTCATTTTATCACTGAATAAATTGTTTCGAAACAAATCAAGCTAATATAATAATCTTGATAAATTCCACAGCTTCAACTTTCATAATGGCATAGTTCAACAGTGAAGATCGACAAAAAGTTCACTTTTCGGAAAAAAATTATCCTATAGAAAAGGGGTTTATTTAACAACAAATAACACGGAAATTACACAAACACATCCTTAAGCCTGCAATTATTAATTTTTTTTAAAAAAAATGTCACGCTTTCAAACTTTTGTCAGCACTTTTCTCTACTGTTTCTACAAATCGAAAACACGTAGAAGAATTTTTTTCATAGGCTATTTGTATAAAATAATAATAATGTCAAGCATTTGTAGAATACGAATTCCGTATAAAGAATTAAAAATCCACTCGCATTCTTCCAGAATGCAAAAATAAACAATTCAGTTCGCGACGTCGAAACGAATGTGTTCTTTCTCTCACGTAAAAAAGATTTCACTGACCAAAACTTCTCCACGCTGGAAAAAGCCTACTCATCTTTTTAATGTGCTTCAAGGCATGAGCGTAGAATGAATGAAACTGTTTTAACCCAAACTTCCTAGACTGCTAGTCGGCATCTTACCGAAAAGAAACCTGGCCGGCCTCATTCAAACTCAAACGCGCATGCGTCAACGCCGATCCATTTGCTTGTTTGATTTTTATTCTGTTGCAATATGAACGCTTCTCTTATAACCTTTGAGACATAATAAAGGGTATAAAAGGAAGTTTTAAATAGATTCACACCTCGTTTTACATTAATTTTGCGTGATTTATTAAATTTTACACACCAGGAAGCACAGTAAAATATATGTTCACGGAACTGATTCGTGTAAAGGTTATGTTATTTCTTCTTTTTTTTAATATTGCAGTAAAGTTATTTCATTCGATAAGGTTAGCTGTAAAGATAAAATTCCATTTTTGCTTTGCAAATTCTGCTGTAGTTAATTTGGAACACAAAAGACTAAGATTAAAGTTACTTATTTTTATTTCATTCTTCTGTTCTTGTTCCACCTGTTCGTTTTTCAATTCTTTGCTTACAATTAATTGAACAATTATTTCGTCATAACGGTTGAACTTATAAAAGTTTTTCAGATAATTCTTATTAAAAATACAGACATAATTTTTGCTATTGACAGCTGTATTAATGAATACAAAAATAATTGTTTCCGTGATTTATTACTTTCGAAATTATATTTTGAGCTACTTTTTTTAAGTGCAATTAAAATAAATATAATTTTATCTTTATAACTATGGCAACACAAAAAAATGCTTAATTTGTACGTTAATTATGTAATTCAATGAATAGATTGATTATACTTGGCTCATGTGGTGTGGATATGAAAACTAAAATATAATAAAAATCAAAAATCCCATTTTTTTAAAAAAAATTTTTTAAATTGAAATTTATAAGTTGCAGGATATAATTTTCTATTCTACAAATGGCTTATTTTTTAATATAAAAGCTTTAAACGAGTATATTAATTTTATCTTAAGTAAAATTAAAGAGTTAAAAACTGATAAATATATCTTTAAAATAAGTTCTTGTATTATTCTAAAAGTATTATTTTCTTCCAAAAAATGCAATGAATGATAAACAGTTATTATTGTAAAAAATGCACTTTTTTCTATAAATGGAAAATATTTTTGTAATAATAATAACAATAAATACCCATAATTATTTTTAAAAATGTATATTTATATTATCATTATTTTATTGTGCATTTATAATTATTGTGTTTATATAATTATTATTACTCAATTCTGCATTAATTGTTGTTGTTTTTTTATTTTCGTTGTGTTTTACTCCCTCCCCCAACAGGAAAAACTACACATAATTTTCTGCACTGCAAATCAAATGTTTTAGATAATAATAATTTTGAATTAATATTCATTTTTTTCAACTAATTTATTGCAATTTAAAACAGAAAATTCAACATAATTTCCTCACTAAACAATCGTTTTCTTTCTCTAACTACATAAATGAGGAAAACATTCTATGATTTAAAAAAATGGAATTTAGTGTTCGTAAGAAACATTCAGGAGAGAGTTTAAATCTTCCTTTCAGTACAATTTGTAAATTAAATTTAAAATACCAAAATAAATTTTCCTTCACTTGTTGATCTGCTTTTGGAAAAGCCAGGTTATCATACTTACTTACTCGTGAGAATAGAGCTCACCCAAAGGGTTTCGAGCTTCGAACCGACCCTCCAGAAGATACTTTATTTGTAAACTAAATAAAATACATATACAAAATGGTCCCGAATGAGGGACCCTCCTCAAAATTCTTGAGAATAGGAGGAAGAATATAAGATACAGTAGAAGTACGGTACGAAAATCGAAAAAAAAAAAAAACCCTCAAACCCCACCCGAAACTTGAAAAAAAAAAAAAAAAAACAGTTAGACAGGGATACCATTCCAAGTAGGAAATGTTAAATTAGGGAGAGGAAGAATGCTAAATAAAGAGAGAGAAGGACCAAGCAATTTTCTTTTTCTATTGTATTTTAGGAAAGACAGCAATAAGGTCAGTTTCCGCGTGGCAACAGATGTGAGACCCTGACAAAGGGAATGAATAGTAGCAGAAGGGGTGGCTAGTTAAGACTAGATCAGGTTACCTGTCTGATCATGTTCGAGAATTTTGTAGCTGATGTATTGATGTCAACTCTGTATCAGAGTTTTGATTTCCCCCAAGATTCGTCAGGCAAGTAACGGGAATCGCTCAGAGAAGCCTTAAGGCTTTTTGAAGCTCTGAGCACTCATGCAAAAATAGGTCCAGCCACAGTCAGTTTCAAGAAGACAGCATATAACATGCATTGTTAAATAATTGTACAAACGGTAACTCGTAAACTAATGTGCATGACTCAGAATCTCACAAGCCCAGGCACAAATCCTCTAAACGAAATGACGTTTTTCGACCACACAATTCAATGATAGTGGATGGTGATAGATCTAGGCATACGACAAACATTTCATAATAATGCACTCTTCCCAATGTCGAAAGTTGGCATATAGTTTGAAATTCCTAGTTCTTCAAAGAATGTGTACGGGAATAAAATTTGATGCTTAAAACTAATCCCAGAAATTTATAAAAGAATCATTGCTGTAAATAGATGTTTTTATGCCTTGAAGAGTTATTTAAAATCCAGTTTTCTCAAATTAAGAGCTAAATTGCTTCTTTACAAAAGTCTTTTAAAATCTGTCCTGACTTATGCATCAGAGACTTGGCCATTGACTTTACGTGATGAGGAAGCTTTGGGAATATTTGGGAGAAAGATCTTACGCTGCATTCTTGGTTGGATCCATGTGAATGGATCATGTAGAAGAAGATCTAACTAAGAACTCTACGAAATTTAAAAACAACCTGATATTGTAAAACTTGTCAAATTATAGAGACTTAAATGAGCTAGTTATCCGGCTAGAATGAATGAAGATCGTTGCTGCAAGAAAATCTTTCTGGCAAAGCCCTTGGGAAACAGACCTCGGGGCAGACCCTCGCTAAGATGGATTGACTATGTCGAAAAAGGCCTAAATGTTTTTAAAGGTCAAAAACTGGAAAACAGTTGCCAAAAGTAGGGATGCCTGGAGAATAGTTCTGGAGAAGGACAGGGCCTATCCAGGGCTGTCGAGCCATTGAAGAAGAAGGGAAAATTAATCAGGTGAGGATCTTATTGAGACAGAGTCGAGAATGAAACGAGGTTCGGGCCCAGTTAGCTCATACCTTAAAACGCTCCTGGAATTGCTAATTATAAAATATAATTCGAATTCAATGTCTTCAGATAGGATAATAAGGCTGGCAGCATAGATGACAATTCTTATTCTTAAGCTCAACTTCCATTAATTAAAGAAATTGCCAAATTTACCTAAATTTTCCAAGGGCCGAGAGTGATGTTGTGAGAGTCTCTGGATGGTTCAGTAAGTTCATACAAAAATTTCAGAGAAGAAAAAAACCACACGTAAAAGAATAGTAAGCCAAATCCGTAGAACAAGTAGTACCTTTATTGTGAACTGAAGATAAAACATCTCTCGTGTTTTCTCGCTAAACTAAGTCCGTTGCCAAACAGCTACAACGAAGTAATAAAAAGAATTAAATTAAAAGTACATTTTACAAGTTTCGAAAGCGTGAGGCGAGGATTCGCAGCAATAGTCATACGAGTGAGGTATTTCCAGATGTCATCATCATCATTTGGCCCAAAATTAAAGGGTTAGTCAGATTTTAATTCGGACCAAACTCGACATGTTCTGTAATTGATAGTAGCACCATCATATCATTTACATTTTTCAAGCACTTAAAGAGAACTGTGGATTTTTCGTTCTTCAACTTTTTACTCATCTTGTATAATTAAAAAGGAATTTTTCCAATTTAATTTATTCACTCAACTAGTCATCTCAGGACACAGTTGGCGCATCTGATATTGTTATTCATCCTATATATTAAAACATGTTCAATTTTTCCTAATCTAATGATGTAGGCTTTATCTTAGCTTAGCCCTAATTTACCTAATGTGTTAGGTTTAATTTTAAATATTCTATTCTATTCATTATTTTATTTTACTAGTTTTTATTTAGTCAACCTATATAATATAAGTGTATTAGTTGTATTTATTTTTTTCCTGAAAATGAGCTATAGCTCATTTAGGACATTTGTATCATTTTATGTATGTACTATTATTTAATAAATATTATTATTATTTTATAAAAATGTAACTTACAACAAATCTTATCTGGCACAATAAACATGTCCATTATTGTGAAAAAATAAGTGGAATGCATTTGTATTTGTAAAGAAGATACGTTTCACTATAACTTTGTTTTTTTTCACAGATACGAATATCAAACTACGAATCCTACGCGTGTCCAGTATCGCTCTCAGCTGTAATAGGATAGTTTTGACCCACCTCCTTGGAAGATTCACATATTTTATCGATTGTACGATGCAACTTTCTATTCACATCCTAATTAATTTCACCCGTTAGGCAGACAGAAAGCAAAAATGTATACTATTTTGTTGTGTTGGCAATCCTGAACATATAGTGGAGACAATTTTAAAAATTTCTTGTAAGTACCAAAAAAAATACTGTATTTAAACTTGTGAATACCGGTATTATAAAATTGTACAAATGGCTCAAAATACCAGTATTCGGTATCCCGGTATACCGGTATTGCAATCCCTACACTCCATGCTAATACAGTTTTTTCAAATATTAATTCATTCATTAAATTTAATTAATGAATAAATAGTAACAAACAAAAACGCAATGGTGAGCGCGTTGGACCTCTAATCAAAAGGTTTTAGGTTCGAATCCCACCTGGGTTTGCCTAATATTTGAGAGAATGCGGTTTCTTTTTTTTACTACACTATTTATTAGAATAATTAAATTTAATGAAATGAGAATAAAATAGTAACGAACAAATAAAAATAGTCCAACACCCTATATAGAAAGGAAAATGGAAAATTGCAAGGAAAATCGCTTTCTTTTTTTGCCACTTAATAGTGTGATTTTGTCATATGTATATACATATTTATATTAATTGTAACTATTTAATAAAAAGTAGCTAAAATAAAAATTTTCTTTGTGTGTGTGTGTGTGTTGACTTAAGTAAAAATATACTTAATTTATTTTATATTACTTGTTTTTTTAATATGATGGTGAAATTTTCAATATAAGTTGTGTTGATGATAATGTTTTCTTTTAAAGGCCTTTAATAACGAGCGAAATTCTTCATTTAAATAAAAGCCGACACTTGTACTAGACGTATCTGACACATCTACCGATGATAACTTTTTAAATCCAATTCGTAATAAACGTGCACGCTTGTTATCACACACAAGCAGCAATGAATAGTTGTCATACATAATTTGTAGTTTTACACCTGATTTCAATTTGAATTTTTACATGTTGTATGCATTTATATAGATTGAATTTTCACTATGCACTAATTTTACTTATTTATTGTAATAAAAATGAATTGTCTTTGTTTTTTAAATATGCAACATGGATTTTATTACTACTTTTTTACACGGGTTTTAGGGGAAATATCTAGAGGTTTTTCATTTTACACGATTTTTTAAAGTTAAGGAGCAGATCCACAAATTTACCATGTGTCACGTGTATTTTTTACTCGAATTTTTTTGCACGTTTTTCTAAGGAATGTATATACAGTGTAAAAAAAAAGAGTCGGGTGTATTGAAAAAAGCTCACGCGATACAAGGGGGAAAAATCCCTTTTATTCAGAAAAAAAACTTCACAATAATTTATCTATATCTGTTTAATGCATGAAAGAAGTCAATTTGATGTGTGAATCTATTAGCACTCTCTAAAAATACATACTTCATAAATTCTATCTTGATATATTTAATATAAACTAAATAAAACTAGTTATTTAATTATTTTTATATTAATACAAGAAAAGCTTGATAAATTTTAAGGTTCTCTACTTACAAATATATCACATAATGATTGTCAAAATGTTAAAAAAAATGAAAGTTTTAAATAGAAACATGCCATGAGAACGAAATTCATTGATTACCAAGCTCATTTTTTTAAATTCATTCTTAACACTTATTTTATTTTCAAAAACCAATAAAATAAATTGTTTAACACGCTTAACTAGCCATCCACTTTATATTTTTCCTGCAGCAAATTAAAAGAGAAACAGTAAAGATACATATACTTTGAACGTGAGCATTAGGCAAATGAAGCATTTAATTCAAAGATTCTGAACTTCCTTCTATGTTATTGTCGTTAAAAAAATAGCGTGTAACTAAGTGTGAAAAAACACCAAATCACATTTAATTAACTCGTCTGAGAATCATTGAAGCATGCACATAAACTGAAAGATAATGCTCAGTTTGGATGCATTGATGATGCGATTATAAAAGCTTCATTCCAATCAACGAAATATCTGTGCAATTTACAGCTTTTTTTTTTTTTTTTTTCCTTTTAAATTTTGTTCAAAACAAAAAAAAAAAAAACCCAGGTTTTTTTTTTTTTTTTCAATTCCTATAAGTTAACACACTCTCCCTATATATATATATATATATATATATCTTGTTCAAATTTTCAATCGTTCATAAAATACTTTCTATTCATCCATTCAAGTTCAAATACATTTTTTAAAACTAGTAGTGGGGGATACTTGATGTTAATGCAGTTTTTTTTCAAATATTAATTCATTAATTGTATTTAATTAAGGAATAAATAGTAACAAACAAAAATATAATAGTCCAACATCCTATATAGAAAGGAAAATAGCTCTTTGTGTTCCTATAGCGCGTTAGACTTCTAATCCAAAAATCGTGGGTTCGAATCCTAATTGGGATGGCCTGATTTCTGGGAATGTGATTTATGAATGAATAAATATAACAAACAAAAATAATAGCCCAACACCCAATATAGAAAGGAAAACTGCAAAGAAAATCGCTTTCTATTTTGCCACTTAATATTGTGATTCAGTCATATGTATATACATGTTTATATTAATTGTAATTATCTAATCAAAAGTAACGAAAATAAAAAAATTTCTTGTTGACCTAAGTAGGAAATGACTCAATTTTTTTATATACAACTTGTTTCTTTTCAGCTAGTAGTTCTTTTCAGCTAGTGGCTTGAATAGCCATATCTTTAATTTTTTATAATTTAGTTTCGTTAATTTAAATGTTTAGGACTGACTCTTTTTAAGTTGCGGTTGTTTTCCGTTCTTTAACAATGTCAATGAATATTATAAATATATGTATACCGGAACAGGTCCGAGGTTCAAATCCCGGCTGGGCAAGGTTTACTCATCCTTTCATCTCTTCAGTGGATCGATAAATGAGTAACAGGCTTGTGCTTTGGAACTAAGCACTGGAAATTTCGTGTCAGATTCACCACATGACCGGAACATCTGCTTATGCACCTCAGTGCCCAAAGTCACGTATACTGAGATGGGCACAGTAGGCCTTGACCCTCACGGTTTATTTTAGTTTTTTACCTTGAGGTTTCCGTGTAGGCATAATGTTGTACTGTTATCTTTAAAAATTTACTGTTTTATTTAGATATTTAATTTCCCAACTTAGTTGCATAGATAATTAATTATTTTTTTTACTTGGTAGTTGGCTTTGGTAATTAATTTAATATTTTTAGCATTACTTTTCTATTATATTATGTTTATTGTTTTAGTACACTTACAGAACCTTAATCTTGCACTATTTCCTCTCCTTTACAGCTCAGGAGTGCAGAGAATATAGAGAAAGGTTGGCTGGCCTTAAAACTAAGTTAAGCCTACAATATTAGCTCCTAAGGTTAAGAGTTTGTTACTATATTATTGTGGCTATTTTATTTTTCACCTATACCATATCTTGTAATGTTTCTATTTATTGCTTTGCTTTATTAGATTTATGGTAATTTAGTGTTTTATTATTGATTTTGCATAATACATACGCATATACATGAATAAAAAGTAATTAAATAAAGAATTTAATTTTAGTTCTTTTTTTTTTTTTTTTTTTTACTTTGATAAAATTGTTTTTCATATTTTGTGAAGTATAATTCAGTATTCTGAATTTCTTTATCCTCCGATAAATTGATATAAACATTTAAATTTAGAAGGAAGTCTGCTGAACATTTGATTCATGTTCCAAAATATAAAATATCAGTTAATTATGAAATTTAATATTTTTCAAAATTGTGTGATTTCTTATTAAAAAATCTGGAGCATTTTGAATAATTTTTACACAATTTATTTTTAAATATTATTACTATTTTTATGTTTTTAAAAATGTCTTTTTTAGAACGGTTCAGTTTTTTGAAACAATATTTATATCGTAATTTTATTATAGAAAAAGTTATTATTATACTCGAATATTTTTGCATGCTGGTAATTAAAAAGCAAATTTTTAGGAGATCAATTTATATCAAGTGTTTGAATATTTGCAGCTATTTTATTTTCATCTACTTTCATTACTCCAGAAAGTTTATGTACATAGTTTATATATTTCATATCTTCTTTCAGAAGTCGAGAATACTAAATTTCTTGAATTGGACTAGAAATCCATTTAACCACATCGTATTCATTGTATTTAATTCCGATTATTTTTTATGATGTTAGAAAAAATATATATGCTTTTTCAATTCCTACTATTAGTTCACTTCTCTCGCTATATATATATATATATATATATATATATATATATCTTGTTCAAATTTTCAATCGTTAATAAAACACTTTCTATTCATCCATTTAAGTTCAAATACATATTTTAAACTTGTAGGGGATGACACTTGATATTAATACAGTTTTTTCAAATATTAATTCATTCATTAAATTAAAAAATAAATAAATACTAACAAAGAAAAAATAATAATCCAACAGCATATACAGAAAGGAAAACCGTTCCTTTTTTTCCTCGTAGCGCAATGGAGAGCGTGTTGGACTTCTAATCCAAAGGTCGTGGGTTCAAATTCTACCTGGGATGGCTTAATTTCTAAGAATGTGATTTCTCTTATACCATACTGTTTTATTAGAATAATAAAATTTAATTAATGAATAAATAGTAACAAACAAAAACAAAAATAGTCCAACACCATGCATAGAAAGGAAAATGGAAAATTGCAAAGAAAATGGCTTTCCATTTTGCCACTTAATATTGTGGTTCTGTCATATGTATATACGTATTTATATTAATTGTAACTATTTAATGAAAAGTAACTAAAATAAAATATTCACACATACACACATGTATGTTTTATGTATACTCTTTTAAGGGGACACAGTACGATTCAATTGACAAAAATCGGTCAAAAAATCAAATCTAATTTTTCTAGCCTAAGTCATTCTTTATATACTTTTCTATAACCTCACAAAATTTGAAAACTCTAAACTTAAAACAACGCAGAATTATGATAGCTTTTACATTCATTTTTATTCACATCCCTATGGCAAATCAAAACTTTAAACTTACTTATCTCAGAAACGTAAAATAACTAGTTTGTCTTCATTTAAAATACTAAGGCTTTTTTTCTATTGTGCCTAATGCTTTGAATTTTTTTATCTATTGTTAATAGTACATGTAACAAAAGTTGGTATGCATTTTTGAATCAAAGCAATACTCTTTTTTAAAAAAATAATTAAAGTTAGAATTTGCAAATTTTGTAAGGAGTTTTCAATAAGGATTCATAAAAAGAAGTATTGTACAAATACCAATCGTGTTATCGTAAAACCCATACCAAATTTTGTTATACATAGTTGGACGTACTTGCAAATCAAATTTCATGAGTGTACGTAACTTTTTGTAGGAGGAGTAGCATTTTAAAATCCCTTCACAAATTTTAAGTTTTTTTCTTAAAAAAGTTAATGGCCAACTTTTAATGAAATTTTGAGAACAAAATCTGTTTTACATAGTATACACACATAGGAGGCAACCAAAAAAGTTTTGAAAATCCTTAAATTAAAAATTTTTGCTTAAATCGTACCATGCCCTCTTAAAAGGGGGTCCTGTACGTTCATAGGACCCATGTTAAATAGCGTAAGTTTATGTACCTTTTTCTCAGAACCATATACTTCCCATGGATAAAAGTTTTACAGCAGGCTATGTGTACTCTCAACAAAACTTTAATGGAAGGTTTTGTTTTCTTGTTTAAAATTAAAACAATTACGAAATTTTCAACAAATGTCCCATTTTTTCCCCTTAAAATTTAGTTTAAAAAAGCGTTATCTAAAAAGGTTTCCTAGATAGATCTAATTATCTCCATTAAAATGGGTAAACATGTTAACAATCTGCTCACTGAAAATTTGAGGATTATGTAATAAGTAGTTTTTGAGAAAAAGGTGCATAAAGTGAAAAATATTACATTTTGAGAAAATAGGTTTTAAAGTAAAAATTTTTAATTTTTTTTTTAGTATTTACTTTTTTTAGTACTTTCTAGAAGCATATGAAGCATTTTCTTTACCCTTTGCTCCTACTAAGGGCTCTTATAATTTTCTTTCTTATTTTTTTTTTTTTCATCATTTTTAACAATTTAGCCTTTATTTGGGATCTCAAGATGCTTTTGTTCAGTTACACGAATCCTCCGTGCATCTAATTTTTGAAGCATGGCACACAGTTATAACTTGGTTCAAAATCAGAATGTTTTAAGATTATTAAATTTGCTACATGGTTCACACACACACATATTGAACTGTGCAATAGCCATATTTACCCCTAATTTTAAAATTTTTCATTCCACAAATGTAGAATGTAGAGTCACTGACCATATGGTGTTATTATCTGACTCGTTTGGGTTCTGGGTCTTTCCATGTAAACATTTTCTTAACATCATAGGATCACCTAAATCTCTAAAAATTGGCTTCATTTAATTCATTATGGTATATAACACGTGTGTGTTTATAATCATAGTGCATTTCATTACATTCAGTTTCTGCCTTTTGAAACTTGCTCCACGAATTTATACCCGTAGGACACAGTACATGTTGAGGGTCCTCGTTTGAAAACAGAAAATGAAAATAAACAGGCCAAAAAGCAGTTTTCATGCTGTGTAGATCATCGATATTATTTGTAATAGAGCCATACCATAATATGTTTGAATTTTTGATATTAAAATGCCGGTGAGTCAGTTACAGCCCCTTAGGCTCCAACTTTTAAAAAATATAAAAAAGTGAAAATCAATAATTTTTCGAAAATTCATGTGCCAGACACCCTTGATATATATATATAGTAATTATGAAATAACTCTTACTGACATAAGATATAACTCATTAAGTATTCAAATAATATATGTATCTGTTTTTTATGCCAAAATTGAAAACTCAAACACTTAAAAAACTCCATTTGTTCACATAACTCACTTCTTTCATTGCTTTTATATATGATCTTTTAATTCCTGCAATTCTTGATCATATATGGAGATGGGATATCAAGACATAATTTGAGCTCTAAATCAAAGCAATATCAAGGTTATTCAAATTGACCTTTAACTCGTTTACCCACGGATTTTCAATTTGAAGTAACACCTAAGGATGACTCACGATGAGTGTTAGCGTGGTCAATGCAAGACATTCATAAAACGATGAATGTTTAAGAAAAAAAAAATTCCAGACTGTAGAACGTAAAAAAGGATTTCGTTATTCTATCATTTTATTAGGGAACTTTATGGGATTTATTTTTATCATAATATGAGATGTACAAAATCATTTATTTATTTTTCCGTATTTTTCATGTAACTTTCGAGTATTTGTATAATACCATTTTCCTCATTTTTAATGTAATTTTGTTGTTGGATTTTGAATATTAGTTGGTGTTAAAAGGGTTGCGTTGTGTGTGTGTACATTTACAGCAGCTCTAATTTCTCATTTTTCTCCGATTTAAAAATAATGATTAATTTTTTTCCTCATGAGTATTTTTATGAATAAAAAATATTATATTATATTTTATTATATTTCCTTTAATATACTACATTGACGTAAAAAAAACAAACAATCCCAACACCAAGAAAAATTATTGCAGTGAAATGAAATTTGGACAATGCAATTGTCTAGGTAACCTATTTAATTGGTTAAATTTTCAGGATCTCAGGTTAATTTAAGCTCAAGAAAATGCATTTCAAATGTGAAATGCAGTTACATCATTAGTCGGTGTAAGCTCCAAAATTTTGAATGCAAGCATGCAGGCATTGTGTCATACAAGTGCTGACTGTCACTTTGTGGTATTGATGTAGTATGGAGTTCCATGCGTGTTGTACTTTTTGTGTCAATACTGGGACGCTGGCTGTGGATGATGCTGGAGTTGTCGTTCAATGATATCACATACGTGCTCAATTGGAGACCGATCTGGTGATTTCGCAAGTCGAGGTAACATGTCAACACTCTGTAGAGCACGTTGTGTTACAAACAATGGTATGAGGGAGAGAGTTATCTTGTTAGAAAACTACCCCTTGAATGCTGTTCATGAATGACAGTTATATAGATTGAATTACCAGACTGATGAACAAATTTGCAGTCAGTGCGTTTGGTATAACCACGAAAGTGCTCCTTCTGTCATAGGAAATTGCTCCCTAGACCATGACTCTAGGTGTAGGTCTAGAGTGTCTAGGCCACAGACAATTTGGTTTCAAGCGTTCCCCTTGGACCTTTCTAACAAACATAAGACTGCCACTGGCACCAAGGCAGAACCTGCTGTGACATCTCACGCGTCCTTTCTCTAACATAACCTCTGTGTTCTTTGACGGCCACGATTAATGGCAAATCTTTTCCAACCCAAATCCAAGAAGTGAAACGAAGGCTAGATGCAAATAAGATAACCTTTAAAAGGATAGAAGTTTTAGTGAGCGGAATGGCAATTTAGAGAAAGTTCAGTTCAGAGAAGATAGAAGTGTTGACTGACGGCTTACCTAGAATCAAGACACAATCTAGCCATTCAACCAAGGTACCTTCCATTGTACTCCAGCCTAGAGAAATATCCAAAGCGGATTGGACTTTGAGTATTCAACCAAGGTAGGAGATTATATTCTGAACGCGAATATATTATTGAGATTGAGAGTAGGTGGATATAGTATAATTATATTGATAAGTGATCTAATTGCGCGATCTGTGTTAATTAAGACTACGTGTTTTGGTTTATTCTCACTTAATATAAGTTTGTTCGATATCTAAGTAATTTAAGTTAAATTCTTAATAAAAGTCATATTAAGAATTCTAAAATGTCTCATCATTTCGAAAATCCCACACCTCTAACTTACGCTGAAACCCCACGATATGGTCCACGAAGATCGACCATGTGGCACTGCTTTAATAAGAAAACGCAATAGATCTTCACTCCGTTTTCCAATGACACCACTGTCATTGGCTTGAACTCAGTGGAATACACGTTACAGGGCCCCTGGCTCGGAGCTGCCCTTGAAGTAACAGTTTGTTGTGTCTCTGTGGTACCAACTGCAGTTCGAATTTCTGCCACAAACGTGGTACGATGCGCTACAGCCATACGTCGAATACAGCGGTCTTTCCTCTCAGTAATGCCACGTGGCTGCCCGGAACATTTTCTTCTTGAGGCAGCCATCTCTTGATCACTGCTCCCAAAAATCATGCATAATGTATATATTCCGGCCAAGTCTTTCTGCAATATCGCGGAAAGAATATCCACCTTCTCGTAGTCCTATTACACGACCTCGTTCAAACTCGGTAAGCGGTTGATATTGGCATTTTCGTCTTAAAGGATTTTTGGTTAACATCAACTCAATACGTCAAATTTCACAGACAAATAACGCTCACGAACTTTACAGCACACATTTAAAGCAACCCAGATTTGTGCAAGTTCTAAGTGGCGCTACTAGCTCCCCACTTAAGCGCGAGATTTGAATAGATGTCATCTTTCAGATGTATTAAAACGAGCCTACAAAATTTTGTTTACCTAACACAAGTCTTTTTAAGCGTTAAGAGTTTTTTTTCCCGTCAGTGTATCTAAGTTAGTTTTAAAATACTCTTTGTAATTTTATTGCAATCGAAGCTATTTGAAACAAGTTTTGATGCACATGCTTTACTTTATTTACAGAATAGTTTTATATTTGTAGCTTAGAGTAAAATAATCTGAAATTAGTTCTGATTAAAAAGTTATTTTCATAACACTGCATCTCAAAAATGATTCTCAATGAAAGGTATCAAACATATTAATTTTGATGTCAAAAGTCATTTATATTACTTAAGTTTCTCTCTCTGTCTCTCACACACATACAATATAAAAAATTTTAGTACTGGTTCAGCTTACCGTCTTAAAATATACAACAATAGTCTTAAACATCGATACATGACAAAATATAAATATTGATCGAAATATTATTTTTGATATGATATTGTGTTGCTTCGAAGTGCATTGTTAATAAAAATGAATAATTAATCAAACCATTCGACGCAATGTTGTTTAAAATATACTACCGCAAACGTGTACTGCTGAATAAAGATCCAATTCCCTGAAGTTTCTTTTTTCAATTCCTATTATTAGTTCATTCTCTCGGATTATATAAATCTATAAATCAACTTTTTTATGAATTAAACGTTGTTTTTTGTTACAAATATTTTTCTTATTTTATTTCTATTATTAAATTATTGTACTTTCAATAAGTAATAGTTTCCATTTATATTATTACGTGATGGTCGTCTCTTCCAAGTAGAGGAAAGATCCTGCAATAAACGAGCCTTTATAAGTTCTTCCGCAGTATAAATCGTAATTTATATATTCCTGTATGGTTAAGTACAGGCGTGGTCAACCCGCGACTCGAGGACCACATGTGGACCGCCTTGAATAATTTTGCGGCCCGCGAGATTCCTTCTAACTTCACAAAATACGACTATTTTGTACAGTATTTTTGGGTTTTTTTAAAATAAATAAATAAATCCCGTGACTGTTTTTGTTTTATCAAGTTGCTTCTGTTACTGCGAATCTTTTTTTTCAAAAATTAAATTTACTTAACATAAATCGCGCACAAACTTCACGGACGAAAACCAACATCAGTTGAAAACTAAGTGTAAGAGTTGAGAAACATATATCTCAGAGTAATTAAATTAAACAATATTTGATCATTGTATTATTATTATTATATTATCTATGTTTGTATACATGAAAAGCAATGAAAAAATAGTAACATAGCATTCTTTTTTAAATTTTCCCTCCAATAAATATTTGTAATAGGGTCAAATCTAATATAAAGATTTTTTATATGCTGTACGTAGGAATTATAATGTTTTTTCGAAGTGGCCCACGAGGTCATTTGAGTTGGCCACCCCTGATCTTGAAATTGGAGTAGATTTTCTCCTAACAAGGAGCAAATAACGCACACATAATCTAAAATAGCACAGATTAAAAAATCACACAAATATTAAACACAGTAATTCGAATCTGTAATCACAACTTCGCACAAGGCAAATAAAACGCAGTCATTGTAAAATGTTTAACTCCAAAAAATTGTTTCTCTGGATCGTCCTTATATAGGCCGGGGGAAATGCAACGGAAATTTTTAAGGTTTTCTTGCAAAATAATAATCTTAGTCACCTTCTGGATTTTTCTACATAAAATGTCGCCAAATTTCGCAATTTGGGGACATTTAGCTACCAAATTTGTCATCAAAACCACTCCTTGTTTAATTTTATTGAAATAAAATTTTTCTTGACTTACAAATTATCTTTCCGGCCACAATACTCGTTCTGCAGAGAAGCAAAGGACGAAAATTCCGTAGAACATAATTAAATACTTTAAATTTACAATGCTTTTTTAAATCTCACAGAATATTAGCTTAAGATAACATTTAGGATGCGCATAATTATTATTAAAACTTTAAAATGGCTATTCAATTACTTAAAAAAGAAGCGACATTAGTTATAGTTTGTATTCAAACTTTACTGAAAATATACACATTTAGCAAACAATTGGAATAATTAATTTTATTCGACTCTCAAAAGTTTAAAATATAATTAATGGCGCCCTCTCCATGCATAAAAATAATTTTACATAGTAGAGGTTTAAATATGTAAGTTTATATAAATACTTCCTTTGCTGTTAAAAAAGGATTCGTGTTGAAAAATTTCGTAAAGTAAATTTTCATTATGAAATAACATAAAGGCCATTTCTTTTAAATCCATTGAAATGATTTTGTAAAAATGTTACTGTATATAAATGCTTGAATGGAAGTTTCATTTTTCATTTGTATTTAGCTATCACAGATAAATATTTAAACTAATCTTATTAAACTTTAGTTTTTCGTGCACAAGTTCTTTAAATAACTTTTTTAGTATTATTTTTCTGTATCGATTTTAATTCTTGTTTTTCACTGATTGTCACATTAGGCAAAAAATTATTTTGTGAAATATATTAACAACAGAAATATTACTTTGTTTTATTCCCAAAAATGTACTGTTTTAAAATATGGGAGTCTTTTTCAGCTAAAATAACAAAAAATTTACAAAGCTCTCCTCTCTTACGAAAATAGTTTCTTACCGTAGTTTCATTCTTTTACGACAGGCGTGAATGTGAAAACAAGTTTACCCGTCTAGAATTTCAGATATGCGAATCACTTTTATTCATAAATAGTATTTTATTTTTCTCTTTTTAGTGTCATTCAACTTCAATTCACCTATTTTGTTCAGTATTATGATTGATTTGCTTAACCCTTTATCTATCGCATTATGATTTACAGCAATTTTTTTCGTACAATATTTTTTTTTGAATCACTGCATTGAAAATTAAGGGATATACAGAATAAAATACTCAACTTTTGAAAATTTAATCCGTTAGAGCTATTTAATTAAACTGGTACTTTAAAGTGTACCGTCAGTATACAAAGGTCTCAAATATTCTAATAATACAAAAAGACCGAATGACTTTTTTTAAAGGAGTTTTAACTCTTAAATAACCAGAGAACAGTAGTATTTTACAGCACAAAATATTTATTTTTGAAATTTATTTACATTTTCTACACATAAAAGCAGGTTTTACACTTAAAATTAATTCGATGATATTCAAAGAAACAGTTTTCTCTTTTCATTAATACACAGAAATTCATTACACGTTGTGCATTTTGAGTGATGTTTTGATTGAATGTTTTTTAAAGCACTGCATCCTGGTATAGGAATAGTGAGTGAGTGAGTGAATATTAACGTTGCACTGTTCAGCTAATCGAGGGCTTTTGGCGACGGACCACGTAATTTTGAACCATAGTCAAGTGACGTGGACGACACCTGAACTGGAACCTCCCTCTCCTAACTACCACACCACTCCAACGGGAGAACGTTTCAGCTCTCGATAGATTTAACGTGAATCTCTGCCCTACACGTCGGGTCCTTAGTGGTACTGGGCTCGAACTCATGACATGCCTGCCATGATCCGATACCTTGACCCCTGGGCTACCGCAGCCCGTCCTGGTGAAGGAAATACCGTATTTTCTGAACATTAACTACTGCACGTATCTCTTTTTTGTGCGGCACCATATAGGCAGATACCAATGGTCGCAGGTAATTTTGGAGCCCAGTATCCTCCCTAGAGGGAGGCACCTGAGCTCTAACGATGCGAACCGGTAATGGGATTTATTTTTGCCTAGAGCACCAAGCCAAACAGACACTCTAGGGATCTTTTACATGCCGTATATTCACACGACGGGGCCACTGTCAATTTTTCTGCATCATGAAAATCCACCGACTTGGGCCGGGTTTGAACCCGCAACTTTGGGTCCAGAAGGCCAGCGAGAAACCAACCACGCCACCCAGCTGGCCCTTGTTCTTAATTTGGTATTGTTAAATTAATTATCAAATGCAATGTGCAATACTGATACATTTATAAGTATATTATAGCAGTGTAAATGTGTATTTGATTTTTTTTTCATTTTGTCAGAATGTATATATTTTAATAATTTTTTTAAATACTTTTTTTTTTCAGAATTTTCAATGTGCCCTTGTAGAGTTATCACGCCTCCCTAGGGGTCCACGCCCCACAGTTTGAAAAACGCTGGCCTAACAAATTAAATTGTTAGAAATGGAATTCGATGGAAAATTTTCTGATTTTAAAAACTACAAATTACAATTTCATATTTTTACTTCACCTGTATTTATCGATATTGAAATTGTAGATGAAAACATACAAATTGAGTTAACTGAAATCATCCAATGCAATTCTTTGTTGAAGCAAAAATGTATGGGACTTGATATTCCAGATTTTTATACATATTTAACTGTAGAT
>BMAV01000936.1:117587-129040 GCA_019973955.1 Trichonephila inaurata madagascariensis | reverse complement strand
ACCATGGTTCAAAATTACGTGTTCCTTCGCCAAAAGCCCTCGTGTAGGTGAACAGTGCGACGTTAATATACAATCAATCCTTGAAGTAAAGTGTATTTTTTAAAACCTTTACACGTGCAAGTGGTTTTTTTTATAAAATCAGTGTACAATTTAAGAGTCCTGCTCCACACCTTTATTCAGATTCTTGAGAACAATAGATGGACAAAACATTACATCGTCTACATCTCTCTTTTCCTACTTCATTTGTTTGCTGTATGAATACTTCTTACAATTTCTCCGAGTTTCTGTTTTTGTTGCTGCATATATTGGCCACTTTAACTGATAACTGATCTAAGAAATTTCCTGAAAAAATTGTACACTATTCTTTTTAAATGTTGTATAATTTATGATAACCTTTTATAATGCTTGATGTATCACAGCCCAGATGGATCTCTGCCGAATTAAACTGGTTCGAGCAATTTTCTCCGGAGAGGTCACTTACTCTAGACTACATTATTAATAAAATAAAAACATGATCAAAAACTAAATAAATTTTCGTTGAGTTCATCTTAAATCTGAATATCAAAATCTTCCGCCTCATTTTTCGTTAACTTTTTTTATTTAATCAATATAAATATAAGAGGGCGTTATATACTTTCGCATAAAGCACAATACATGAATCAGTATAAACTTCGCATTAATTAAATCAAATATTTGTGGGAATCTAAAAAAAATAGTGGCTAGATTTTTAGTTTATATACAATAGTCGAATATAAGATAGTGAATATGGAAACGCATTTTCTAACAAATAATTTGTGTTAGTGAAAGAATTTTCAATTTGTAAATATCTATTCACTTGATCTTTACAAACTGTTTCAATTTATATGGATAGGGAAACGGACTTTTTTCGATGAAAACATGTATAAACTTGAAAAAGAAAATATTGAACAAGTAATATAAAAAAAATTTTTTAGGTCAATTCCTACTTAGATCAACAAAGAAATATTTTATTTTTAGCTACTTTTTATCAAATGGTTACAATTAATATAAATATGTATATACATATGACAGAATCACAACATTAAGTGGTAATCAATTTTTATTAATTATCATTAAAGTATCGTATTGTCATCCAAAATAATCGTCTATGTAAAATTTCAGTTAATATGAATGCTTTAAAACGTCAGAAAAAAAACCTTTTCAAGTTTTGACACAAGTCACCAATGTGTAATTCTTTAAATAATTAGTTTTAATCAATTAATTTTTATTAATTATAATTAAATTATTGTATTGTCATCGAAAATAATCATGTGTATAAAATTTCAGCTCAATGGAGCACTTTAAGATGTATTTTATTAACGATTGAAAACACCAAGATAAATAAATAAATATAGAGAGAATGCGAGCTAATAGTAGGAATTGAAAAAGGATAATATCCTGAGAGCCTTGAAACTATATTTTTTGCTAATTCCAAACAGTTGTGCAACACTCGTCAAGCTAAGCCTCTCTCCAAGCTTTCCAAGCAAGTTGCATTGGCACCGGCCACGCGCATGCCACGCATAGCACCTTTTAATTGCACTAATCCCAAAAATAGACTTTACATTTTGGAGTATTATGTTAAAAAATACATTTGTCGCTTAAGTTTGATATGCTAGTATCTATATACATATAAAGGGGAAAAGCGATTCACTCACTCACTCATCACGGCATCTCCGAAACTATTACACCTAAGACTTAAAATTTGGCAGGCATGTTTCTTTCAGGGAGAAGAGATCCGCTAACGATAAAGAACGTGTAAAGTCTTTATTACTTTCTTAATTATCTCTCAGATCAATCAATACAAACACAATTAAATCCACTCAAACAATTACCTTGACTAAATATATTATCTTGATTAACATAATTCTCTTGATTAAACACTTGATAACAATCAAACTACAATTTCCGTCGTTTCTCAAATTAATCCCAAGAGACTATCTCTTCTTCTTTCTTCCACCAGACCACGCTTGTGCGTCAGTCTCTCATCGAAGGAATTTCACTTCCTTCGGCCCAAAGCAATTCACCGCTTCCCGCTTTCAAAACACAAGGGACTTTTCCTTCCCTCGACCGGGGTCAAGAACCCCTCTCCTCCAAAACACAGCAAACCCTCTGAAGCCGCACTGATTTGCGTCAACATTCCATACTCTTTCGCCAACAGTAGTATCAGACACTACAGAACGCATTTACGAAAATCGATTCCTAAGAGGGGGTGAAGGATTAGGGAGCGTTACAGATAAATATTACGGTTTTTAAACTTTCAGACCTACAAACTTGAAATTTGGTAAGCGTGTTTCTTTTGTTGAGTAGAGATCCATTAAGAATGATTTTTTCAGAAATAGACTTCTATGAAAAAGGGTTGCGGAGAATTACTGGGAGCATAGATAAAAAAAAATCTCGTCTTCGAAATGTTAGATCTAGAGTTTCAGATTTCCCGGGAATGTCTGGGAAATCCCGGGAATGTAATTTTCGTTCCCTGAAATACATCAAAATTTCAAAAACATGTTATTTTTAAATAAAATCAATAATAATTATATAAAATAAGAATACATATAAATTCCAAAATTAATACTTATTTATACAATGTGCTAAATATATATATATATATATATATAGAAAGCACAAACAATTTATATTGTTTTTTATTTTCAACTTTATCATATACTCAGAAGAAAACATCTTTCCCCGTATTAAAAGTTGTATTTTTTATTTAATGAAACTTATCACTTTTTACCCTAAAAGCAAAAATTGGTAATGGCATGGGAAAAAATGTTACAATTAAAGATTTTGT
This sequence comes from Trichonephila inaurata madagascariensis, assembly GCA_019973955.1. Taxonomy (NCBI): domain Eukaryota; kingdom Metazoa; phylum Arthropoda; class Arachnida; order Araneae; family Nephilidae; genus Trichonephila; species Trichonephila inaurata. The sequence goes on along the minus strand of BMAV01000936.1, from coordinate 126,234 downwards.
AAATTAAAAATCTCGAAGAAAAGAATTCACTTTTGAAAAATAATTACTAAAATTAATGTCCTTTACTGACTCATACAAATCCGTTTGAAAATTTTTTTTTAACCAGTCAATTCTGAATCAATTTTATTTCTCTAATATTGCTACTAAGAGATAAAGTCTTGTTGATAAAGTCTTGAGATAAGATTTCTTGTTGTTATCGTGTATTTTTATACTGGGATACATATGAAATACGAATGGAAGAACAGAACATACAAAACAAAAGAAGAATATAGTCATTTATTACGAATGATGATCCCAGCAAAGAACAGAAGAGATACGCTGCTTTCCTTTCGAGACTGGAATCCATTACAGGCGAAAGTCCGACTTCTTTTCCCGAAGAAGATACAACCATGCCTTCCTCGGGATTCGAACCCGAATCCACTCGGTTACAAGCCGAGGGTCATATCCCCCATACTGGCTAGGCGGTGATTATGTACGTTAAAAATATTAATTATTGTATTTAAGATATTTTATTTGTATAACCGATTTCTTGTTCATGGAATTGCTATATCATCGTTACATAAATATAAATAAAAATTATTATAAAAATCTCTCATGAAAGTTAGATTTAGAAAAATAATAAATAGGAAAACTTGCGAGATTGATTATAAAAATATCCCCCTCAAACAGTTTGTGGGTTTATTTCCTTCTTCAAATTGTTGATTCAATTAAATAGCTCATAATAAAGACAAGTATCCGAAAATATTTCTAAAAAAATATTAAATAAATAACAGTTTTAAGCATCAGTACTTACATTATCAATCAAGATCTTGGAACCTCGATCAGGTAGTGCTGGTTGGCTACGAAATGAGATTGCTTTAAAAACCCAATACTTCTTGTTAACGAAGCTTGATGCACAGAGAGACAGGAATTTATCTGGACAGATTCTCCTTCCCACGGCTTGCTGGAAAAATTCTCACCAATCCAACGTAAGCGTTAATCTTTCTTTCTCATATTACACTCTTACCCCACAGTTGGGGTAACGAACATTCCTTCGTCCAGGAAGTACGTGGTGAACGACTGCAAATTAACCTCAGTAGGGTCAGCTAACGATGTCCGAGGTTGAAATCTACAGTCAAGTCAAAAATAGCTACCTCATAGATAATTGAAACCCCGTTCGATTCCCGGGAATAAAAAAAGTACAGAAATCTTATGATTTCCCGGGGGGAAAAAACCTAGTTAGACCTACAAGGAAATTTGGTATAAATGTTTCTTTTGTTGAGCTGAAATCCGAGGTTTGAAGAGGTCTTACGGAAATCGACTCTAAAGAGGGAAGGAGGGAGGAGGGTAACGGAAATTAGTGATAAAAAAAATTCCGTTTTTTTAACTATTAGAATTGAAATTTGGTAAACATGTTTATTTTGTTCATTAAAGATCCACTACAGATGGGTTTTGCGGAAATTCACTTTTGGGGAGGGGATTATGGGAGCGTGAAAGATAATTCTACTCTAATTTTACAAATTCAAGCCGTGTCCTTTTGAAATCAAGAGGTGTGCGTGTGTGTGATTTTTTTCTAAAAGTTCTATTAATTTTAAGTTACAGCAAAATTAAAAATTTCAACTTTTAAAGCTATATAATATTTCTGTGTGTGTGCTACCTTTATTTTCTTAAATTAATTATAAAAAAAAAGTACAATAAACTTTGTAAAACTGTCATCCAAGTATCCCAAATGCTTAAACTTTTTTTTATAAAGACAAAATTATATAAGATAATGGTTTTTTTTCAGGAAAGGAAAAGAATATTTGCACGCAACATAAAGTTTTACTTTGTTTATTTTTAATTCTTATTTTTAAAATGTATAAAAGACCTAAACTGAACAATAGCGTGATGAAAGGAACAGGATGCTACAAAAGATATCATCAAAACATTGCTGAGTACCATTATCCCAACAAAGTATAAAAAAATTTGAGGCACCCTCCCGTGGGTGCCCCTGTTCTCCATTATCTACACGACCTGTTTCTGTAGGGAATAACGAAGAATCACGCAAATCGTTCATCTTAATATATCTGTTTATTAAGATCTTAACTTAATCACAATACACAACAATAATACTAATCAAAGTAAGCAGATCTAGAATGAGAAGACACAACTCGTATTACCGAATAATCGTGTAACTGACCACTATATCTAACTTTGCAGCTTAATTCTAATCTCACTAATACACTCACTTTGTGACATCTCTGGCGTTCTTCATCTAACATAACCTCTACGTTCTTTGACGGCCACGATTAATGGCAAAACTTTTCCAACCCAAATCCAAGAAGTGAAACGAAGCATAGATGCAAATAAGATAACCTTTAAAAGGATAGAAAGTTTAGTGAGCAAGGATGGCAATTTAGAGAAAGTTCTGTTTGGAAAAGGTCGAAGTGTAATTTGACGGCCTACCAAAGCATCACGGATATCTAGCCCTTACTACAAGGTGCATACTATTGCACGCGAGCCCAATAGCCTACCTGAAAGTGATTGAATCGTTGAGTATTCAACCAAGGTAGGAAGATTATATTCTGAACGTTAGTATATTATTGAGACGAGATTAGGCAGATATAATATATTTATATTGATAAGTGATCTAATTGCGCGATCCGAGTTAGTTAAGACTACGTGTAGTGGTTTATTCTCACTTAATATAAATTTGTTCGATATCTAAGTAATTTAAGTTAAATTCTTAATAAAAATCATATTAAGAATGATAGAATGTCTCATATCATTCCGAGAGAGAGAATCCCACACCTCTAACTTACGCGGAAACCCCACGACATGGCTATCGAACGATGGCCATGTCGCAACTTTCCTTATAATTTAATCAAAGGTGCTTACCGCTATATCCTAAGTAAACAGCTGCCTTGTTTGTCCTAACTGACGTGGCTTCAATCTGTCTCTAATCCTTGTGGTCACGGATCCACCTTTAACTTGATTATACAGGTACCGCGGTAGGTTAAATCTTGGACTTGGTATTTCCTCTAACTTTTACTCAATAACTTCTAAGCATAGACATTGACCTCGCATAGCCACCTCGTGATTGCTTAACTTCTACTATATGTAAGATTCCTAATTTGTTTATATATATATACACACGTTCTTCTTCTCGAGTTGGTTGGAAATAATTGCCATTTCGGCCCCAAAGAAACCCAAGAGAGCTGTTAAAAGAAAACGCGGTGAAAGCCCCATCACAAATTGTAATATTTTTATACATCACAAATTTTGAAATAGTAAACATCTGAAGAAGTGGTACTTAAACTGTGGTTCACGCACCCTTGGGGCTCTCCAGCACCTTTCTAGGAAGTCGGTGAAGGTCTCTCTCTTTCTGATCTTAAGATTTCTCTCTTTTACAGACTATTAAAGACCTCGTGGGAAAAATTGAAAGATGTCTCATCCTAGACTAGATCACTAATGGGCTCAATTCATGACGACCACATGATAAAGACAAACACGTCTTCTCCATTGAATTTAAAACAGACATCAAACTAATTGTACTTACAGTTCTATTTGTAAAACTTGGGTAAAAAAGTTCAAATTTTATAGTTGGGTAAAAGTGTGTTCAAAAATGTTATAAAACAAATTTCTTCAAAAAATTTTAAAATTTAAAAAATTTTTATTTTATGCATGTACTTTATCATAAAATGCATTTTGTCTGTCTGTGGACGTTATTGTTGTTGACAATATGTATCTTTTAAGAAAAAGTTTCTGAAAAGATCAAAAGTTGCAACAAAAAAGTGAATGAACTGATTAGTTGGAAAAACACTATTGCTTTTATCGTGTGACTATGACTTCACCTGAGATTCTGAACTGATTGGCTAAAAACACTTTGTTATCCTTATCATGGGACTATGATGTCACCTGAATTGAGCCCATTGATTACTAGACTAAGTAACTAATTAATACAGTTAAGCTCACTATTTATTTATTTGAATTTAGTACTTTGTGTAATATTTTTATATATGCAATTAGATATTTACTGCTTTCTTAAAGAAAAAAAAGAACTAAAGAAGTCTGTATAAATCAGCATTTCTCAAACTATAAAGCGTGAAAACCCTATGTGGGGGCGCTAGCATATTGAAAAGACGTAAATAAAAGATTTAAAATAGTTATTTATTTACTGAAAGAAAGCAAAACAAAATGCATTCTAACATAATAACGAATAAGATACACATTTACATTGATATAATTTATTTATAAATGTGTATCAGTAGGGCACAATTTATTTGATAATTAATTTATCAATATTACATTAAAAACAAATTTAATAATTACTAGTGACTCCCATGAGCTTGTCATATATGCAAAATTATATTCAAAATTTAATATTTGTCTTGATAATTTGTAGGGTTCATAATAAAATTCATATATTGTATCTTTAGCGTCAAAGTACATTATTATTGCATTCAATACGTCGATATTGTATGCGGGGGATGTGCGATGAAAATTATGATTGAAAATTGGGTCACAAATATCGAACGTTTGAGAGGCACTGGTATAAGTAGCAATATATGGTAATCTTAAGATCATTGAGGAACCTTTAAATGACCAGCTATGTGTTGGGAGTCAGGAAGGGCTTTTTTTAAAATTTTGGGGGTTCACGATGTCAGACCAATATTTAAAGGGGGGGGGGGCCGATCGAAAGTTTAAGAACCGCCCATCTAAGGGGGAATGTCATATTATAAAATATATGATAGGTGTTCATACTTAAAATAACTTAAAAAATAAACTGATAAGCAGAAACAAAGGTTGACGGTTAGTGGTAATAAAATATTGTAGCGTGCATAGTTTATTTTTTAGATCGGGATGGTTTTAAATAAGAAAATCGTGTCTATCTATCCCACACTCGGATAAAAATTCTTATTTTCAGAAGTAATCATACTCAAATCTGCATGATACAGATATTAAGCTGGAACATTATGAGATCATAGATTATTCTACGAACGTTCTACTTCTAACGGAAACTCATCTAAAAACGTGAATAATGAATATCCGAGACACTCTTCCATTAAGGCCATTTGATGTCTTGAGAAGAGAACGCGGAAAAATATGTTCTAATATTCACATTACTGAATAACACTTGAGGCAACGGAGAGAAAGATACAAAAGTTACAGAAATTAATGTTTAAAAGTTCGACGGTTAGTTTGTTTAGACTAGTTGAGAAAAAAAAAGCAGGTGGTCAGTTTCGTTTCGAGGTAAAGGGCACGAAGGTTAGAAGAATGGAATGGAACGTTTCGTATTCGTGATCGTCTGGATGCTAAAATTCGCTGCTCTTGAATTTGGATCGCTGTCAATGAAAATGGTGTCACGCCATTTTGTTTGTTCGAAGTATTCGCCAGTGATAAAAATTCGATAGTTTGGATTGTTGTTGAATAGAATCTAATTCTGCTCCACGTGCTAGAAGAAACAAGTTTTTTTGATGAAAAAAGACATGTTCTGGAAAGCTTTTGAAAAGATTACATCTTAAAAGAACTAGAAAGCTGGTAGTTTCTTTTTTTTTCCCTTTTTGTTATTTTACGTCGTGGAAGACATTGTTCTGATGATGGATCTGTGATCATTCAAGATATGAAAAATGTACATATGTTTAGAAGATTGAAATGATGTCGCCTCTTTTTACTTTTATCTAGTTTGATGTTTATCAAATGATGAAATTTCTTTTTATTTCGTTGATAGTATCTAAATTGGGAATAATATTTTTGGTTATGCATCTTCAGGATTTTCATCTGCATGTATGTGTTAAGTTATTTTTTTGACAAACTGTCAAATTAAAAGTTGTGGGAGAAATATTTGAAATGTTCCTATCTATTTTTTATTTATTTATTTATTTATTTAAAAAAATATTTCAGACCAGAAAATATTCATAAAATGAAACTGAGTTGTTTATTTTTTACATTTTATAGAAACTAATTTCTTGACAGGAAAGATTTCATTTAATTAAAATGTCTAACAAATTATGAATCTCATTTGACAATTTATAACTCAGTACCCCTTTAAGTCCCCCTTTATAATATAATTATGGAATCTTAAGAGTTTAATTTTAATATTTTCAGAGCTTACTTGTTTATTTATAGTAAGCAATTCTTATATTTACTCCAAAAATATTTACTCTAGTTGTAGTTAGTACTTTTTTTTTTATTTTAATCAATTCGACTAAAATAGCCGGCTTAGAGAAAAGATATTATAAAGGGTTTTTATTTTCTAAAAGCTGGCATTTATTGTGAATTTTATATATAAGGCTGTTTTCTTACTTACCTTTAAGGCTTTTCTTTCTTTTAAAACATGGCTTTAAAACTTAAAGCTCTTTCTCAAATAAAAAAGTTCTTTATTATATTTTGCCTTTGTATAGGTAACGGATTTTTACACACAAATAACAATTTTTTAATTACTAATAAATGACATACTGAAATTCAGTTGGTGTATATATATATATATATATATATATATATATATATATATATATATATAAGTATTTATAGAGAAAGAATCTTTTTTGTGTGTGTTGTACTTTTTAATTCAATATGTAGTGCCGATGAAAATTGATGGAAAGGATATTGAAATACAGTGAAATTGTTTTATGCAAAAGACTTACCTGTTATTAATCCCGAATTATGGAGTATTGTGGGAAAGTGTGTGTTTTACTACTTTTCCATAAGAAAAGGGATTTCAACATGTTTGCAACATAAAAAAAAAAGTGTGTGTGTGCTTATGACCACACGATAGAGATGAAAACTTCAAATTTTGTCATGTTACTTCACGCATTAGTTCGGTGAATAAAAAACAAAGGGATATTAGTATTGTCCTATAAAATTATTTATTCATATGCCTGTACTCATAAAGTAATATTTTTTGCTCAATATACAATCATATTTGGGAATTAATTGTATTCTAAGAAGGAAACAATAGGTTTATGGCAGCTGAAATAGGTTATAAGTACTTCAGATTCAAAATTTTTAAATATCTAAAAAATCTCCTTCAAGCATTGTTCCGTACTTCGTCGTGCTTTCGCTTGGGTCATTTGAGACAATTAAATTGAATTTTGATTTTAAAAAATCAACTAAAGGTTTTGATTTGTCTTTTGAAAAATCTACATTAAAATCTCCACTTAAAATCATAGGTAATTTGTTCAGAAGAGCCGATCCAGCTTCAGTGTAAGCACCTAAATTTTTGTGAATGAATTCGATAATTTTCTCTACACTCTGATTTGGTAAAATATAAATAGCAACCATTAAAATTATTTGTCCATTTTACTGCTCTACATTTCGCTGCACAAATTTCTTCAATACGTTACTGATTAAACCTTAATGGTTCAGTAGTATTTGATGTTACATCCATTCTTTATATAACATAAAAAATGAATTATCAGGAAGTGCATGCACATTGAATAATATACGAATCGATAATTGAATATTTAAATAAATAAAACAGGAAAATATAAAAAGCACACATTAATTTAATTGGTCTCAAATTTCTTCATTTTTTGATTATCCTTCACCGTTAAAATTTCTTCATTGCTCTATTTTGAATAATTATTTAAGCATGTATGCCAGAATGTAGTAAATATTTTTTAAAAAAATATATGAACATGTAAGTGTGTTACAGTTTACAGAAGATGAATGAAACGAATGCAAGACATTTCAAAATTCATGAAATTCCAGATATGCTTCTGTTATGCTTGTAAAACTAGATAATTGGCAATCAACTGTAAGATAGTTTGGCTCGAATCTTTTCGATATTAACAAATTAAAAATAAAATGTTCCGTCGAAATGATTTTCATAACAATATCTATGGGCACTTTTAAACCTCCTATATCCAGAAGTCTCAAATATTTTGACCCTTCGACATTTTCAAACAATAATATAAATATCGTACCTTTCTTCACGATTATTCCTATTAATATATCCTGAGTAATAAATACACGCGTGAATATACACTAACTATATAAGCATACAAGATGGAAGGCTGAGTATTGCTCAAAACCCGGGGGAACGTTCGTTTTTTGGTCACGTGACTTCTTTTTAGGGGTGTGCCACTTTGTCCAAACGCGATTTCCCACTAAAGACGAAAAAAGCCGAATGAGCGTTACACACCCAAACCTGACGTTCATTCAAGTTCACTCTTCTGAAAAACGTGCCTAAAGAAGTCATCACTCGAAAAACGAAAGAAAGGAAACTATTGGACACCACTAACCGAAGAGATTTATGGTTAAACTTGATGAGATTGATGCCAAGTGTTGAAAATTTGTTATTGTGAAGCACCAGATTCACCCTTACTATTGTAAAAATATGTTTGATGAGGTGTTATTTTATGTAACAGTCATTTTATATATTAATTAAATTTTAAATTAATTATTAGTTAAGTTTTAAACACTATACTTCACTCTACACTGTTAAAAATATAAATCTTTTAAAGTAAGTAGCTGTATACCAGAGCTGTAAAAAAAAGACATTTATATTGATAAATTTGTATATATTCAATATTAGATAAGCAGGGGTCTACCCCAAACCAAAAAACATGGCAAGGGGTCTACGAGATAGAATTTTAGGAAACCTCTGTTCTAATAGCACTCTGTGGATCATTCTTCTACAATTACGTGAATGAAGGAAGATATTTCTGAAATGGATGCGAAAGGT
>BMAV01000936.1:57007-100506 GCA_019973955.1 Trichonephila inaurata madagascariensis | reverse complement strand
GTCAGCGTGAGCTAGAGGTGTAGGGTTTGAAAAAGGAATAGACATTTTTAATTCTTAATATGTCTTTATTAAGAATGGAACTTAAATGTCTAACAATTTAGATAATATTAATTAAGCGAGAATCTATAATGAACAAACACACAGTAATAGTTAAACCGAATCGCGTAACTTAGACCACTATAATTATTTAATCCGCCTACTCTCACTTCTAATAATATTACAAGTCCTAATATCAAATAATCAATCCTACCTTAATCCAAATTTAGATTCAATCGTATGAAGAAACGTCTGGGCGCGCGTGCAATAGTATGCACCTTGATTTAATGGCGCACCTTTCAGATAACTTCACAACAGGCTATCAATTCACGCTTGTATCTCTTTCAAACATAACATTCCCCAAATTGCCATCTCACTTACTGAAACCTGTTATTTAAAAGCTATCTTATTTGCATTTCTTTTTCACATTTCACTTCTTGGGTTTTGGTTGAAAAAGATTTGCCATTAATCTTGGTCTCCAAAGAACCCAGAGGTTATGTTAAAGAAAAGACGCGTGAGCCCGTCACAAGGCTCATGCAATCTTTTAAAAAGTGTGTTATATTACCTAGAAGAAATCTGCATAAAGATTCACGCAAAATATTTCTATTAATAATTAGATATTTCATTGAGTTAAAAACATTTTTAAAATTGAGGTAAGAGAAAAAATAATAATTTAAGAAATGAAGAAGAAAAATTGATGTAAAAAGAAAGCCTTTAAAATATATCGTGAGCTTTAAATTCCAGTCGAACCTTTATATAACGAACCGCTATATTGCGAATTTTTTTATTGAACGAACTTTTTCCTGGAACCTTGAACATTTCACGATTTTCTTCGTAAAATAACCTCTTTATAGCGAAGTGCATTTTATATGTAACGAAATTTTTCTTTTGTGATTCATTTTTTTTTTTTTTCTATTTTTAAAGTATTTCTGAATATTCCAAGTTATTTTTTCTTTAACTCATTTTATGGTGGTCATAAATCTTGAACTGGTTTTATTAGATTCTAACTCGCCGAGAGCAATAGAGTCTGAACGTTTCATCCGAGAAGTGCAACCTTAAACCCACATTGCCCCGTTCATTAGAAACATCTTCAATATCATCTTTCACCCTCAGTGGAGTTGTCCCGTGTCCCCGTATTCTAATTATAAAATAATGTATGTTTAATATTATTTGTATGATCTAATTATAAAATGTCATTAAAATTCTTTAATTTTAGTATAAAATTATTTTCTTAATATTGAAAATACAGTGAATTCTTCGACATCCTTTTTTCTTGTTTTCCTTGCAGTTTTTCTTTCTTTCTTTCTTTTTTGATGGGTAAGACATATAAAATAAACATATATTAATTTTAAAAAGGTGTGAATAATTCCTTTTTTTTAATATATAGAGTTTATGATATACCGTGTTAATGATGATTTATGTGGTTTATAAAATATATTAAAAGATAAACCTCTATATAACGAATTTTCCATGTAACGAACTTTTTTCCGGGATTTAGTGACTTCGTTATATAGAGGTCCGACTGTATATTCGTGTATAATTACTGCTCTCCATAAGTCTGATTTGTAAATAAGATTGGCGTAAAAATAGGTTATTGATGAAATGCAATTTCAGACAGACTAATTTGTAAAGTAGTGCTGCCATCTATATATTGATAGAAGATGTATTTTTAAGAAGGCTTTCTCTCTTTCTCTTTTTATTCGTTTCTTTTTTTCGATAATTTAAGGCTATCTTCAGCTAATGTTAAAGAAAAGGGGCCGAATTCGGAATATTTTTTCAGATATTAAAGTACTCAAACATTAATATTATATTCTGGCACCACTATCCTGTAGAGTAAAGCTTATTTTATCATACTACTCATTTTTATCCGAGTTGTGACACATTTTTTTTATATATATAAAATGTGTTTTGCATTTTTTTCTCCTATACCCTAATGCTAAATAAGCTATCCCTTCACATGTTAAAAGGAATAACTAATTATTTATGAAATATTTTGAAGTTTTAAAACACTATGTTATAAACAAATGCATGAGTTACAATATCATACATTTTTATAAAAATTGAGGCATTTTTTCTGTCTGAAAATGTGCTCCGCGTCAAGTTCACGCTATCGTACATATGGCGAAAACAGCCTTAAGGCATCCGACTACGTTCGGAACCGTGATTTAAAAAAGCATATAAATGAATAATTTTCATGATATTTAGTGTCACTCAGATTAGAATACATGCATAAAATTGTTTTAAGGACATTTTGACAAAAAAAAAATTATTTAAATACAATATTTTGGCAAAAAATTAACTTAGAATAATCTTTTTTCAAAATGTTCTCCTTTTGTGAAAAATGCTTCGATTATAATAATATTTTGCCTGTATATAGCTCAGACCTCTCTACAGAGGCTCAACTAGAATTTGTGGAAAAATTCACATTATTTTCAGAGTTAACACCAATTGAAATAATTATTGGGGGTTTTTTATTAAAATTGCTCCTCTCTGTTGACGTAAAATATAAATAAATCCACTTCTAAGTTATATATTTCAAAAATTCTAGTTGAGCATCTGTAGAGAGGTCTGAGCTATATGCAGGCAAAATATTATTATAATCGAAGCATTTTTCACAAAAGGAGAACATTTTGAAAAAATGTTATTCTATGTTAATTTTTTTACCAAAATATTGTATTTAAATATTTTTTTTTTGTTTTTGTTTTGTTAAAATGGCCTTAAAACAATTTTATACATGTATTCTAATCTAAGTGAAACTAAATATCACGAAAATTATCCATTTATGCGCTTTTGCAAAATCACGGTTCCGAACGTAGTCGGATACCTTAAAGCATACAATTTCGGAAGAAAAAAAATCCTTTGCAGTGTTTTTCAATACATATACAGTAATACCCCGAACTTAAGCGATAGGTGGGACTGAGTGACAACCGCGTAAGTCAAATTCGTCTAAGTCAGGGCATGATTTCACATATAAAAATAAATAAATTATTTTTAGTTAGAGCTCAAGACGAAAGAAAATAATACTTCAGAAAAAAAATGTTTAATAAAATGTTAGATAATACAAATACAAAATCATAAATCGAAGTTATTTTGATGAAATCTAACAAAGGGGTCTGCCGGTTCCAAGATTTTTTTTCTCCCGCTAAGTTTCCACGTTTGCTAATATTTGTTTCATTCTATGTTTTGCTGAAAAAATATGCTGATCATTGGAGTCTTTACTTTCTAAATTTCGTAAACCTCTTTTCAATTAAATTAAGACCTTCTGTCAAATTCCCAATCGTCATTCGATCTTCTGATTGAACTGGGTCTAAAGATTCAAGTTCTTCAAAGTCTTGCTCTTGCTCATGAATTTCTATGAGCTCATCCATTGTCAGCTTCTGATTGTGAGAATCAAGCAGTTCGTGAACGTCATCACTATCCACTTCTATATGTATTTGCCTGGCATGATCGACCACTTCTTCAATCACATTACCAATTTTACCATTCTCCCTTCCCCTTCAATAAAAAACAAATCGACGAGATTCGAAAATCGCGTAACTCCAAGTTCGCGTAAGTCGAGGTACTATATATACTGTATATGAAACATGCTCATTTTTATATAATAAGTTTAATTTTTTGCTTGAATTAATTAAAAGGAATTATTGAAAAAGATTTGAAGATTCAGTTCAATATAAACTACAGACACTCACACATTTCTTATTCCTGCCATAAATTTTTAATTTTAAGTGAATCAACCTGTTTCAAACTGAAAATCAAGAAATTCTATTGGTAAGGAACTAAAGATTTAGTTCCTTATTTAATTACATAGCATGTCACAAAATAAGTTACAACTTTAAGAATTCTGTAAATCATAATTCTCTCTCTATACACAACTAATCTTACACAGCAGAAAGTTTGTGAATATGTATGTGTGGGAATGAATTACGATTCATACCTACTTTCTCTCATTTATACTACAACTGTCCAAAAGTTCTTTCTGAAATTTAGTACTATTCCAGCATTTTCGAGAAAGTCAAAATGGATCGGTAAACAAAATAAAGGAAAACTTAGCTGATGCTCCGTGAAGATGAATGTAATCCAAACTATCTAATTTCCGGGTATAGGAAATATAGAATCCAAAATATCTAATTACACGATAGAAAATATACAATCCAAAATATCCAATGTCCCGGTGGGAAATATACAATCTAAAATATCTAATTTCCCGGCAGGAAATATACAATCCAAATTTTCTAGTAATCCAAAATTTGTTCGTAGCCGGCATCTACAACTTCAGAAACTACTTTAAAATTCTTTATGAACTAGCTGTTCAGAAATTGAACTTGATAATTTTACGTTGGGTGCCATTTGGTACTGTTCAAAATGAAACGGATAGACGGCAACTAATCTTCCCATTCATCGTATCGATTTTGAACTAATGTAAATAAGATGGTAATTCTCGGTTTAAGGTCACGATATTAATTTGATAATTTTGTTAGACTAGCAGTCCTTATAAAATTAAAACAAATATTCGTAGCCCCACGTTGGGCGCCATTTATAACCTGAGTTTCCAGCCATTTGCAACCAAGCCAAATTTTTTTCCAAGCTTTTCGATAAGCAATTGATTTTGAGACCATCTTCCTTTCAGTCTTGTAATATCGTATAATCTTCTCCTTGTTCTACTTGATCTGCCCAACTTATTGGTTTTGAATTCAAGGCAGACATAGTAATTTTTCTAAATAGATATTTATATTATATTACAATTTCGAAAACAATTGATTTCGGTAATGTTCCAAAGCAGCCCCACGTTTATAACCTGCAATCAAAAAATTACTACGGTGGTAAGTTCCAATAATATTAAAAAATAGCACATTCAAATTGAGCACACTTACAATTACATTAAAGCAGTTGATACTATACAAATAACCAAAGGATTTTCGCTCGTGGACATTGACATTGGCTTTCTTCACCGAATTGGCGGGCTGACTGATTAAGTGTCAGGAAAGGGCGCACTATTGTCCGTCTTTTTGCCATTCGTTACAAGAGAATATATCTGGGAAAGAGTCCAACTGAGGAGGAAAGTATAGACTTTATTGAAATTTTAAAGGACTTTTAAAAACAAAGCGAATTTGGCCATTCAAGTAAGAATAACGGAATTCATTATTTTGTTTCTCCCCCCCCCCCCTCCCATTTCGGCAATTGACTTAGAGCCCTTGATTTGTTGAATGTGTATTTATTCAAGGTTAAGACATTTCGAATGCATTAAAATTGCTTATTAGCATATAATTACACTGTAGAACTCGATTTCAAGAAGATCGTTAACTAAACCTAAAGATCGCCAACTCTAACAAGAGTTTGAAAGTATTTTATCTCTCGAAACAGTTTTAAACAAAAAGCTAAGCTTCAACCTCTACACTTGAGACACTTAGATACTAAAAAAGAGATGTAAAAAAAGTGCTAAACTTAATGGTTTCTTAGTTATTATGTCCTTGAAAGTATAAGTTTCTTTCGACAAGAAATAAGTTGTTTTTTTTCCCGACCCTTTCCATTCATGCATGGTTTTTTTTATTGCAGTTTAAAGAATCTGGATGTCCTTGAGACAACAAAAGAGAAATAAAACTGATTCTGATATTCCAATAAAACCGTATCATGTAACAGGAAGTATCGAAAATATTGCTTTCACTGTATTTTTATGAATAAAATGGGAAATTTTGTTTTTATAAATGAAAAGAAAGCACCTAAGTCAGTGAGAGAATTAAGAAATTATACAGAAACAGCTGACTGATTCCAGTTTTAAAAAAAATGCATAGTTTGTTAAACTGGAGATTTTTAAGCAGTTGTAAAGAACTTTCCAAAACTCTCCTCTTTTTATTCTCTCTCTCTCTCCCTTTTTTATAATTGTATATGCACATGACTTCAAAAAAAAAAAGTTCAAATACAATAAGATTTCAAAGAAATTACGGTGTAAATCGTGTAACACGAAGCTGGGGGAGACGGGGATATTTTTTCGCGTTAAAAGAACTTCGTGTTAAAGGATGTTGTAAAAAAACATATATCAACAAAATTAAATTTTTTAGAGTGCATTTTATTTATAGATTTATAGATATGTATATATCTTCCTTCCTCAGTGGCTCGACAGCCCAGGGTGGGCCTTGGCCTTCTCAAGAAGCCTTTTCTCCTAGTGTGCTCCAATTCTTAGTTCTCAAAACTAGGAGATCTTTTTCAAGGCCATCAATCCATCTAAGATTCAGCCTGCCCTTTCTTCAAGTGCCAATTGGTTCGGCATTGAAGACTTTTTTAATGGTGCGGTTTTCATCCATTCTGGCAATGTGACCTGCCCATTGAATTCATCAAAAGGTGTCAACTCACGGCCGACAGTGTTTTTGTCGAGTTGCAAGTTCGAAACCTGGTGCTCTACTGAAGTCTCACCCTGAAAAAAAAACTTACGCACGTTAAATCTATCAAAGGTTCAAAGTCTTCAAGTTGCCATGGTGAGTGAGTTAGAATGGTGCTAATTTAAGTTTCGTTCTCGTCCTTTTTCAGGTGGTTCAAGATTACGAACCAATGCTTTTTTTCGTGATTTATGGCTTAACCCTTTAATTACCAATTCAAATATATTTTTATTAATTTTTTGTTTTAAAATAGCAAAAAGTTTCTCTAACAAACTTTAATATTTTTTTCTCTTTCTCTGTTGCTTTTCCCTTTTTTTTTAATCCCTGATGCATAGCTTACAATTATATTAATTTTTGTTCTCGGTGCACATAATTCATTTTTTAGCTCAATTCCTTCATTAACTGAACATTTAATTATTAATTTATAATTTTTCTTTTCTTTTTTTTTTTCTTTTATTTTATTCTAAACCGTTTTTCTCTTTTCTAGGGGGCATTCTATTACTTCTATTCCTGGATTGGCTGGTTTAACTTTATGTATATTTGTTTGTATTATAAGTTTTATGTACTTTTTCCGTTGTAAATGATTCATATATGTTTCTGGTCCTTTCTTTTTCAAAGAACTTTGTATTTAAGTAATGTATGTGGAATGTTATTATAATAGTTCTCTAGATTATTGATAGACCTTACAAGTCCTTCAGATGAATCATTTCCATCTCCGGAAATAATGATTCATTTATTTAAAACCTGAAAATGTATTAACAGGAAATAGTGGCGTCATTTTGACAAATGATTAATTCTATAGTATTTTGTGGAAAATTTTGTAGTTTTTGTCTTTTTGTGTATTAACTATATACTACAGTGAAATACGTTTAACGGGAAACGCTTAAGACGAAATATCGGTTAACACGAAATAACACAATGGTCCTGACAAACTACTAGGTATTTTCATTCTTCTTTTTTCTCTTAACACGAAATGAAAGTCACTTAACACGAAAAAATTTCCCTTCTGGAGGATAATAAAACTGAGCCGACACACTTAACCCGCGGTCACTCGAGCCTGTTTTTGCTGCCGTCGTTACTCGCGGGGTGTAGAGAACACTCCAAACTTTTAATACGTGTATGTAATTATGAAAATAAATTTAAGTCATTATGATACATATTTATAAAGTAGAAGATGTTTTTTGTATTATGCAAATAAAATTATTAAATTTATTGCATACAAATGAGACTAACATTAATTTAAACTAAACATACAAAATTGTCGCTTTAAAAACACATAATTTTAGATTTTTTCATAAACCAGTAAAACATATATACTAGTAATAAATACACTTTATAATTAATGAGATAATGATTGTAGAAAGTAGAAAAATAATATTTTAATCATTTTCCAAACATGCAGAGCAAACTGTATACATATGCTCAACTTCTCGCGGGAGTTCTTAGCCCCCCAGATAAACTTTTGAAGGCCATCACATTCCAATCATTCGACAAAGAATTGCATCAGGCCTGAAGGTTCAATGACCTAAAATATGCAGCTACAGGAAAAAATTATGGTTCTGCGCATTCTTTTTAAAATCCTGGGAGAGTTTTCTTGTTGCTGGGGTGTACAGAACACCCCACGCGAGTGATCGCGGGTTAATGAAATGTTTGAGAAAATTCATGTGTTATTGGACTTATATACTGTATCATCAGAAGAATTGGTTGCAGCAGACAATGATAATGTGTGTACAGACCCAATTATGACAGACAAAGACATTTTGGAGTTTGTTCAAAGAGCTCAAAAAATATCATGGATGCAAATTCCGATGACGAAAATGAAATGAATAATGCAGCTCTTGTTCCCGCGTCACATGAAATGAGGAACATCATGAAAAGTATGCACATTCGAATGAGGAAATGTATAACAAAATAGATCACAGCTAAATAATGCAATATGTGATAGTAAATATTTCTTTTGACATACTTCTGGAAACTTATCAATTTGTTGTCCACGTCTTTAGGAAGCATTTGTGAAGCTTCTGTTCTTCTGCTACATCAATTGAAAGTTGCTTTAAAATTTTCACTTCCATTTGCATTCTTTTTTGACCATTTTAAGGCAAATAAACGTACACTGTTTCTCGTTACAATTAATCCATTCTGCCGTTTTTTTTTTTTTTCTAGGACCCAGTTCACAACACTTTCTTCCAGCATAAGCCATTTCGTTACTCCTTTACATAAAGCACATTTCTTCTTTGGCATGTTAATTATTGTCATTTCATTTCTTTCCACTCCCTTATGGAGCTTTCACCAATATCAAACATCCTTGCTGCAGCACGATTTCCATTTTCTTTTGCTAATTGAATCACTTTGACCTTGAAACCGGCACTGTGTTTGCTTCGTTTAAACAGGACCCATTTTTACTGCTCGCTGTTTGAAGCATAATCAATATTATTCATAGTATTCGTAGTATTGAATATACTACAGACAGCTAGAGTAATAAGTCTCAGGCTTGTTCTAATTTATTTCAAAATTAATCTTCCGTCTCGTACATCACACGAAAGGGGGAAAAGTAATCAATGTTTATAGAAAAGCGTGGAAAAAATCCAACCATCCCCCACCCCTCCCTTCTTGCGCTTAAGAAAAGGATTGTATAATTCTAGAAGTATGCTATTTTTTCAAAAAGAGAGTCTGGAATGATTCATTCAATAAATAATGTCTTCAAAACATAAGAAAATTGCACACGTACATTTTAAGTTTTTTTCGTAAAAAAGGGGTGCGCGTTATACTGCGAATATACCTAAAAATTAAAAAATACAACTTGAAAGTATAGGTGCACGTTATACGCCGGATTTTAATGTAAGTAAAAATGTCAGTAACGAAATTTTGGAAACAGAATTCGATTTCAGATACACAACTGTTTGAAGAAGCTGTCTCGTGCTTTTTAAACCATATTTTCATCTACCTATGCACGAGAATCATTATTTTCAGAGATGAATAACATTTAAGACTCACTTAGAAAACCATTTGGCAGAGGACTCTAATTCAGCATGTGTTCTGCTAAAAGTAACATTTTACAATCCTAATGTAAGTTATTTGTCATCTGATCGGCAACAACAGAAGTCACACTAATGTTACTTTAATTTGAATTAAACGTGTATGTCCAAAACATTTACTGCTATACATTGCAAAATGTATTTTTTAATAGTAAATAAAGAGTTTTGAGTGGTTAGTATTTTATTTTATTATTTTCCTAAAAATCCCAAGTCAAAATTATTTGGCGTCACGTCTGTACCCCATTAAACACTTTTTTAGAAAAAAAATGGCATGTTGATCCAAAAAGGTTCGCCACCCCTGACTTATATCGAATCTAGGATCTTTACTTTTACGGTATTGGTAGGGGGACAAACTACCACTTTCAGAGTGGCGGGGGGAGAGGAATACGTCCCTCCTTTTCTTTTTAGAGTGGACGACCTTGTACGAGCAGGATTTCCGACTCGAGACGAAAAAAGCCGAATGAACGTTACATGCGCTACCGTGACGTTCATTCAAGTTCACTCTCCAGTAAATCGCTCCAATAGAAGTTATCACTTAAAAAAAAACGAGGGAGTCTTACAGTAGTCGCATATGATGTGTAACATCTGACATGTTATCGTGGTAAATACACAATAGTAACTTAAATTCTGAAAAAAACAAAATGGGTATTAATGGAGATAATTTTATACCGAATAATCTTTAATGAATATTATATTCAATTAACACAAGAAGTAATGCAATTTTTAATCAAAAAATAATTATTTTTGTTCAATTTGGGGAAGAGCGGAGACAATAGACTTATGATAAATATGGTGTAGTAGCTAGATGAGGACCTTGTCAGATAGGTCACATGGATGGGAATACACCGTGAATATTCCAAGTGTGACTTCAAAAAACACTAGAATTATTACGATTTTAAAATAGTTATATATAAAATAGTATTGGGGCACCCAGCCACTGAAAATCCATCCAGCCTGTTTGTAGAGAAAAAAAGGGACAAATAGAACACAGCAGGTCCTGGGCCTGTAGGTGCAAATGGGGTGGAGCTAGGGCAGAACGAAATAACGAAACTAACTCCCTCGGAGGGGGTAGCATCAGTGTCGAGAACGAACCAGATAACTCCGAACTAAGCAAAGTATTCCCCAAGTATCATCATAACATCTCACCAACGAAGCCGCAACCCTCTGGCCCACTACCATAAAAAGAATTGGACAAAAAGATTTAGCTCGAAGAGAACCTATGGTTCGAGTTTCAAAGTATAGACTCAAAACTCATCGAAGAGATGACGAATTTAAAAAATTTTAAATACTTTAAAAACGTGAAATGGGGGAGAGAGGAAATAGGATTATTGCAATAAAATTACATTTGCGGGAAGCTCATAGGAATATCTATCGAATCAGGCAGCTACGGATGACCAAGGTAACCTAGGATTCGAGATATAAAGGAAATAGCCCTGTGAGGGGGGGAGCACCTGAGGAAGTCTTCCCGTATATCTCGCAATATGACGTAATACTATCGAATCTTCAAATATCGAGACCCTAGCTCAGTTCCAAAATGGACAAATTTTTTCCCAACCCCATAGGAATAACATGGGAACATATGATATTTTAATGCTGGAGTCCCCCCCATGTCTACAAAAAGAGGGCTAAGTAGATAAATGGGTGGGTCTCACCGAAAGGAACCAGTGGTTCAAATCTCAAAGCAGAGACTCAAATACATTTCAAGATATTACAGATTTAAAAAAGTTTTGAAAGTTTAAAAAGTTTTAAAAAGATTTAAAAAGTTTAAGACGTTGTAATAAAATACAAGGAATGGCCCTATGAACAAGAAATGTGGTGAGAATATACAATGGAAGTAGAGGAATCGAACGATCTAGGTCTGAGCGGACTGAGAGGCTCAGGTGTCCAGCTATCGGCAAAATGCTGTCCAGAGGAGGGGGAGGTTGAATCCTTGCATTTCTTGACCAAACAGGTACTTCTATCGATCCCCTAAATATCAGCCCCATATCATCAAAAAAAGGGCACCATAGGATCAACATGGGGATTTATATTTTAGTGTGTAAGCCCTCCCCTGCCCAAAGCAGGTCAGCATTAGTAAAGAAACTATGAAGGGGGGACAGGTCAAGTCGATCGACGCCACCACGCTCGCTCATTGGTCAAATCAAATAGCACGCTTTTCCCTGTTTCCTGTAACACACTTCAATCCCTTTTCACGAAATCACTCCCACAAATATCCAGCAATCGAGAAGAAAGATGTTACGCAGCAATAAACCCCAAATTATTTCAACAGTTGAAAAAAAATTTTAAATTGGTTTTTGTTAAAAAGTTGAATTTTTTTTTTTTTTTTTTAAAAAAACAGCCTTTTTGACCGGAAAAGAAAAAAAAGATTTTTCCTGTAAGTAGTCTTCGACGGCAAAATGTTCAGAGCGTTACTACACTTAACAGGTGCAGATTTGAGTCATGAGTCTAACCTACCGCGTTAGTTTTGAATAGGGCAGGAAACTCCTTTCTTATCTCATTCCACCCCATAACGCAGGGAATATTTTAAGATTTTAACGATTATGTTACATTTGATGAGGGACTACCAATCTGTGGAATAGAAGTTGAGGAAACTGTTGATTGGTTGGAGCCAACGAATAGTGATTCTGATGCAGAAATTGATGATGAAACTCTTGTCAAAGTTGTTACATTTTCCAATGCTTTGCATGATTAGGAAACTGTGGAAGCATGCCTTATGCAGCAGTATATAAATGACGCAGTAGTATGAAGTCGAAAAAGAAATCATTCGAATCAGGAATCAAAAAGATTTTCAAGCATCTATCAGTCGATATTTGAAAATTTCCCACTGGCGGGTAATAATTCAATAGTAGCTGTTGGATAAAAAGTGTAAAATTTCTTCCTCTGAGTGCATTTTGTGTAGTTGCTTATTGTGTAGAATTTTTAAAAGATAAACGCAAAAAAAATTGTATTTTGTTTCGACCCCGATCTAACGAACAAAACGTTCTGTCTCGATGAATTCGTTAAATCGGGGTCCAACTGTATTTTAATGGAATCCATTGAAGCTGATTTCAATGTGGCCAACACAAAAAGTGTAAATTAATATCAATACAAGCTATTTGTAAACATAACAAATAACATTCGCTTTCTCCTTTGAGACAGAATCTGATAATTCTTGAGAAGTTTTCTACAAATTTTTTAAAATGATTTTTCTTGTTGATTTCTTCTTAGGGATTCAAGTATTTAATTATGAAGGCCTTGGCCAATTTTTTTCTCTCCGTATCAGGCTACAAAGAGATTATACGGCTGTAGTAATGATTATAGTGTGGGGCCTAAAATACTTGATATAAAAATAAGATTTTTAACAGATTGGGACTGATAAGCTATGTTCACATTTTAAAGGGGAGTTGCATAAGTTATTAAGGGAGCTCGGGGCATGGTATATTACAACATTTTTTGTGGAAACAAATTTTACTCTGCCAACTCATGCTCTCAGCTCACCAACCCTAATGCTATTCTATTTTCCGCATCTACTTTCGTGGCAATGCAATGCGCGCACCTTTCAAAGATGACCTGAATGAAAAATAACTTTGAAAGGATTTGAGATGGGTTTTTAAAGAGAACCAGATTTTTCCTTTATCTCTTCGATTGTATATAAAATATTTTATACGAAACCCTTGAGAAATATGCTGATAAATAATTCGGACATAACTCATTTCATAAAAGAGAACTAGTACAAAAACAAAAACTTATTTTCAGGGTATCGTATCAAAATGAAGGATTGTTGACAGATAAAACAAAAACATTTTCAAAAAGGCTACTGTTTCAAGCAAACCAGATCAACTAAAATATTTTGGCTAGGAAATAAAATGAATCAACAAAATCAAGTACCTGAGAGATTCATTTTAAACTCTAAATATCTTTGAACTTCATATTGATGACCTTGTAGAAAGGTTTTGTAATAGAATTCGCGCGCCCATCAAAGTTATCCTTCAAAGAAAAGAATTCTTTACTTTGTCTTTCAAAAAATATTTTCTTTATGAATAGGTACCAAAATCCATCCTTACTTAGGCAACCCTATCTAGAGCCTTGTTATAATTGCCTACAGAAAGAAAACTCTTCTACTAAACAAAACATTTTGAGCAATAATCAATGCCCAACCATAGTGCAATAGAAACAATTAATACATAGAAATCAATAAAGATTTCTGAACAAATTACATAGAGATATCTCTTTAGCACAGTCTCAGCTCATTCAAATCCCATTATTTAAGCTCAATCAGTCTTTGAGGATAATAAAGAAAAATATTAAAACGCTCCTACAACTACCCACTCTCTGAAGCCTCTATGAAACTTTCCTTTTAAAATCTCGTTCTGACTTGCTTATACGCCTTAAGCAAATTTAACCGATGAACTTTATTTAAAATATTTTTATCTTTACACAATTGTTAAAGTTCTCTCTTGTTTCCTGGATCGGATCACTGCTCTTTTTTCGTCCACTCACTGCTTTCGGTCGATGATGTCATAAGTCAACCAAAGCTTTCAAGTGTCTTACCTAACTTCTTAGCTTTCTTTGCTTAGAATTCGGATCTTACTCTTTTACATAAGATAAATATAGCCCAGAAGCTGTTTGATGAGATACGATGATTCAGGTTCCAAGAAGAGTTGCAAGAGCCTTTCTGTCCATGAATCTTAGTTACAAGACAATGTTTATGCGAGCGGTTTAACGTATCTCTCACGATGTATTACATAACAGTAAACACTAATATCGGATTAAATGACGCGCAGGCCCCTAGGCAATCGAATTCTCGGGGTCCTGTAGCCTGTTTTTGGAGCACTAACACGCTCTTGCGGGGCCCTTTGGGCAATTGCCTACTTCGCCTAACGAATGACCACTTATATACGTAGTGCATTATGAAATGATGTTATACAAATAGTTGTTCTCTTGAAGAGAATTTCTTAGAAACTCTAAAACTGAGCATCGAAATATATTTGATTAAGTGTTGAAATACGTAGTTTCTAACTGAGGAGTCCTGTGATCGAATTCGAGACCGACGATACTTTAGACGAATCACGGGCTTGAGACACTCATCCACTTTAAATTTGCCATGGTAGGGTTATTCAAACCCTTATACGAAAGGGTTTGATAGTTAAGAGAGTAAGCTGGCAAATCAGGTGTGTTAAACTCGTCACCTAACCTTAGCTCAAAATTGCGGAACGTATTGCTTGTGGTTTATGGACCTTTACGTGGACACAAATAGACACTCGAAAACGTTCATTATGACAACAAGGCAAATTTCTGGTATTAAATTAATTGTGCACTTAATGTAAAAACTTATTAAACCATGAATTTTCCTTCAAAATTTTAGATCTTTGTTAATTTATTTTCCAATATATAATTAACAGGTCTTCAACCACATAAATTTTATTATAAGCAATATGGCATATATATTTTTCAATTTTATAAAAATACATGAATTGAGGGAAATACATTATAAATAATATAAATAATTTCATTGTGGACAATCCAGAGAGAGTTTCCTATTGACAGATAACTATCAGTTTAAACGTAATGAATCGGTTTTAAAAATCTGAGTTTTGTAATATAAGAAAATATATGTGGCGATGTGATATCTATATGAACTAGTACCAACATCACGCGTTGACGATCGTTTTGGCGTGATTGGTTACGTACTTGCGTTCGGAACGGCAGGTACCCAGAACGAACCTTCCTCCTTCATATATATCATTTAGACTGTCACATTACCTATTTCTAAAAATTTCACCTCAGTTGTTCACACTTAGCTCAAAAGCAAAATATTTTTTCCTGACATCATGATCAAAGCCGTTTGGTGCGTAAAATTGTTTTTTGAGACTTAAATTACATCAGAAATTATGATAATTTGTAGTTCGCTAAAATATTTTCTTAATTCTCTGAATGCTTATGAGGATAAAAAGTGTACTAAATTAAACACTAAAATCCCTTTTAAAAACATAGATTTTAGTTTATCGAATATATATATGTTCATATTCTATAATAAAGGCTAATAATTTCAAATAGACTTATAAAAATATATAACTTTTTCCTTTCTATATTATTATATTGTGGCTACATATATAATCCTTTCCTAGATATCCTAAAATATTATATTCTTTTCTAAGAAGTAGATCAAATCTTTTTGAAAAATTTTAAAATTTCCGATGTTATTTAGAACGTTTTTCGATCAAAGTTTAAACGATTTCACAATTTATCAAGAATTTCTGGAGCCTTTCAAAAGTAAAAGAGTTTATACAAAAAAATATTACTTTTAATCCAAACGTAAAATAGTAACGCTTTTACAGAGAGGGATAAGCAATTACTTATTAAAAGTTTTTTTAATTTAAAAATTAAATTTTAATTATTTTTAGTAGCCAAAAAAACTGAACTAAAATTTAATTATTGCCGTAATTAGTTATTATTCATTATATCCAAAATTAATATAAGAGTTTACTTAAAATAAAATATTTTATCACATAAATATGTACACGTGTCTTTTGTAATACTATTTCAAATTTATCCAAATTTGTATCATTTCCAGTAAAGTTTTACTCACACTGTTATCATTACATAACGTGATGAGAACAAATTTCAAATAGATTAAGCAGACAGTTTACACGATGTCTGTTATCTCGGTACTTATATTTTATCATTTTTCTTCCTTGGAATACTAAATCAAATTGCAGCGCTTTACTTTTCAAAGCACTAAGATGATTTTTTATCTAACACCTTGCAGTTTTTATCACAGAATTTTTCTATTTTTTTCTCCCTTTTTTTTTTTTTTTCCCTTTTTTTTTTTTTTTTTTTTGATGTTTTAAAGATTTTTGGTTCTTTTATCTTTCAAATTTACATATTTGTTCATTTCTGTACATCAGAATTTTTCATTAAATTAAATGTTTATTTATTTTGCTCTTTGAGTTTAATTTAATTGAAAAAAGTGGAATATTTTCAATGAAATGTGACTTTTTTTCTCCCTTGTAATCATAACTTTTAATTCTAAAAATTTACTCACAAAAACGTTTTAGTATTAAATCAAGATTTTTTTTAACATTGGATATGTCTGTAGTATACTTCTCTTATGTTAGCCTCACAAACTTTGTAATTTTTCAAAAACGTTTTGTCAAAATTTTCTTACTTAACTTTTTCATAAAAATCCAATATTTTTCAGTGTATGTACTGATGTATATTTTTAAAATAGCCCAAAAAAATTAGATTAAATTATACGCATTTTCAAAATAATTAAGTATTTTTAGATACAACAATATTATATTCACTCTTTATCCAAATTAAATTCTTGGTAAAGAATTTGTTTTTAATCGTCATTAAGAATCAAGTGCTTAAAAAAATTTTGTACGTAGTTAAATTCCTTATTTTTGCCCTCAAATTTTATTTTTAAATTGTGTGTGTGTTTTTTTTTTTTTTGAAAGTTATTAAACATAAAAATCCAATTGTGCAGTA
Source organism: Trichonephila inaurata madagascariensis (assembly GCA_019973955.1). Taxonomy (NCBI): domain Eukaryota; kingdom Metazoa; phylum Arthropoda; class Arachnida; order Araneae; family Nephilidae; genus Trichonephila; species Trichonephila inaurata. The sequence continues at coordinate 83,594 of BMAV01000936.1, read as the reverse complement.
CTTCTTTGTTAATAATGTAACTTCACGTTGGACACATCATCTCTGTGATTTATATATATATAAGGAATTGAATTTTGTATCATGTCGAGAGAGAATTAGTTTTATCAACGTCACACTTTAAATCTACTTGAGTGCTATTGGCGGTGGACCTAATAATACTGAGCCCCTTTCAAGTGACGAGGACAACACTTGAGTTGGCATCAAACTCTCCTAGCTACCACACTAACGGGAAGACATTGAGCCTCAAAAGATTTGACATGATTCCCCCTGTACTCGACGGTTCCTCAGTTGCACTAGGGCTCGAACTCATGACACTCCGCCCACGTGTCTATGACCATAACCCCGAGGCTACCGCAGCCACCATGTCGAGAGAGGGAGAACACGAACTATTTCTTCTTAACTTAGCTCTGTTATTAATAATTAGTTTTGTTTCTCAGTTTCCTTCCTTCTGAATAAAGAAAAGGTAACAAATAATTTATTTGTAATTGCCATGAATTAGCGTAATAAAGTTCAGAAAATTAATTAGTTCTAAGCACAAAAATGAAGTGAAAAAAGCACTGTATTTTCAGGCGGTTTATTTTTTAATTTGTGACTACAATGACAGGGACGTCTTAAGGCATGGACCAACTGAGCCCGGGCCCAGAGCCTCGGCTGCAATGGAGGCCTCGTCTCGTTCTTGACTCAGTCTTAACAAGATCATAATTCGAATAGTTTCAACGGCCAAATGTTATTTCCGGTTTTATTTTCCGAAAATTGGAAATTTCGGATGATACATCAATTGATGACCATCGTCCATCTATAGGCCTAGGCCTTAACACCACATACCCTCATTATTCGTTCAATCAAAAGGCGGCAGTCGGTCGAGCTGATTTGTGCGATTGTAAGTTATGCACGTTAATTTGTTTCGTGTTATTGTTTGTATGAGTATTTGACAAAGTATGCTATGTACTGTCTGCTTTTAAGGGGCATAGATGGGGCCTCCTATTGTATATGGGCCCAGGGCCTACAGTTGCGTAAGGACCCAGGGCCTCAAGAAGTCTTAAGACGTCCCTGTACAATGATAATAACTGCATTAGAATGTTCAAAACATGTCCTTAAATAAAAAAGAAATTAATATTTCTTAATGGATTAGATTCTTTTTATAGTTTTATATCCTCATTTATTTCTCCATCATAAAACCTCTATGTGCTTTTGTAGCATTCACCATATTGCCTTTTTAAAAAGTATATATTCATTCATAAGAATTTGCAAATTTTGAATTAAAGTTGCATTGTAACAATGCGAGGGATGTTGACAACAGTCCGTGCAATTACAAACACAGCCAAATGAAGAGGAAGACACGTGAATTAAAATCTTTTTCTCTTTAACTCCTACCTCTTTTCTTTTCATCAATTCTTGGTCTTGTATCCTGATGCCAATAAAGGCAAGACGTGTTATCTTCCATGTACCTGTTATACTTTTTGTACATAATTAATATTGGTTTGACAACGATGATGACTTTATTTTATACATATCTAACCTTTAAAAACATCTCTTAACCCTTTATAAAACCATTTTTTATAGTAATGCTTCGCTAAAATACTTTTTGGATTTAAAGTAATTTAAGTAAATTACTTAGCTTATTACTTAAAATTAATTTAATTTTTAAGACCGTGAGAAGTATGTTTCCCACCATCCACTGGGAGTTTTATTTAAACGTATGGTATCTTATGTTTTGCATTTCTTTTTATATTGCATTACACGATACTCCCAGAAACAATTTGTAAATACAAAAGCATACTGAAGAGATTATTATTTAGGTATATTTTGTATTAAAAAATTTAGGAATTTTTATATATTACCTTCCATGAAATTTCAGACAACAGGGGTCAATCCACAGTGGGACTTTGCAAGCTAGACGAACGTATTTTGTTTTCATGTGCTTTAGTAGATCACAAACGCCAAAAATTGAAATTTTTTGTCAAGTTGGCATAGTGTCACCACTTTTAGACAACCGTACGCAATCTGGAACAGTTTTCTTGCTACTCAAGAAGTTTACAGGTCATCCTTTGCGCTTGCGACTTGAAAATTCAAATATCAGTTGTCGCACTAGCCAAAGTGCTAGCAGCCTAAATCATAGGTGGGAAAATATCTTCCTAAGGGCGTTTAAAAATTGATTAAATTAATGGTGAGTATACTTACTACGGCTTTATAAAGGGTTAAGGAAGAAACTATCACGTATTCAGAAATGTAGGTACATTGTCTTTTTGTTCCTCCCTCTTCCCGTCTCCAAAGAGTCATACAAAAGCAGAAATTATTTTTTTTTTTTTTTTTTTTTTGCTAATATATGTTGTATACAGTGCCGTTTTATCCATTGGGGGCTTGGGACGGGCACTCAGGATCCTGGAGGAGCCCAGAAGTGCCCGGACAAGCTGGACTGAACCAGATTTTCTGGATATAAATTTCAATTAACCAGTGCCAAGTGGGCTGGTAGATCTTCTGCGCCCATGATCCGAAATTAGCTTAAGCCGGCACTGGTTGTATATATTATGAAATACTTAACATAAAAAAAAACTTTTTTGGCAGCATTCTTTTAAAACAATCTTCTTTCCCCATTATTTTAAAATTCAAGAAGTATTTGCATTAGCATCCCCCTCAAACACACCAAGGTACACATTAGGCTGTTTTTCCTATGAAGAATTTCATAACCATAATATAGTAGGTTTGGTCATTTTATCACAATTTTATAAATAATAAGTACTTAAATTTCTTCATTTGTCTTTGGTTCGAAAAATTTTTTTAATCTTTTTACTGTATAACTATGGGAACTATGTTGCTTTACTTTATTCACATTTTCACTCTTTGAACCTAACTGTAAATTACTTCTCTGTGTTAAAAATATTCTGAAATTTCTTATGGCAACTCAAAGAGAATATTACAAAAATTTCATTAAAATTTGAAAAAAAGAACATGCTTTTAGTTTTATTTAAAATATTATACAAAAATCTGCAAAATATTACAGGTATTAAGTGAATTTTGATAGAATATAATTTGTTTAATATGTAGTGTATTTTCTCCCCATGCATTAAATATTTCAAATAATAATGTGTGCCGGCAAAACAGAAAAACACTTGATTATGACGGGAAGTACCTAAATAGATATTTTTTATGTGTTATTATTTATTTGGATCAGGGGTGTCAAACTCGTGGCCCACAGTGACCATTTTTGCGGCCCGGCCATTATATCCCCACACAATAATATATAATAAAATTTTAAAAATATTCTCCCGAAATTGGAAAGATAGCGGCAAAAAAAAGTTGTCAAATGTCAGGATATGAACATTAATTTTTTGTTGTTCTTTGACATATGTTTATTATAACGTATTTTTCGAAATAAACCTACGTTTCTATGAATACTAAATTTTTTTTTTTTTTTGCGGCCCGCAGCAAATTTTTAAAAATTGTTTGCTTGGCCCGAGTTAGCTTTTGAGTTTGACACCCCTGATGTAGATAGATTAAAATGTTTTTAATAATGTTAAGTACATTTTAATTTTTTAAGAACTCTTACGGGACCCTCTCATTTCCTTTTTCAACAATGTGCATAAAATAGATATTAGGGAAAATACCGATATCTGTGCTACAGTTTACGGCTCGTTAGAGAAGCTTACTTGAATTTATTTAGAAGCAGTTTATTTTTTTAAATAATAGCTTATAAACTTTTTTATACATATAAATTCAATCAGGGTTAAACAAGATAAGAAACAGGGATGTTGGAATATTTATTAACTTACTTCAGTCAGGTTTATATTCTCAAATGAAACGGAAAGATATTAATCAGTAAATCAGAAATTCATTATATTCCCCTTCTAAATCGATTCAAAAACCTCTTAGCAATAAATTTTAGATATTCAGTGCACGAACTAAATTGATAGAACAAATTGCAATTACTAGTTTGCAAATAACTTCAGACTACAAGTTAAAAAAAAATGCTGAAAAATAAATACATTTAATTTTTAATTCAATAACACTGTTTTTGGCTGGTCCTTTGTTTCATTTTTGTAATTTCATTTTTTTAATCATTGTGTGTATGGTTATATACATTAGCAATGTATATGATAAATTAGTAACGGAACAATATCCTTAAAAAAGATCACTTTCCTTACTGGAAAAGGTGATGATGTCAAAAGTTTTTCATTAACATTCCCAATTAATTTTTTTATCGGGGGGGGGGGGGTTATCTGGCTAATATACTTTTTATTTTTGTATGTTTTTCAAAAACTTTTATGTAGTCCTCGTTTTATTTCTGAATTTTCCTCTAGTTTTAAATTAAATTTTCCTTTAATTTTCAGTTATTCAAAAAAACTATTTGCAAATCGAATGTCTGTTGTTACCTCGATTTCACGTGCCAACGATTTTAGATTAAACTGATCGTCAATATAAGAATAGCAGTTACATTAAGAAATAGTTTTTTCATTTTCATTAACGTAGTTTTTAATAATAAGAATAGTTACCTTACCTTTTACTCGTAAATGTTACATTTTTTTATGATTCATTTTGAAGGATTTTTTAAACAAATTAAATTAACTTTGAAAAGAGCCAAAACAAAAAAAAGTCCTAAGAATAGTAATTTTACTATAAATAGAGTTGTATTGAAGGAGAGATCGAAAGGTTCCTTTGAAAAAAATACATTGATATAACTTGTCACAAATGAAATTATATATATTGCGAATTTCATTATAAGATGTCCAAAAGGATTCTTTCGTTTATTAATGTACTAAAAAAAAAATGTCCCTTTGTAATTTATTTAACGAGCAACGAATTCCCAGAATAGCAAATTAACGGTAAAATGTTAATGAAAATTTCTTTTAAATATTTTTTTTTTTTTTTTTTTGTTTCATTTCATATGAAAATGGTCCAGTTCCCTTTGAGATTGTCTTTAAAAAATACCTTCACTTATTTCCTTTCAAACAGATCTTTTTTTTTTTTTATTTAAAAAAGAAAAAATTGATTTCATGTGCAATACTTAAATTCATATCTTTAATAAAAATCATTTTCACTTTTTGTCCAATCATTGATGATTTTGAATTAGCACTCGTTTACCAATGAACGCAGCTATTGCATAACGTTGCGCTTCATAGCTTGATTACTGCAGAGGTAAAGCCGACGAAAGTTGTGTAAATAAAAACGTCTGCATATATAAACAAAAATAAAAAACATTCAAGTATATAAGCAACTGCATAAACTGCAACCGCTATCTTGTGTATTTTGTCGAAAGGTGACAGATGCGTTTTGAGTTTACGTGGCATGTAACATTAAGATAAAAGTTTTATTGTTTAAAGCAACGTTATTTTTCATTGTGCACAATGTCTTCTCCTGAAACTACTAGTGAATTAAAAGCAGGCCATCCTCCTGCTGGTAATGTATGACATTTCCTTACATACATGTGCTCACCATTGTTTATAGGTGACCATATGAAATCGAAAGCATGAGCCATTTAAAGTGTTAAATTTCGCCTAAGGCAGGTGTTTTGTTTTCACTACTTGCGTATTCTCTAAGTTAATGCGTTCCAAATAATTACGAAAAACTTCTCAGTAGAATTTCTTAAAGCATGAAAAATTGTGACATTAGTTTGCGATTAAATCTTTTTGAAATAAACTTTTACTTTGATTTAAAATTCATTTAGTGCGTAATTCTTGGGGGTTTTTTTCCCCTTAAGTTAAATTAAAATTATTTTATTTTTATAATTGAGATCCATTTTTAGTAATTTTTTTTGTAAAACCATCAATTTAATTTATATTAAAAATAAAAATTTGTTTGTGTTAATCGGATGCATCATTTAATAGTTTCGAAATTTATGCAGGTAAAACATTTGTGTAGACGTATGCATAATTTTTTTTGAAGAATTTGCTGTAGAGCAGCAAAAAAAAAGTTCCAAAAGATTTAATAAGAAATCATCATCCTTTGAGTAATTTATTGAACTATTTTGTGAAGCTACCTTAGAGGCTATTCAATGAAAGTATTTTATAAAATAAAAATGGAGGTTATAGTTTCCACATTATTTGCTACTTGAAATTAAAAGGAACTCTATATATTATATAAATTTACTTTATTGTACTTTTTTATGCATTTAAATTGAAAGGCCTTCATTTGCTACATTTTAATTGATGTTGACTGAAATCGGCAAAATATATCTTACGTGTAGCTCATACAGAATGTCATTACTTTGACTAGAAAAATTGCCTTCACCAATTGACTTCCTATTCTACACTTTAATCTGATCTTATTTTTATGTACACCTTTATTTATCACAAACTTGGCAAATTATCATTTTGCATAGATGTTGTATATAAGAAATAATATCCATTTGGCACCTTTTTTAATCCCTTCTGTCGTTAAAGGTGTGAACTAAAATATGATTTAACCTTTAAATTGAAGTTCTTAGGAATTGGAGGTGTCATTTAGTTTGCTTCTCTTCTAAAAATGACTTAACTCTTAAAGAATGTAGAATACTAATTGATTATATAGCGACCATAGATTGGCAAGTGCTTTTTCTAAAGTTTTTCCTATACATATATTGGCGATATAATCCAATGAGATAAATTCACTTTGTATACAATAACAAAAAATTGCATTTTAGTGAGATTTCATCAACTTAACTTATTTATAGAATATTAGCAACTGGTAAAAACCAGAATTTCACTAGTTTCTAGTTGCTGTTTGTTGGCTTCATAATTTCTGGAATCAAATTAATAGTGCATTGGAAAGAAATTGATGCGTAATTCAAGCTGACCACTTGGAAATAACACCACCTATTTATAATAACTGGTATATACCTGGCTTATAATATGGTAGTCCCAAAGACTCGGCACTCGATAACCAGCGGTCTGGGTAGCTCAGCCACACCCTTGCAAGTTGAAAAACCCCATTTCTTAAAAGCAATTTATAAAATAAAAAAGTAGCCAATTTTGCAAGAAATTTTCATTATAGACAACTTTATGCCTTCATAAAGCATTTTTTTAAGTGTGTCTGATCGGGTAAATTGCTGTATATTATGTATTTATTAATTTTTATTTTGATGTTGTCAATGCTGTTTTCATAAAGCACATATTTTACCTTTGTTTAAACGTATTTGGGTAGTTTATGTTCTATTATATTCTGAAGCAAAGAATACATATACTTAGTGCAGCACAATATTTGTTGAGGAAACACTCTTGCTTATTCTTTTTCATCTAATTTTCGATAACCCAGCATTTTCTCAAATTCGGTCACTCTTCATTCCACATCAGGCTGAGTTTTCAGAATTCGACTGTACTAGTATAAACAGCCCTACCTATTTATAACATTGGCAAACAAGCTAAAATGCATTTTCTATATGTTGCTGTGTTTAGCTTTGTAGTCTCTTTGATCGATAAGTACCCAACAAAATCTTTACTATCTTGTAAATTTTTGTATGTTTTTTTGCATGTATTATTAAATAAAATCTTTTGACAAACACGTTATTTTTAATGTATTTTTTTTTTAATTCGTTGGGGCAAAACTTCAATAAAATCAAATTTCTTAATTATTTGCCGGTATGTGTACCATTTAGAAACACGAAAATCATAATTTTTAAATGAAAAAATTTACAGTTTAAAATGCCTAATTGAAGATAATATAATTTAAAGAAGCATTAATTTTGTTTTTAATTATAAGGATAATGAAACAAATTCATCAAATAATTAAATGTTGATAAAAAAAATATTTAATGATCAATTTGGAGTTCATTGTTAAACAAAAGGATTTTTTTAAATTTTGTGTTTTTTTAAGTCATGCAATAATCTTAAAAAAATAAAAATTCTGTTTAAATCATTATAATTGCTTATTTAAGTCTAACTTAAATATAAATTCCAAAGTTTGAAAAAATGTCTTAAGAAGGAATTTATATTTTTTCGGTTATGAAGATAAATTGATAACTTAAAAAACTGAAGAAAGAATGTAGGTATTTATGAAAAGTCAGACTTTGAAATATGAAAAACTGATAATTAGGATTATTAATTATTAAAAGTTGTAAACTCAATTGTATATTTTGAGATTATTCATCTTTTTGTCACAAAACTAATGTAGATTATTCTGAAAACATTTTTTCTTTTTATTCTATTTACAGTTTGACCTTTTAGTTATTTCACTCATTTCAAAGCGTCTTTCAGTCGAAATTAATGTTTTTAGAGCAGCTATTTTAATTCACTTAAAATTATGTCTAAGGAATCCTAATAGAGAGAGAATCCTTTATATATTACCGTTAAATCCGGCATATATAATTTTCAGTTATGTTCTCTATACAACGTGCAGACCCTTTTTTTACGAAGAAACTTGAAATGTACGTGTGCAGTGCTTTTATGTTTTGATGTCATTTATTGGAGGTATTATCTTAGGCTCTTGAAAAAGTATTATATTTCTAGAAGTACAACTCTTTAAGTTCATATGGTATGTCGTATGTTTTAAGTAAACAGTATTTGGAACTATATAGGAGTCTTAATTTTTATTTAAGCTCATTTTTTCTTTATTTTTAAAGCTCTCATTTTTATACCCAGCTTATAATGAGCATGCGTAAATTTTGGTCATATTTTTTGTGTTGAAAATACGTGTCATATGCCAGATATTACGCTAATTTGTTTTTGTTCAGATATAATAAATGTTTTTTATTTATATTTGCAGATTGAAAAATACTTCAAGCTTTTGAACTCTGTTATTCAAGGCTTCGGATAACAGCATTATACTGTAATGTTTAAAATCAAGCATGCATGTTATTTATTTATTTTTTTAATGCAGCCTGTTAAGTTAATATGCAATTTTTTGCTGTTAAATTGCTCTAATTTTGCATGCTTTTATATTTTAACATAGTGTTTCTCAACCCGTCGCAAAGATTTGTACATGCTTGTTGTACATACAGTTACATACTTCAGTTTTGATTACATGAGTAGGCCTTCTGCATCAATTACCATATCAGAAATAATTGATGTGCAAAAAAAGGTGTAATAATGGTCATTGATAGATTGAACTTAGACAAAAGATACTTAAACTATCCTAAAAATATCTTGACAGGTCATAATTCTTACTTTTTATAATGTGCAATTCAGATTACTTTCATTCTTCTGTTCATATGAAATATTACAACTTCCTGTAAGAGCTACTAATATTTTTTCTTTTTTGTATGAGAATCATTTCCTGAATAATTTTATAAAATTGAAATATAAATCAAACAAATTTGTTTTCCGATTGTGATGCCATATAGTATTCTAATTTTGTGTAGAATGTAGCAATTATGCTATAACAGGATTTACTAAGGTTGATTTTGTAAAGTTTTATTTTTTTTTTGAACATAGGTCAATGGTTAAGATAGTATCACAATTAAGGTAAAATTGCTGAGTTAAGTGATCACATTCCATTATATAAAGACTATCAGTTATTGGGAAGAGCAACCTCAGAATTTTTCACATCTTACTAAATGAAGTTCCCAGTTCTGAAACTGGGGGGAGAAAGTATCTTGGATGTTTGTTTTATAGGTTTTCATTCTTAATTATTAAATATCCTTGGACCTGAATTTCTTATATATACGGAGAAATAATGTAGAAAGGTAGTATGAAGCATCTCCTATGCCTTTCTTTTTATAAACTAAGTACTTGGAATTTCAAAAATTAAAATCTGATTTTTTTTAAATGTTTGTTCAAAAATAAACAGTTGTATACTTGTGTTCTGGTTGTGTGAATGGGCCTCCTGTATGAATTGCTATTTCAGAAATAATAAAAATCGTGCAGTAGGCGATTTTATTTTATTTTTTTAAGCATTATAAATGCAGTTTTTTTTAATATTTTGGTAATGAATCTTCATAAAATTAATGCAATTCTCTTCAATGACAATCTCTCGTAGAATCATAGAATTTCTGAAAATATGGAAATTTTTGATCATTAATGGGAAAAATATTTACCGTTCTTGAAATAAAGTTAACAAGAAGGTGCCAATATAGTGCAATTTACTGTTTTGTTATTGTAAGATATTTTGGAAAGGAAATGAATTTGTTGAGGAATTTTTATTTTATTATCTTTTTGTGTGAATGTACAATGGGTACAGATATTTCTTATACTAAAGGTTCCTCCTTTTTTAGAAAAAGAATTACCGTTATATATAAAACCGGCATATAAACATACCAATGTACAACTTGCATTTTTTAAAATTTTTAGGTATATTTGCTGTATAACATGCACACCCTTTTTAAGAAAAAATCTGAAATATTAATATACTGTATTCTTGTATTTTAAAGCAATTTATTCTAGGTATTATCTCAGACTTTGAAAAAATAGTAGACTTCTAGAACTGCAACTCTTACTTCGTTAGGCATGTCATTTCTTTAAATAAACAGTATTTCGATATGTGTAGAAGTAAATTTTTTTATGCCCATTTCTTTTGTTATTTTTAAAGCTATCATTTTTATACCCAGCGTCTAACCCCCCCCCCCCCCTTAAATTTCTCTTATTTTTTTGTGTTCTAAGTGCGCATTATACGCCAGATTTTACTGTAAGTGATCAAAGTTTAGTTTAAGTTCTAACAGTGGTAAATGTAATAAATTTGAGTCTCATTGAATGACTTTAAGCTATAGTTTCCTAGATTTAAAAAAAAGGATGGAAATAGATTAATTTTAGATAATTTTTTTAGGGATTGAGATATTTTCCCATATAGGTTTTAAATTACTGAATGTGTTTGTTTTTAGAAATTTAATTATCAATGTGCATCATTTTTGCATAACTGGAAAAAATTTTAAAAAATCTATGATATTGTTGTACATGTAAATGTTAATAATTACACATAATAGGATGGAGATACTTGTAATAATAGGTCAAGAATTACACAAGTAAGAAATAAGTTGAGAAACACTGTTTTTACATAAAAGATTTTAATTCATAACTATGATATCTAGTGAATGTGGCCAAGAGTTATTCCATTGTAATATTAATGAAACCAAATTAGCATTATCTTCAGATCTTTGTCAATTTTAATTTCTTTAGTGATTTAGTTATTTTAGAATAAATTACTTAAATACTACTAGAAAAGGTAGCGGTACCTATTTTTATGATTCAAGAAAAGTTTTCCTGTCAAACCAGAGTTAACTTAAAAATTTTTTTATTAAATATCTAGTTTCTTTTTCATGGAGGATAAATTAAATTTTAATTTTTTATAGTATTTAAAAACATTGTATTGAAAAATCTACACTGCATATCACTAATTAGAGTACTTAACAAATAACTGCACTTTTAGTTCTTTCTATTAACAAACATTATTTCTGAACCAAAAGTTTGCTTGAAGTGTGTTTATAAAATTGAACTCTCTCGCTAATCCTTTTATACCCATTTTTCTCCCAGTATCTAATATCAGATAATATATTATTTAAAGGTAACTTTTTTTTAAAGATAATTATGGGTTTTCCTTAATGTAACAAGCTGCAGTTTGTATGTAGTTATAGTTATGCATTCTAATATTGTTCCTTGTCAATCGTGTGATAGAATTCTCTAAAATTAATATTTGAATTTCTCATTTTGTTTGGATGTTTATGAAGGGTTTTTTCTTCTTTAATTTTTAATCTATTTATACTATTAAAATAAAATTTAAGAAAGTATTTTGTTAACTGAAATTTTTTAGTATGTTTTTATACATAGGATTTCATTTCTTTCAAATTAGAAATATTCTGATAGTAAAATAAAATGAAATAAATGTAATGTCTTGTGCAAGGTTGTTTCAATAAAAATTTCCTTATAAATTTTAAAATTTTTAGGGTTGGAATTGGATTTATAAATATATAAAGAATTAACTTCAATTAATGTTTGATTAGTTGTAACTTTGTAACTAAAATCTAGTTTTCAATACATGTCTCTCGACTTTATTAGATCTTAAAAAATAACATGGTACCTATATTTGGAGTTATCAAAGCAAAGAGATTTGTTTTTGTTATACTGGTGAGATAAAATAGGAAATAATTTAATGTATAAAGTAAAAAGTTTTATCCAGAATCAATATTTCAAATGAATCTTTAGTATGTATAAACTGTCCAAGGTATTCTTAACAATATTCTTTAAACCTGAATAATATAATGAAAATTGTTCAGTGAGATATGTTGTCGCTTGATCAAGATTCAAAATTATAAGCAGGTATATTAAATATATAAATAGTGAGGAGAGAGGCAAAAAATTCTAATGGATTCTGAGTAGATTGTCCTCTACAGTCCTCCTATATCTTTTAGGTATTTTCAATAATAGAAATATCTCAGCCATATAAGTAATTAATTTATTTATCCAGTCTGTGTAAAAAAAATGACTAGAATGACTAAGAAATTTTTAATTTGCTTACTATTTATTGAATTGTAATATCTAAAATCAAAACATGCCAGGCTGCTGTGAAAAGATATGCAATAATTCCAGTGCTGTGACGAAAGATTTGGATGTTCTGTTTTGTTTAACCTTAACCACTTTTTCTAGTTATGGTTAAACATTTTCTTTAAGTAAAGTAGCGTTATATACTTAAATCTAATAATAAAAAAAAAATTGATAAGTATCTTGTAGATATGCTATTGTCAAACTTGAAATAAATTTTATATTTAGTGGAGGGAAATATACACATTGTTTTTGAAGATTTGAGGTTCCATATATTTAGTAAAGCAATTAATCTGCTGAAGCAATATTTCTCATGGAACTGAAAAAGGTAGTTGCATATCATCGCAATCTATTGACGACATTATACGTAACGAAACACCCGATTGCCAATTCAACACATATGACACATAGGAAATCGGGGATGCCTACTTGGCAAGTTTATTAATAGTTGGTGATTGTTGCAATAAAATGCAAGTACCATAAAAAAACAATCCACTTAACTAATTCATTTTCTTATATGGTACATTCTCATACTGTTACTTGAAAATATATGTGGGAAAGAAAAATTTAGGAATGCATGTTTTTCTACACATCAGTAAAAAATAAGCATCCCTTTATTATTTTAGTGAAGGCTGGAGGAATGAGGATTACGCAACATAGGCATCCAACGCATGACAAACCTACTGAAGTGAAAAAGACAGAAGGTGATGAAGAAGAGGAAGTGACTGTAACTCCCAGGTAATATTCTTGTTTCTTAGACCACATCTTTTTTTTTAAACTGTTTGGTTAATTTTTGTATTCTTATTCGATCTGTAGTATGTTACAGGAAAGGGCTTCAGTTTCACTTGCTTAGCTAGTTCTGAGTGGGTCCTGTATCAAAAATCTCTTTAGGGGGGGGGGTGCCTTTCTGGGCCTCCTTAATATTTTACGATTTTTTTCTTGCACATCTTGGAGCCCCTGTGTCATTGATAGGGTGGTAGCTATGCCCCTGTTCAGTTTTTTAATCCCTTGGCAAACATTTATTTTGAATACCACCAGAAATGATTTTTTTTTATTTAAGAAAACACATTTCAGAACCTTGTTTTGGCCTCCCAAAAAAAATCCAAAACTTTTATTGTAATTTTGGAATTTGATCCACATTGCAGATAAGAGCAGAGTGCTGCAATCTTGTATGTACATCCGCTTTTATCTTTCTTTTCAACTAGTTGTTTAGAAAAACATTTTTTATCAGAAATATTTATTTATACTTAACAGAAATAGTAATGGTATTTATTTTAAAAAAAATCATTCAAAATTTTTTTTTTCTGATATAATTGGAAGCAAGGTGCAGCACATAGCCCAGCATTGCAATTATCACACATGTAACTACTCTGTTCCTTTGTTATCTCTTTTGCTCTTTTTTGTTATCAATCTTGTGCGAGTTTTTTTCTATGTTGGGACAACTGAGAAAGTGATCCATTAGTTGTAGAATTCCAGAAAATTTTGATCTACCCGATTTTTTTTTATATTTGTACCACTATCATTTTCCATCTATATGGCTCTAAAAAGTGATACCAGCTCCTCGGTAATGTACTAGATCTGCAGTGGTAAATTTCAACCCACAGCCACATTGAGGGGGGGGGTGATAATTTTGTACAAGTCTTTCCCTGATATGCTTCTGAAATCTAAATTTTTTTCACCTGAGTTTTTTATACAAAACATGTAAGTTCCAATGCATTTAGCAAATAAAAGAATACTTATCTAAAGTTACTATAAATCTTATTTGAATTTACAAAATCACACACACACGACAGATTAGTTCAGTCTCGCGAGTGAGTTCAGATGGTGATCGCTGATATTCAAATGTGAAAATTACCGCAATATAATATACAACATCATGGGAAATACCTCGTTTGTGCACATTAAGGGGTTCAGCTGGAATAACAAATTGTAATTTTGGTTTTGTATCTTTGCATAGTATAATCTTGTAGAAAATTACAATCAGTTTTTATTTTTTAAATATTATAAAGGTTAATACTCAGGAAATCAGAGCTTTAACTTTAAAAAAAATGTCATATAGAATTAGCAGCTTGATAGTACAAAATTATATTTGGGCAAAATACTCTTCTCAAACCTGCATAAAAAGAATAAGAAAGGCAATAGTTTTCTGTTAATTTTATTGAGACCTAATACTTTTCAGTAATTATAAATGTTTTTATTTTTCTTATTGGCATTAAAGGTGTAATTTTCATATCGGCTTACAAGTTAAATTGTGAACATTTTTAATTCTTTGTATTGCAGTTCATAGTACTTCAGTTATTGTTTGAATCTCTCAATTTATTTGATCTAAAATGAAATTGTATGCATTTATACTATAAATAAGTGATGTAGCCAGATATTTAATACTAAGAGTAATTTTTTCTTTTGATAAAAATGCCATGGTACCAATCTGAAATCTGTATTCACATTTTCTTTTCCCTAGCATTTATCATAAATTTTGTACTGACAATCCTGAATTTAAATAAACAAATACTTGCAGTTATTATAGTGCAATAATCATCTTGTAAAAATGATTTTAATAATACTTTAATTTTGAAATTTATCAGAACTGAGTATTTTAAATCATATTTTATTTATTTTTTATATAAAATTATTTTTTAAAGGGCAAAATACATTTTAAATGGAAAAATCTTTTTGGACATTTTTAATTTCTTTTTTTACACTTGTTACATATCATCAGAGTTCATTTGAGGTCTAAAAAGTTTCATTTATATAATAAATATTTTTCTCTAAAGTAAATTGGAGCATAAATTTTGATCATTCTATAGATAATGATTAATTTATAAATATGAACAAAACTACATAGGGTTGTAGTTTAAGTTCTAAAAAGCAAAAATAGTCCTTAAAATTTTCAAAATGAATGCAATATTCAGTATGAGACTAGCAGTATTAAGAGGCAAACCCCTAAATTTATATATGCCATGAAATACTTTTCTTAATTTTTTTTTTCTTATTAAAAAACTTTTTAAATATATGTGCTTTCTTTTACATCTAGTACATTTAAATATGTATATGTATATATATTTTGATATAATTCAATAAAATGAAATCCTCTTGCTGTTGTTGCATGTGGGTTTCTTAAAAACATGAAATAAAATTCATAATTTAGCATACAAAGAATTTTTGCAGTGTTATATATTTCTGCACTATTCCATACAATTTCATGTTAGATTTCCAAATCTAAATCGGATTCAATGCAGGACATCCAAAACACATTTCACATAGGATAATTTTCAGTATACAATCTAAATATAGATTATCTACATGGTACTAAACCAAGATTTTACCGTCAGACTCCTTCACTTTATAAGGAAGCCACAAAATACTTGAAATTTATTGTTTTGCTTTCATCATTCTGTAATGCTAAGTTAAACAGTATTAATACTTTTAAAAATGGTTAATGCTTAAAGACCTGTCCTTCAGAAAGATTCTTCTGTTATCATGGCCACCCAACCCGTGGGAATATAATTTTAATAAAATTGAATAGGATGTTTTTTTTTAAAAAGTTAATTTATAAAAAAATTCGATATTTTTTTTTTATTATTTTGAACACAATCAACTCCATGAACAATAAATATCAGTTGTACTGGAAATTGTGTGAAGAAAGGTAAATTATACAAATGTTAAGAATTTCCAAATTAAGTTATGAAAACAGATAATTATGCTGTTATTTTATTTATTAATAACATTCAAATGAATTGTATTAAATTTAAGTCATTTATTAATTAATATACAATGCATTTATATATTTATATACTTTCAGTCCACCAAAGCAGCACTTGGTTATTTCTGGAGCTGTAGCTAAGGTAAATTACATATTTTCTTTTTTAAAACTCAGATGAAAGAATTACAATGCTATTTCTTTTGATAGTAACTTGTATAACTTCATCCCCCTCATCTATTAAATTTGAAGAAGTATTAACTGTTCAATTTATACATTGAATTTTTTGTATGTATAGTAATGATAAATTATTTTCATGTGAATAAATTTTCAACTTTTTATAAAAATTAATCCTTGATATTTTAATGTAATTTAAACTTGCATTAGATTATGTAAATATTTATAAAATTATCAGATGTGTACTAATAATAGATAAAAGGGCATATGATTCATGTTATTTTCTTAGAATATTTTTGTAACATATTACCAAAAAAAAATTCTCTTATGATTTCTGTATGATTCAATCTGTTCCCTCTTTTACTGTCCTATATATTGCTTCATAGCAATAATAAATATTGCTATCTTGAGTTTGTATTTCTATAAATCCCACCACCACCATACAGTGAAAATCATTTAACATAAAACTGAAATATTTTTTGTGTTAAAGGGGGGGGGGGACATATATTCAACAAAATTAAGTTTATTAGAGCACATTTTTGTTAACATAGATATGTATATATGTATGTATTTTTTAAAAATCAATGAAATAAAAACATTCATAAGTTTAATGCAAAATTTTAAAGTTTTTTGAAAAACAAATCATTTATTGATTTTATTAAAGAATCTGAATATTTTTTTTTTTGCATTAAATTATCAACAAATTGTTCGATGTTGTCCATTTTGTTATTCATTTCACCATTGGAATGTGCATCTAAATAACTACCTACTTTTCACGATATTCCTCACTTCAGATGATGTGGGAACAGAAGCTGAATTATTTTCATTTAAGGGTGGAGGATGAAAGTAATTAAGAAAATTGGCTTGTGTTGCTGACTATTGTTTTTGTATTTCTTGTTAACCAATATTCCATCTTGAGTGCTTTCGTTAAACATATTTCACTGTAGGTTATTAGTTAGTTGATTCATTATAGCTGAGTAGCTAAGAAAACTACTGCAACAAAAAATCTGTTACATTTACTGGTTAAAAACCCAAGCTCGTTTTCGTTGAGTGACATGGACCATTTATAAAATGAAATACATTTTTAATGCATGAAAATATAGATGTGAAACAACTCATCAAAGTCTCAAGGATGTTGTATATGTAATATTTTAACTTTTAAAAAAGGAAATATTTAAGAACTTTATAATAACTGAAGTTTCATTTTTTAGAATACAGCAAAGTTGTAGATTTCTTTGCTCAAAGTGCAGCTTAATATTAATTGCAAATTTTATTTTTAAAAATAGGTTTCTGAATGGAAATGAGCTTTTTGCATTAACTTATTTTATGGGACAATTAGGTTGGTTAGTTTAAATTTAGCATTTATTTTAAGGATTCAAGTATTCATGGAAATACTTGGTAATTTGCTGAGTATATATTATCTTCAAATATATATACCAGAATTTGCTATCAGTATATGTCATTTATTTTAAATGCCATCTGATTCAAAAACTGTTAAAACATTTTGTAGTACTTAAAATAAAAAAAATTCTTGGACCATCTGCTATGAAGACGTTTTATATTATCTGAATGAATAACTGATTAGCGTATACATAATAAAAATAGCTCTTATATTTTAATAGAATATTTAAGTAATGTGAATTGCAGTATGAAAAAAATCTGTTATGAAGACTAATTTTATTTTTTAAGGCTTTCTCTTTTTATTATTACCAGTGTTGCACTTTTAATTTGTTTTAAATTGCATTTTCATCTATCTTCTAATTCTATTAGAAATAAATTCTAATTGCTGAAAGTGATATTATCAAATTATGAGAAAGATTAAAGTTACAAGGAAATGATTCTATTTTTTGGATAGTAAATTGTTGCAATAAAAAATTTTATGAACAATAAAATTAAATGTGAACTGTTGCATAACCTTTTAGAAATCTTGTTAGTTGCAGTATAATTTTAGTCTTGTTATTTTCTGAGCAGTAAAATTCCTGTTAATGAAAAGTAATTTGTTTTCTAATTTTATAACTATTCATTATTTAAAATTAAATGACTTTTGGCAAATATTATAACTGTATAAATACTAGTCTTGGAATGTATTATTTTATTTGTTTCATAAAAAATACTGATTGAATGTTTTTAATGCATCATTTTTTTTAATGATTATTTCAAGTAACATTAAACAGAGGTTTATTTTCTAATTGTACTACTTTTGATAGTTCTTTTGAATTTTTTTTATTTTGAAGTCTGGTTTTTCTCATAATTATCTTGTAGCAATTGTGATCAGTAAGTGTTAGTTTTGAAAAAATTTTATGTATGTAACTATTAATGAAGTTGTGCTTAGCTTAATGTAATATTTTTATGATTGCATATTGCTAATGTGTGAAGTTGCCAATTCAAGCCTTTTATTACTATATACTTTAACTGCTGTGTTATTTGAATTTTCTATTGGAAACTTTTAAAACTCTTAAACATGTATTTAAAACTTGTTTGTTACTAATTAAAGTATGACGCATATTGTAGCATTTCTTAGATTTTTACTTTTTATAAGTTAATATATTGGATAAAAACATTTGATCCACTTATTAAATAGCAATATATATATATATTTGAAAAAAAAAGGAATATAATGAATTTTTGTGCAAGGAAAATTCTGTTCTTAATAAAGACAAAGCACATAAAAGGCTATGTTTTCCCAAGATTATTCACAATTAAAATCACTGTTTTTAAGTCAAATTTATATAGGTAAAATTTTTGCAGAAATTTAGATAACCCCTTTACTGCTGAGAAAAAGCTGCTCAATTCATTCTCCAGTACCACAGTTTTTCACATAGATGCATAAAATTATGCAGTGTATTGAAGAAAAAGAAAAGGCATAAATTTTAATTTCAAATAACGCTCTTCACAAACATTGTCAAGGTAATTGTATTGCATTCCAAAGGCTTCAGAATAGTTAAAAGGACAGCAGCGCAATGCAATGGTTCCTAATTCAGAATAAATGCCTAGGGCAATTAAATCAATGACTGAGTGAGGGGCATGGTTAAATTAAGAGGGTTCACTCATGTGATGACCCGTTTTTCAAGCATTTTTAGGGAATTTTTTTGACGAGTAAAAAGATAGTTTTTTTTATTAAGTTTTTTTTATCATTTATTGATATGTATATAAATTTTTAGCCAAAAATATTCTATAGAACCCGCACAAGTTACAGTGCTCTTAACACTATTGCCTCGAAAAAAAGGACACTCACTTCCTAAACAATTCCAGCTGATTGGCTTATTTGAAATAAAAAAAATTTTAATTAATGGCGTTTTATTCTGTTAGCTTAAATGCACGGAATAGACTTATATTCAATTGAAAATACCAAAAATCCAATTTTTGGTAGACCTCCAACAAAAGTTTGAAATTTCATGTTTTTTTTTTTATAAAAAAAATATTGAGAATTTTAGAATGATCATAGTCCGTTTCATGCGTCTATGTGCTGTGACTACCCTATAAATTTGAAGTCATTTGGTCAAACCGTTCTTAAGACATGAAGGAGAAAAGTTTGAAAAACGCATCTAAAGTTTCAAGTCTGGTTAAAACTATAAAAATCTCAACGTATCCTCAATCAGCGATGCCTGGTCCATAGAATACTCCTTACTCTTGGAATTCTTTCAAAGCAGAAATTTGGAGCTTTGGGAACCTCCATATTCATGCTGATTTTTAGTTTTCTCGCAGAAGCAGATGTAAATTCTGTGTCATTTTGGGTGGTAAAATGGTTTCCACTAAATTTTCGCATTATATTGTGACCAGGATGAACATTTCCAGTCGTACTTCTTTTTCGACCACTCGTTGCGAAAATAATTAATTTGTAGTTGTGCTCTTTGAAGCTAAACCAAGACTAAAACAAATTCTACAAAATATTCAATAACCATAGATATTTCCATTTTTAAACCTGTACAAACTTGTCTATAGTTGTTTGAACATATGTTTGTATAGAAGGGCATCTCTGGTATCAAACAGACTCCACACAATAGGCCCAGCCGTCGACTGCCAACACAGCACTCCGAACAGCTTCTTCTGTTGTATCTTTATAACTACTTCAAATTTTTAAAAAATCACTATACTACCCTATTCTAGACATGTTAAAGAATAAATTTATAAAAGAAAAAAAAACAATCACACTGGTGAACCCCCTTAAATACATAATACCCCTCTATACACAATTTCTTCATAGCTCAGTTTTAATAGCAAATCGCAAGTTCAAATACAGCAGGTCACTTGGATGTCATTCTTTAATCATGGTTAAAATTGCCAATAGCTGTTGAAGAACTTCAATATGTCTTCAAAATAACCTATGTAAATTACATAAAAATTTAGTTTTGTTAAAACTTCTGCCAGACATTTGGTCTAGTATCCTGAGGTACCAAATATTCATCCGAGAATTCTTTGCTTTAAAATAACAATTGCATTCAGTTTCATTAATATGAAAATTCGGTTTTGTTTTTGATGAATTATGGTTTTATTTATGTGTACATGTTTTCAAGTAAATTTTCTTTGTGGTTAATTATCACGTTACTAATTTATGCAACTATATCCCAGTAATGAAAGTATTACTAAAGGAAATGAGGTTGTAAGTGAAGTCTGAGAAATCCTGTTATAAAAGTACATTAGGAAAATGTAAAAATTCTCAAAAATTGGGCAGGATAGAGTATCCAACAAAACTCAGATTACTATACATAGTTAAATTTTTTCAGAAATAAATTATATATAATATAGTATCCATGTTACACAGCTACCATCATTACAGACAAGTTTAAATGGACTAAGAGCTAAAATGTATCCACAGCATAATCAATTTGCACATTAGTATTTCTGCTATTTTCTTATATTATTTTGCAACCTGTTAAAATTTTAACCAATCAAAATAATTGTGTTAATGCGCATATCAAACTTTCTTTGTTAGGGAGATGCAGACTTTCCTCCCGAGGCTGTTCAAGCATTCCATAATAAACCTGCACCTTCTCATGATTACAGGCAGATTACTAAGCCAACTATTATTCACCAGCCAAGGAAATAGGCTCATTGTTTAGACACATGGCTTCCAAGCGATGAGGTCATCAAATACTCCAATTGGTTTTTATTATTGGGAACATTTTTTGTTATATTTTTATGTACTTCAAAAGTAAAGTTGTTGATATATAAGAATGACCAAATAAAAAATTTTTTCAATAAATATTTTATTTTATTGAATTGTTAAAATTTGCAGTTAATAAACACTTGCTAACCTGAAATACTTGTTTGAATGATCAAAATTATTTTTACCTTTTGAAATGTTATAGGACTTTAAAATATAGCAGTGTAACAGTTTTTCTGTATGTCGATGCTCTTCCTTCCAAAAAAGTAACTTTTTCAAAAATTGAAGGGATTAGACGTAGAGGATGACCACTTACATGATGTTGAAAAAGACCTCAAACTAATGGGAATCAACTGATGGAAGATCAGTGAGTCAGCCTTCGCCTGCAAAAGGCTGTTGAGCTTATGAAGAAATATAATTTAGAAAAACTGTTCTTTGATTATAAATTCAAATCATATTACTCTTTTTGCTTACTGAATGTATAAACCAGGGTTTTCCAGCCCAAATGACCTTGCGGACCACTTCGTAAAAACATTATAATCTTGTGGGCCGCACAAAAAATATGTACCTTTATATCAGATTTGGAAACAAAACATTTATTGAGTGAAAATTTAAAACAGGATGAATTATTATTATTTTCATTATTTCATTATTCCCCAGACATAGATAGTATAATAATGTTTATATAATATAATGCAATGATCAAATAATGTTTAAAATATTACAGTTGCCATTTTCTTGAAAATTACGGTGTTTCTTTTGAATTGATCTTTCGTTACTGATTGTTGAAATTTGATAGTGCTGTCATTCGCAAACGATTAAGTATATGTTGCCCTTTATCTTAACCGTCCTGAATTTTTTTTTTAAACTTAAAAAACATCCAACTCTGCCTCTTGCATTTTGGGCACTCTAAACAGAAAAGGAGGAGAAATGAAAGTTGCACACGCAGAGAATCATGTACCATCCAAAGTAAAGGATATGCATAATGAAATTCGGAATTTATTAGAAAAGTAATTTATTATAGAAAAATCATATGTAACTGTTGGATAAAATATAAATCTATTTTAATCTATAGGACATTTCTATTATCAAAAAGGATTTATTTTAAAACAAGAACAGGTAACAGGCAAATATATTGGATATATATATATATATGCCGCAACTTTCATACTGGCAGCCTGTGTGTTGGACACCACTGGTATAAACTATCAGTAAAAAAGTGTCTGTGCTTATGACCACACGATAGAAGTAATAACTTCAAATTTTGTAATGTTATTTCAGGATAATTAGGTGAATAAAAAACAAGGGGATATTTGTGTTGTCCTATAAAATTATTTATTCATGTCTGTACTCGTAAAGTAATATTTTTTGCAAAATATATAATTGTGAATTAATTGTATTCTAAGAAGGAAACAATAGGTTAATGGTAGCTGAAATAGGTTTTAAATAATTTAGATTCAAAATTATTTAAATATCTAAAAAAAGATTTTTATTCTTAAATTCACTGCAATATTGCTAATAATTATACTATTTACTTAGTTCTATAAAAATTTGACCTTTTTCTACATTTTAAGTTTAATTTTAGTGAAGGGTTTCCCTTTCTCTCTAGGCCTATTTTTTAAAAATATTACATGTTTCATTTTCATGCTTCTACTAGAATTAGAAAGAATCTTGCCATTCATTTTTGTAGAAAGAGGTGGGGGAGCTCCATTTAGTCGAAGCTAGGAACCACTTTGATGGAATATTGGTGGTGGGGGGGACACAACAGCATTTCATGTCGTTTTTGAGTGGCGAGGGGGACAGCATTTTGCAACTCTATGCTTCCTTTGGCGACAAGAGTGGCCAAGAAAAAAAAAATTGCCTATTCTTTCAAAAAAAGTCTTAATGTCGAACTTGTTCCTTCATTTTTCGATTATCCTTTACCGTTAAAATTTCTTCATTGCGCTATTTTGAATAATTATTTAAGCATATATTCCTGAATGTAATGTGTGTATGCATGGAATGAATGTATTTTTTTCTTAACATGAAAATGCAGGTGTGTTACAGTTTACAGAAGATGAATGAAATGAATGCAAGATATTCCACAATTCACATGTAACTCCACATGTGCTTCTGTTATGCTTGCAAAGCAAGATAATTGGCAATCAACTTTAAGATATTTTATAACTTGAATCTTTTCGATATACTAATTAAAAATTAAAACGTTGCATTGAAATGATCTTCTCATAACAATATCTGAACATTTTTAAACCTCCTCTATCCAGAGGTCTTAAATATTTTGTCACTTCAACATTTTCTGAATGGAAATTAATTTTTTTTATCTACAACAAATCTATATTTGTAATCGTAGAAGTCGAATTTTATATTATGAACACAATAACCTGATATGCACTTTAAAACTTGATACTTTTCTATTGAAATATCATCTGATTTATTTTTAAATTTCCTTGGGATTGTGTGGTTTCTTTTGAAATTAGCATCAATTGTTCCATCTTTTGGGAAACAAAACCAAAACGTATGGTTGCCAAGTTTATTAGATGACCAGTTGGGCACACAACAATAACGATGCATTATTATAAAATGTGTGCAGCTTTAAGTTAAGTTATTAATAAAATTTTAAAAATATTTTTAAGTTAAGGTTTGACAGAATAAACAAAACTCTTAATTTCTCATATAAAACAAAATATCTTAAATTTATACATAATTAGGAATGTTGGCAAAATGCATCAATTTATTTTTTGTGCCCTCAAAACTAAAAAGAAAGAAATTCAATAATGACAAGAATAAAGCTACACAAAAATATAAACATCGTACTTTTCTTTATAGTTATTCCTACCGATATATCTTGAGTAATAAATACACGTGGGAAGATGAACTAATTAAATAAGCAAACAAGAACTGAGTACTACTTCAAACATGGGGAAAACGTCTCTCCTTTAGTCACCTAATTTTTTTGGGGGTGTGCGACCTTGTCTAAACAAAATTTCTGACTAAACACGAAAAAGCTGAGGGAGTGTTGCATTCATTCAAGTTCACTTTCCAGCAAAATGCACTAAAAGAGAAGTTATCACTTCAAAAATTCAGCTTTCTAGAATTTAAAATTGCATATTTCCAAGAGTGAAAATTTCAAGAAATTATATTAGAAAATTTAGGTTTTTCTGCACAATTATGTCCTTATGCTTACCCTCAATATTTATTAAATGGATATCAGAGTTCTAAATAGGTTCGAATTATTCAATTCAAGGATAGACTTCTCTTTGAAATTTTAATATTTAGTTTTTGCTGGCATTTTCAACCAAATACAAAGGCAGGTAAAATGGAATTTTATTCAAATTAATTTTCCTTAATAGGTCTTGTATTTAAATAAAAAATTTAATGTAAAATTTTTTTTTTGAAAGGTATTTTATTTTGAGTGATTATTTCAAATTTTAGATATGAATCTGTAAATTAAAACAATCACCTGCTTAAAAGACATTATGTCCTCATGCTAAGATATTTTTTGGGCTAATTCAAACAATGTTCTGGACTAGAACCGTTCAGAGCATTATGAGCTTACAATCTTAGAGAGATTTACTAATGTGGGAAAAACAATTAGTTGACTCTCGTATTAATGCAACTGGGGCTCTGAGCAGAGAATTTTGATATGAAATGAGTTTATCTCTCTGGTCCTGAATAAAAGTGTGCATCAATATTTTGTAAATTTAATTACCTGTATTCACATTTTTAAACTTATATATTGTTT
The DNA here is from genome assembly GCA_019973955.1 of Trichonephila inaurata madagascariensis. Classification (NCBI taxonomy): domain Eukaryota; kingdom Metazoa; phylum Arthropoda; class Arachnida; order Araneae; family Nephilidae; genus Trichonephila; species Trichonephila inaurata. The sequence continues at coordinate 58,494 of BMAV01000936.1, read as the reverse complement.
GTACCATTAGAAATTTCATGGAAATATGGGGCTTCTTATACTGAAATGTTCCACACATCTCTTCTATTAATTATTCTAAATGAGGATTTTTTTAGAGTGTTTGCTGTTGATTATATAGCATTACTAATGAAACTAAAGTCCATTATTGCTATAGGTTTTCAATTTTAATAAACATTTGTTTATACAGAACAACCATCTAAACAGTAATCTTTTTTAATACACTATCATTTGTTTAATATATTGTAATGGAAATTTAGGAACGTGGTTGCTTCTCTGCAGAAACTGTATTGTGACCAGGAAGTTTGTTTGAGGAACGAGGCGATTAATCTTTCAATATAAGATAAATATGAGTGACCTTGGACACAAAAATAGATCAGGTTTTTCCAGTCTATATAAGGACGATGCAGAGAAGCAAATTTGATAAAATTCACTTACCTAATGCAGGGGGTTGGCACTAGGGTTTCCGATTATTATTGATAGGATGACGGCACAAAAAAAATAAATACTATAAGATGTTTCCTTTATTTTATTAATAAGGAAAATATTTGTATATTTTCAATCTCAAGGAATTAAAAACTGGAAAATAAAGACACAATTACATTTTGCTGTTTCAAAGGAACTGATAATTTAAAACTACAGCAGAGCACTTCTTGAAAAGTGATGAAATTTCTATCCTTTTATTAACCCTCCCACTTGCCACACAATATGGAATGTGTTCCTGTCACTTATGTGGGGTGAAAGCTTAAGTGTGCATCTCTTGCCCACTTCATGAATGCAAATAAGTAAATGTTCCGGGAAATTTCTTTAAGTAGCGTCTTCTCACGGCATTGGTTTTTCCTTGTTTAGAAATCCTAATATTTTCACCGATTCTTAATAAACTTTGTTTATAGAAAATTTAATACAAAAGTAACTGGCTTGAACCAGTCAAATGTATATGCAAATACAAGTGAATTTATGCAATACATAATAGAACATTTTTACAGAAAGTCTGTCAACTCCTGACCTGTGATATTATACATGTTATAACCTTTTGTAATTACAAGAAACATCAATTGGAAATTTTTAGGATAAATTACGATTCATTCCAGAAAAACCAATTTGCCTGTTTATAGTGTGGACCTTTCCAGCATTTGAAAAACAATGTATAATGTAGAAACATATGGAATAAAACAGATATTTCCTATCAAGAATGTGTCAAAAAGCAATTTTGTTGTTGAAATAAATTATTCTTCTAATAAAGAGAAAAGCAACACAAAACCCCTCTCAATAAGAAATTTAAAATTAAAAAATTTGGGAAAAATAGTGTTTAAGTAACTTAGATTTTGTGTTGTTGTGTGACTAATGCAACCTGCCTGACGAAGTCAAATCGAGGCCCGCGAAATTCATCGCGACTAAAGACTAGAATTTTTACACCTGTCGTTAGCCTTAGCTTTGAGCACCATACAGGTGACAGTACGATTTTGCTCGGTTCCACCCCAATTTAGAGG